>VXBB01005110.1:663872-747707 GCA_013399915.1 Illadopsis cleaveri | reverse complement strand
GGCAGCGGCGGGCTGTGACCGCCCCGGGACTGCGGTGCCTGCCCCCAGCCCGCCCTGCGTCCCGCTCGGAGCCGGCCGGGAATGCTCGCCCCGCGCTCGCTGCCGCCTCGCAAGCATCAGTAGATGGCAGGAGATACCGCGGAATGCAGCCCCTCGGAACGGGCTGGCCGCAGCGGCACAAGGAGAACGTGGTGGTGGTGGGGATGGGCACGGAGAGCGATTCTGGCTATAGGCTGGAGTTCAAGCCTGTCGTATAGCCTGAAGGCCTTAAACTAATAAGAATAATTAAAAGTGTTTAAATTATTGCTGTAATCAATATCACAATTATTACAATAATCGTATATCGACGTGCTTTTAAAGAAGTAAATTGCCTCTTTAATAAATACATCAATTATTACATTAATCACATATTAATGTGCTCTGATAACACACAAAAATGGTATTGGTATATTTATTCTTATATCAGCATCCTGATGGTAGTTTTTAATAATTGTTATAATAATGAACAAACCTATAAAACATTTACTTGTCGTGGAACAAATTTCCCATAATTCCTTCCACTCCATGCAACACCAGACTGGGTTTTACAATATTACAGTAATAATGTAAATATTTTTATCNGGAAAATATGCAAACTGCTGCTATCACTGGATGGACTCCCAGGAAGCTGAGCTTTTAATCTGAATTTTTAGCCCATCCCTGAATGGGCCAGATCAATCCTGCAGAGTGAAGCAGGGCACAAGGAGACAGGGAAATGCAGCCCTGCCCCTCTCCTGCTTCTGAGGGCAGATGCTGTGGCAGTTCTTAGGGGCATTTCTACTACAAGTTTGCAAAATGGGCTCTCTCCTCAAGTTTGCCAAGAGTTTGGAAAAACATAAGGGCCCTTCAAGTTTACTTAAACCAACCCCAAAGCACATAGTAAAACAAACCTTTCCCCTAATATGCTTGGAGTTAGTAAAATATGGCTCTTTCCCTTCATTTTCAGAGAATAAAAGGTGGCAGTTTTCTCACACGAGCTAAGAGTTAGTGAAACAAGGTCTCTTTCCTCACGTTGGCTAGGAGTTAGTAAAAGACAACTTTCCCAAAGTTTGCTAAGAGTTAGCAAAAAAAAAAAAGGAAACAAAGGGAAAGAAGTGCTTTCCCCTCACGTTTGCAAGAGTAAAAAAGAAAGCTCTTTTCCCAGATTTCCTAAGAGTTAGGAAAACATGCTTTCCCCACGTCCATGAAAAGTGGGCATTTCTCCTGCATTTGCTAAGAATGAAAGAGAGCACTTCCCCCAAGTTTAAGAGTTAGCAAAAGACTACTCCTTTCCCCAATTTGCTAAGGTGAAAAGGTTTTTCCTCCAAAGTTAGCACAAAGGCAGCTCTGGTTTCCGAGTTTGCGGAGAGTTCGTAGCCAGTGAGCAGCACGGGGCTGTTCCCTCGGTGGGGAGCGGGGCTGCGCGCAGGGCTCTCACCTGGAAGATGAGCACCTTGAAGCGGTCCCGGCGGAGCAGCTGGGCGTGGTGCTGCTCCAGGCGCCGCACCTGGTCGCACTGGCGGTCCAGGCGCTCCCGCACGGCGCGGGTGTGCGCGCACACCTTCCGCGACTTCTCCAGCAGCTTCTCCACCGCCTCCCCCGTGGCGCCGTGGCTGCGGCACAGCTTCACCAGGTCCCCCTGGATGCCCCGCACCGCCCCTTCCAAGCCCCGCTGCCTCTGCTCCATCTGCCGCTGGTGGCCTTCCACCGCCTCCAGCATGGAGACCAGCTTCTCCAGCAGGGCCAGCACGGTCAGCGCGTTCACCTGCCCNGCTCCATGCAACACCAGACTGGGTTTTACAATATTACAGTAATAATGTAAATATTTTTATCTCCTCGTCGTTATTATTACAGGGCTTTGAAAAATAATTTAGGTGATGATTATTCTATTCTATTCTATTCTATTCTATTCTATTCTATTCTATTCTATTCTATTCTATTCTATTCTATTCTATTTTATTCTTTGGTTTGCTGGTAAAAAATCTGAAACAAGTGTGGTGTTGCACGGGGTGCTCACTGGGTGGAGTGAGTGCCAGGAGCTTGGATTCACTGTTTGGGATGTGCAGATTAGCTGGGCGCTCTGGTTGTCCTGCCTGGATTCTCCAGTGTTTCTGTAGTAAGAAAGAATCATAAGGTTCAGCGTGGCTGCTGTGGGGGAATAAAGTGGGTGTGGTGGCAGAGGTATTCAAGCACCAAAAGGAGCTATTTGGCATGAAGAAATACCAAGCTGTTTATTTAGAATAATTGTTCCCAGGATGGACCCAAAGGTGATATCACCAGAGAAAATGTGAAATTCCGTGTACTAGGTGGCTCATGCTGTTGATGTTCTCAACACTATCAGTCACTATCTGTCTTCTCTCCTTTACATTTGCTTGGAAACAGGACTTCTTGCTGTAACACAGCTGTTTCCAGTCCTTGGGTATATAGAATTCTAACACTTGGATGGCTGAAATATAACGTTTTCTAATATTTGGCCAAATATACTTCATGATTTCCCTACATCCTGCAGATTAAAAACATCTATTTGGAGTCCCAATGACCATGATACCTGCCCTTTCCTTTGTACGCAGAAGAAAAAAAAAAGCATTTTACCATGAAAAGGAATAACAACTAATGACTGAAGAACTATGCAAATTAGTTACCCATTTCAAATACTGTGTTCTTGAGCCCCTGAATGTTCTGCAATGTTACCTTTTTTTGGTCCTTCCTTTTTTTTTTTTTTTTTTTCCTCAGGCTGCAACTTCTATTCTTCAAGTTGTAGGAGCTTGAAAAATGCATTTGTGAGTGAGTTCACTTCGGAAAAAAAATCACCGAGTCTGCCAGAGCTGTCCACAGGGGAAACTATGCTGAGACTGTAAAATATGCAGGCTGAGAGGGGAGTGGACATATTTTAAAGGCACAACCTAAACAAAACCCTTCTGTTTCCACGAGCTCTCCCTGGCAGCACTACCTGATACGCCTTTCCCTAGGAAGGACGTGTTTGTTTCCCCAGAGGGCTGCCAGTGCCAGCCCCTCTCAGCACAGGATCCTGCCCATCTCGCTTCCTTTCTCCCTCCCTGCATTTTGGCTGGAGCTGAGGAAAAGAGGAGGAATTTTTGCAGAGAGCAGTAGCTTACCTTGCTCTGGCAGGGAGCAGCCTGTGTCCATGCCCAGCTACATATCTTTCCTGTGGCAAAATATCTTTTTAATTTTCCAAATTAATTTTTTTTTCTTCAGTTTTGCTGGGCTGTGGCAAAGTCCTGGCCTGGCTGTGGTCCCAGCTGCTGGCCAAGCTGGCTTCCCAGCCCATCTCTGGAGTCTGTCTCCTCCAGCCTTTCTGCATCAACCTTCTGCTGCACCTGGCACAGATGGATGATGGAGGAGAGAGCTGCCCTGTCTATGGAATCTAAAGAAACACTCTCCTGACTCCTGCTGTGAGCCTTATGCAAAGGCTCTGCAAGTTTTTGAGTGTTTAAAACTCCCAGCCATGTGTGCATCCTGTGGAAAAGTTGTGGCTCCCTACGGGAACCAGCACAAAACACAAAATTTGTTTTCCTGGTCAGTCCTCTGACCCAGCAAAGTCAAGCCAGAGACAGCAGCACTACAAGGGCCATGGACACTTGTGGCAGAGCATTCCTCAGGGTCCCCATGGCTTGGAAAGATGTGCTGTGTTGTCCCTATGCTCCCTTCCCAGAATTGCTGCTTGGGCCATCAGCCCTGAGGCAAGGCTGTGAGGAAAGGAGGGGTGATGAGAACAGGAGAAAAGATGGCCCCAATCTGGTACCTGTCCCATTCTGCTGCTGAATTCCAGCTGTGGGTTTTGACACCAGCTGTCAGCTCTGATTACCTGTCACTTTTGTAACAACACTGTCAGGCTGCTGGGCTGCCAGTGCTTGGAGGAATTGGAGAATTTTTATGCAGGTTTGGGATTTTTAATTTTATCAATTAATTTGGCAGAGTAGTGGAGAAGGTTTTTTGCCAAGTTTCAATACAGATTTTACTGGTGAGAAACTTTCTAGAGGAAAACATTTTACATTTATTTAGAAAGAAGAAGCATTAAAGAGATTAAATTTATCAGGGTCATCCAATGTAAGTCAAGAGTTCTTTTCATGTAAAATCAATATGTGTGAATTATACAGACAAAAATTGGAGGTAACTCACTCATTACTCACGTGGTGCTCAGGATAATAAATGTTTGATGCTGGAGCATTACTGATAATTTATTAGGCATGGAGTAATAGGTAAAACAAAATGACAGGAAAGGATGGAGAAGGGAATTAAAAGGGGAGCGAAGAACGGCAGGGACCATACAGGTCATTGTCATCTTACTGAATTTCATGTCCAAGCTACCAGTGACTTTAAAGAGATGGTGTGAGGCCATCTGACTGCTAAGGTGAAGGGCTGGCTAATGGGAAGAGCTGTGGAAGGCTTGGGAGGAGAGCCCAGCATGGGAGGTCTGGTGCCTTGAGGGGCTGATGTCTGCTCTGCTTGGACAGGGGAGAAAAAGGGATATGGATGGGACCTGGGTTGGGAAGAAGTGATGCTGCATCTCATGCACCAGAGACAGCAGTGTCTGCACCCAGCAAGGGCTGAGGACATGAAATCTGATTGCCTGATGCTAAAGGGCTTCTCTGAGGGCTGGGCCACAGTGCCATTTCCCTCCTGACAGCCTGCTCCATCTGTTACAGTGATGCTTGTCATGCCTTTGGAACCTTTGCCTCTCAGCCAGGGTTGTTTGACACTGGTCAGAAGCTTCTGAGGAAACGGAGGCTGGACTGGCTGGTCTGTTAAACATGTGTGATGACTGAATGAGGTTTATGTTATTAGGCAGTGAGACTAACAATGCTGATGGGACTTATTCCAGTGGAAGGCATTTCACCTCTCAGCACAGGCTGCTTCTTCCAGGGACACAGCCCAGAGAGATCAGTCCATGAACCCCTAATGTTGCCTTTTGATGTTTTTTTAAAAGAAAGTAGTAAGTCTGTTATGAGTCAGTCGCACTGGAAGCACCCTGTTGGTTGTGCTCTGAAAGCATTAGAGGAGAAACCTGAAGGGTTAGAGAAGCAGAGACTGATTTCCTGCATTGTCTGGCACTGAGCAGCCAGTCTGGACCAGTACAGCTCCCCAAGCCTGCTGATGGATGGCAGTAACTGCAGTGCATCGTGGACCAGCTCTCCTCTAGCAGTAGTTACTAGCCCTTACATTTTGGGAAGGTATCAGTATCTCAGATGTGATGTAGTGTTTTGTGTAGAGGAGCAAGCCCTTGAGCTGGGGAGGGGAAACCTCTTACTGCTCCACAGCTCCTGAGGCAAGAGATTCAGCCCAGGAGGCTGCACATAGCCTGGCAGGTCCATGGAATATTTAGCATGAAGGGAGCAATGGGAGACCCACCACCCCATGCACAAGGTGGATTGGGATCTGGGAAACATTTGGGCCCTGGGGCTTCTGCTGGGAGAGAGGGAGGTTGGTGGAATGGGGGCTGTAGAAGGAGGATGCAGCAGCATCCTCGGTGCACTGGCAGCGTCAGCCTCTGAGAAGCAGAGAGAGACTGTGGGCGAGGCAGTGGCTGGAAGAGGCTCCAGGAAGACACCACCCCTCCTGCAGCTCCATCCCTGGGGTGTGCAGGGCAGCAGGGCCCTCCCTGCAAGGGCTCTGTTTGTCCCAGGGCCACCCAGCCTGCTCCCCACAGGAGGGAACCCCAGTGCCTGGCTCCCAGCTGGCACCTCTGTGCTCGCAAGGGTAACTGTGTTTGGAGAGCCCATTCGTGAGAATGGGGAATTTGGAGAGCTGCTGCTAGGAGAAATTTTAATATTTGGGGAAAGAGAGAGATGTGGCTGTCTGACAGGAAATGTATCAGCATAGAAGAACATGAAACTGCAATTTTACTCTTTTGTGCAAATGGTATCCAGCAGAACTTAATATGCAATGAAGAAATCCACTTCCACTTTATCGGCCAGACTAAATCATGTTGTGCACAGGAGACTTCCTTTTGCTGTGTGCCAAATAGTAATGATTCTGTGCAGACTTGCAGACAAGGGAAAAAAAATAAGCCACATAAAAATACCATATGTGCCAGGCATTTTCTGTGTATTTCCTCAGACGTTTGAGGAGCACAATAATAAACTACGTGCTTTTTTAAATTTTCTTTTTCCCCTTTGAAAAGCAAATTAAATTTTGTGAAGGGGGGAAAAATAGTTTCCTTAGCTTCAGATAAAAGAGAATATTTCAGCTGCTCAGTTGGACTTTTCTGCAGCTTGGACAAAAGCGAGGTCAGGACACCAGCAGTTACAAATTGAACAGCATATGGCCGGTCAGTCCGGACCTGCCAGTGCATTGTATTCTTCTGGCTGGTATGTGGGGCATGGAGCAGGAGGAGCAGTTCCATTAAAAAATGAGACAGAGGTGATATTAAAAGGACGTGAGAAATGGCAGGATCTGCAGGTTGGGCCAGGATTACCTACAGGGAACCAGCTCTGCCTTTGGAGCAGAGAACCAGCTTCATCCTCGACACCTGCTCCCGCAGCCAGGCCTTTGTGGTGGCTGTGAGGATCTGCAAGGTCACAGGGACCAGGCACCCAGAGCCTCAGGGAAGGGGTTTTGTTGTTCTTGGTAAAAGCCCTTTCCAAATGGAGGGTGGGCTTTTAGGAAGTGTGATTGAAATGCCTCACCAACGTTTTAACTTCCTTCAAAAGTGCTGTGTTCTCTGAAAGAAAATGCTGTTTGTTTTCCCCAGTTTCAGATCAGAAGCTATATATGGAAACAGAGCTCCTTTTCCCTTTCACTTTTGGATATTTCTGGAAAAAGGGGATGTAGTTTTCAGTGAAAGGCAGGATAACCTGTCTGCTTTTTCTTTCCCTCTTCAATAAAAGAGAGTGAAAATTAGAAAGCTTTTAATAACCTGAAGCTGAATACACATGGATGTTTTCTTCTAGGATACTTTTTATTACAGTACGTTCTCAATGATTTATTGTCCTCTGAAATTTCTTGAGGAACATTTAAGAAATCAACCCTCTTGGAAGGGACAAGAATGGGCTGTTCCTGTGAAGACTGACAGTGTTCTTGTGTTGTTGTGGAGATTACTTGAGGTGATGCCTCTTCATAACAGAGGGGAGATTTTCTAGCAGTAAATAAGGGATTATGATGAGTATTGTACTTAAAAGGAATTGTGCCTTTACCCAGAATTTTTGTTGTTGGTACAAAGCTGAAAGCAGAGATTTTCCTACTTTGTAATCAGGTTGTTTGGAATAGGCTGATAATGAAAAAACATTTAATGGAAGCAAGTAGGGCATTAATTATGTGAAAAGCAGGTGAATTGAGATCTGTTTTCTGCAGATAATTGAGGAGACTTGAGTCACTTTTGGCCTGCAGACACACCATCATTCATATCCTTTGAATCTTTTATTTGGGATGAGCTGTAATGGACTTGGAATCTAGAGAGTGTCTTTCCTTCATTGCTGAGGCATCTGTCATGTTGTGCCATGCGACTTCATGCTGTTCTGATGACATGGCAGAAGATAACAGTGCAATGCAAAGCCAAGCGTGATAAATATGACATGGCATGTCCAAAACAATACTTGCTTTTAGTAGATCAGTTATCCTTTAAAAGCTAGTATTTAGGTTTGTCCTTAGATAATTCAATAGCTCCCATCCCTGGTAGGAATGATGTCAACCTGAGTTACCGTTTGTGATGAGCAGCGCTGATGGGACATGATGGCATGAAAAGGATGAAAGAGCAGTAGGCTCTGGGTGCACATCCCAGGGCTCATTGCTGAGTACCTGGTCAGGGCCAGGTTCACGGGGCTGGGCATGACAACAGTGTGAGAAACAGTCAGACAGGATCTGTCACAGACCAGCTGGCCTCTGTGACAGCCTCTGCCCACCACAGCAGTTTGGGTTTTAATTTATCCTTTTACAGATGTCACCAATAGCGTTTCTGAGTTAAGGCGATGAAAGAAGAAAAAGCAACTCCCCAAAATATGGAAAACTGTGTGAACTGGTTAAATGAGGAACGGAAATCAAATTATTAAACCCCAGAGTTGGATGTAAATCTTGCCCAGCCAGTTTGTCATGCAAACTGCATCAGTGTGACCTGACAGGGCTCCAAGGGGAAGCCAGCTCAGCCCCCTGGGAGAGAAAGGGTCAGAGAGCCTCCAAAGGTGAGGTGCATCCTGGGCCTCCAGAGTTACTTCCTCTTCACAGAGGAACATTTTGAAAACTGTTTATTCTTATATGTGAAAATCAGAAACCAAGGCTGGAAGAATCTGGGGTATTTGACAGTATCTTTTTTCTTGTTCTCCCTCTCTCTCACCTGCACTCTCCCCTTGCTGGCTTTTATATTGCCCTATGACTGCTGCTGTCTCTTCTTGATAGTAATTATTTTCAGTGATTCAAAACACTTATTAACTTAGTTATAAAAAAATTGCATATTTTTCAGAGCCCCTGTTGAGGTTAGAAGAAGAAAAAGAAGGTTAAATCAGGTACTGAGCATCCATGGTGCACAGTATTAATAGCTTATTTATTACTTCACAGGCATTTAGCATTTTTATTCAGAAGTATTGAATAAGCGGAAAGTAATCTACATAGGACACGGCTAAAATGTCAGGCTGCAAATTAGTTTGTTTACACAGCAAGCACTGAGGGTTTCAGCCTTGCTGTCTTGTGTGCTGTCGTGCTCTGGATCACAGGCGGTGAACCCGCCTTCAAATCACAGCCATGAGTGGGCTGAACTTGGTTTTTAACCCGAGCACAGTTCACCAGGAGTTATTTACATGTGCTGGCTGCACCACTGAACCCCTGGTGCTGCTCAGGGTTTCGCATCACCGCTTGCTGGTGCCCTGCAGCAGCCTGTAACCCACCCCAGGGCTGTGAACCTCCTCCTGTGCCATCCCAGAGAATCTCCCATTGCCTGCACCAAGAGGTTGCTGTAGCCCTCAAATGGGTGTATGCATATCCTGGTTTTATTTCAGCTCATGGACCTTTAACTGCTAAAGCCTGACTCTGTCTACAGGCTCCAGGCTGTCTTGCCAGGCTTCCTGGAGATCTCTCAGACGATTCAGGGTTGCAGCCACATAAAGGTTACTCCTGCTGTGAGAAAGGATGGTGGAGGGGTGGCACCGGGTGCACTCTGCTGCTCTGGATCCTTTGCCAAAGTCCGTCTTGTCTTGCAGTGTCAAATGTGTTCGAGCAAGCTTGTGGAAGAGCATTCTGTTCTCTGGGTGACAGGGAAGCTGGTAGGGTAGCCAATCTTCCAGGCTGGCCTCTTGCTGTGCATCAAATCAGCCCTGAGATCTCTGTTTAGGCTGCCAACACAAAGATCAATTAGTCCCTGCCATGCGGGGTACTCTAAGGAGCAGCCCAGTGCCCTACAAACCGGTCTGGACCTGCAGAGCATTTCCTGTCTGCCACCAAGGAGCTATCCAAGAGTAATGACCTTGTCGCTAGTTTGCAGCTGAGATGGATGTGAAGCCCTGACCCAGATGTGTAAGACTCTGTCCCATAATTAGTCCTCCAAACCAAGCAGCTGCTGGGCCATTGCTTTTCAACTGGCTCTCACCCTGATCTCATACTCACATGGTGCTGCTTGAATCATTTCACTAAAAATTCCCCTAAGTGATGTGTAAATCCATGGCTGCTGTACCTGTCCCTGTCTGCACAATGCCAGCTGTAGGCTGGCCCCAGGTCCCACAGCTTCCCCTGTGAGAGAAGATTCATTTCCTCTGCTCTTCATCACTTAGGAAGGGAGGACAGGGGGAGCTCGGGGGTTTAGGACACAGGAGGAGTACATGGGGATCTCACATACCTGAGAGATTTCCTCAGTATAGGATTTTGGTTTTTGGTAGTGCAGACCTATCGTAAAGGGACCTCATCCCTCAAAAAAACCCCAACCCGAAACAAACACCAAAGTGTTTTTCCCTCTCAGTCTTCTGACAGCATCGCAGATTGCTGACAGAAGGGTTGAGAAAAATCAATCTTCATTTGGGAAGAGCTTTTTCCCCTAGCATGCTTTCTCCACAGAATCTCCCTTTCCAGATTCTTCATTGCTTGCCAGGAGCAGTAGCCACAAATCCAATACTGAATGGGAGCAAGGAAGGCCATAGCAGGGGAAAGTTGTAATTGAAGAAATAGAGCAGCATGTTTTTACTTTTGTTCTTTTTTTTTTTTTTTTTTTTTTTTTTTTTTTTTTTTTTTTCCCTTAGATAAGCTCCCTTTCATAAAACCCTCAAGGGTTCATAGGCCCTCAAAAAGAAACATATATTTTCTTTTCCATTGGCATTTTGCTTCAGTAAAGTTTGTCCTAAAAAGTACAGAAGAACAAAACAAGCCTGGTTCCTCACTGCTAAACATATTTGCCCAACCTCAGAGCTTCACTAATAACTCTGTTTCTTAGCACTAGACATCATAGCAACTATTCTGCAGTGTACAGTGCTGCAGTGGGTTGGTTTGTTTGTTTGTTTCTGAATGATTTCCAGGCATCTGAGGATACCACACTGGGTTAAGGCAAGCAAGATGCTTTTAACCTTCATGCACAGATAGGAAAAAGCTGGCTGCTCTAAATGAGCTACATGTAAATCCAAGGACTAATATGAATGGAAATCCTGCCTTCCTTAGCTGACTTGAATTGAAAAATACAATTTAAGGGACTCAGAAAAATATCTTGTCCTCTTGGACAACACCCAGCTGAATGGGGGGTGCAAGAGAAAAAAAGACAGGCTAAATTTTGCATTAAAACAAGCACTCTTTCCATCCTCTCTGTTCCTCTTTTCTTTTGTTTGCTGATAAATATTTTCCCCATTTATCAACACATCACTTGACAGCTTTGTGCAGTGTGATAGTGCTTCATTCAAGGAAGCAAGCAGCATTCTTTAAAGCTCTGTATTTTCCCAGATTCAACATTATTGTGCCAGACAGCAGGTCTGCACCTTCTGCTGCTCTAATGAGTTTTGAGAGGACCAGGCAGACAAAACAGTGTCGCTCCCCACCTGAATCCTCTCTATGTCATTTGCCAGATCTGCATTTGTGAGAGTCCAGTGTCCATGAGAGCTCTCCATCTTGAGATGTAAGAGTGTGGGTGTTAATAAAAATGAAGTGATTTAAAAATAAAAATGAGAAACATCCCCTGCCCCGCCCCTCCCTGCTTCTGGCCAAGTTGCACTCAAGGTATGTGCCATAGGGATGATGCAGGAGGTTTGCAGTGAGTCATTGGATGATTTGAGAAGTACAGATCAGACTTTTTTTTTTTAAAAAAAAAAAAATTAAAAAAAATCAAATTTTGTCCGCTTTATACCTTTGGCCAATATTATCACATCTTCTCCAATTACTAAATATGGTAATATTTAAAGAACTAAGAGATGATGGTAGGAGCATATGAAATAGAAGGTTGTGGGAGGTTAAAGAAGTCCTTTGAAGTCCAACTTCCTGGATAATTTTCCTCTCGAAAAAATTTGATTGCCTTTCAAATAGCCCCACTCAGGATGCGTTTGCTGATCGCTAACTTGTGGGCTCACACCCTATAATGGGCCCTTCTCTGCTGTCTCGCAGTGCCTCCAGGCCTCCCAGGCTCTGGTGGCTGTCCCAGCTCCATCTCAGCCCCTCCCCTGACAGCAGTCGTCTTCCCCTCCTCTCCCGCTGCTTTTAAAGGACAGCCAAAGTATTTCAAGGGCTGAAATCCCCACCTCGCTCTCAACTGGCTGATTTCCTTTGCCTTGCGACTCGTAATTAATTAGGAAAAGGTTAATTCTGCGCCTTCCAGTGCTTACTCTCCAATATTATTCAGAGCATGGTTATTTTCCTTTTCCCCCTCTTTCCTCAGTCTCTCCTGTAAGACTGGCTTTTTAGGATTAGTCCATTTCTGATCTTGACATTTTTGTCTATTGCCTTGCACATCTCTATTTAACAGCATATTACCAGTGTCACTTCATGTGAAATCCATGTAATTATTTCTTAGGTTTGAAAGGTTTTTGCTTTTAAAGGGCAAACAACACTTTTCGGCAGTCTTTCCAGGTGCATTAAGGCACGTGGGAATTTCCAAACACAGTGGGAGGAGAAGTTTCACCATCAGCAGGGTCTAGAAGTGCTAGCTGGTGTCCCTTGACACTTTCTTTGTGGAAGATGATGGTTGTCTGCAGGGACTTTTCAGCAGCTAATTTTAAGAGCATCTTAAATAAATCTCTCCTTTAGTTACAAAGAGTGAGTACCAGGTAGGGACAAAAAGTCTACAATCTGTTGTGTATGCCCTTCTAGAAAAACTCAAGGTAAGAAAACAAAATTTGGGAAAATGTCAAGGCCTTTCCCAAAATATTTATTTATGGATTCAGGGTTTTCCTTCCTCATTAAAAGTATTAACCCAATTCGGCATGATGTCACCAGTTGACCAGATCAGTCTTAGGTGTCACCAAGGCTTTTTGGTGTCCCCAAATTCTACTGGGTATGGTCCAGCAAAATCAGGGGCAGTGATGTGTTCTTCTTTTGCAAATCCTTGCCCTGCAGTGCCAGTATTATTCATTTTCTTCGTGGCAGGAGCACTGGGGAGCAGTGTGGTGCAGTCAGTAAGTGGTGCTCAGTTAGGGGCAGGACACCAAGCCCTGGCTGATGGCCAGAGCATCGTTGCTGTCACAAAAGATCATCTGACATTTTTGCTCTTCGTGAGCTGCTGCCTTTGTGCCACTCCCTTCAGAGAATGACTGCAAGAAGTGCCACAGAGATAATCCATGTTTGAGACTCTTCTGGTGGGACCAGAGCTTTCACACAGGTCCTAGTCTGGTGAAGGGTAGTGCTGTGTAACACTTGGTTTTGTTGCTTCACTGTGCTCTGATTGACATATTTTATCACCAGGATATGTCGATATGCCCCAGGAAAAAAATTCATCTAGAAACACTAAACATATGCATAGAGCAACCAAAGGTATGTGGACATGGGAGGGCAGTTCAAACCAGTGAGAAGACCATATCTTGTGGGGGCTTTGAGGGTTCCAGTGACTCACAGGGAGGTGATGTGGGTGAATCTGAAGGTGTGGGAGCTGTGTAACACAGAGTACCTGTGTAATATGTGATATACAAAGAGATTCTGCATCCATTAGACCAACCTTTAATAATCTGCTGTGTGGAGCACACAACTCTCCCCAAACCCTCCAGTCCCTGGAGCTCACAAGGGTGAGATAAGGACATGGTCAAGAGGTTCTTTCATTCTCTATTTTTGATAGGAGAGGGTGGGAAGTACTTCAGCTGTGCTGCTGAACTCCTGATTTTGAGCTTAGTGTTCCTCAGTATTCTGCTTTTCGTCTCACTTTATTGAAATATTAATTATGGCAACATCAATATACACCAATTTTAACACCAAGCAAACACGTACCATTTGTGAAGACCTGGGAGAAGGAGAGAGGAGAGACGAGGTCCCCCTTGTTGTTACTGCACAAAGCAGGGGGGGCCATCCAGTGCAGCATTTGTGCCCCTCAAAGTCCCCAGGCTGCCCTTCCCCAGCGCTGATCCATTGGCACTGATGGAAGAGGGCCTGCAGGTGACTGCTAGAAGGCAGCAGCACCTCGTGTTCATCAGGGCAGCCCTGCTGAAGGACACAGCGTGCTGAGGGACGCAACCTCCCTCTGCTATTGACTGACGCCAGGGGTGGGGAGCTGGGCTAGCTGGACCTTTGGTTAGCCCTGGTGTGAGGGGCCCTGTGTTCCTTGTGTAGCCTCTGGCACAGCAGCTGTGACTGCCTCAGCAGGTGACATGTTGGGGTGAAGAAATTTGGCTCCCTGAGGGAGAAATGACATTGATCACTGGTAGCCAGTCTTTTAAGTGTCACTTGGTAGAGCAAACACAGTTAAAAAATAGTATTTTTGAAACAACAGCACTGTAGATATTGTATTCTTGTATTCTGAGAAGCATTTTTCTCCCAGCTTTGAGGAGAGCAGGGCCATCCCACCAGGCTGTCCTGCAGGCATGACTCCAGCCCCACGCGCTCTCTGCACAGCACAACCGCAATGTCACTCACGCTCTTCTGAAATTACTTTTTCACTTTTAGGCACAGGATTGTTTTTTGACCTTCAGGCTTCCACCTCCAGCAACAAGACTGGTCAGCTTCTGGGACATGGGCTGTAGACAACTCCAAGCTGAAAGGCTGCCCACTTGTCTTCTGATCTCGTGCCAGGCTGTCCCTGGGGTTAGGGCTGGGCTCCAGCAACTGCAGCACAGGCAAACCGAGCGATGGCTGGGGTTTGCAGGGATCACAGGTCTCTTCTTGGTGAGCAGGCTCGGTAAGAGTGGCCCTACAGAAGCCTGAAAGGCAAGGGGACAAACCTAACCTCCAGGGGAGTTAGTTTATTAATGTCATTTCCAACGAACTTCATTGTTTTCTCACCGTCTTCATGCTGCCTGTGACTTTAATGCTGCCTGCTAGCAGGCTCAGGCAGAATTACCCAGGAAGCATTAGCAGAGGGGGGTGTGAAATAAAGGCAAAAAGAGGAGATCAGACGCCTCCAGGCTGTGGTGGTGGAGGGGACAGGGCTCCGTGTGTGTGAGTTATGGAGAAGCACTGCAGATAAGCACAGAGCACGCCTGCCCTCGCTCTCCTGACCATCCCTCTGCGGGGGTTTCCTCTGCAGCCGTCCGTGCGGTGAAGGCCAGCGCTGTTTTTAACATCGGGGGTGTCTCTGTCATTGTGACAGTCCCGCATGGGCTCGGCTCCTCCAAATTGCCGGGGCAGGCTGGCCCCCCGCGGGCCCCGCCAGCTCCATCAGCCTAATTGGGGCTCCCGGCAGGGCTCTGCTGCGCGGAGCGGCTGCCGCAGACGGGGCACCCTCGGCAGCAGCTCCTGCTCTTAATGAGTTTGTTGCTCTTTCATTAGTGAGTGAATGGCTGGGATTTCATTTTCCCCCTGTACTGGTTTTCCAGACCCCTTCTTGAGAGAGCAGACCGAATTCAGTCAAAAGCGAGTTTTTCTAGATTGAATTACTTCCATCTTTTTCTTTTTGGTTTCCTTTAAACTGGAGCAGAGTCTCTGAGAGCGTCAAAATGGATACTTTTTGCATATAGAGTGCTACTGCATTTCAAACTATTTGTCCCTACTAACTGGCATAAATATATATTTAAAAGTCGTGGCTATTCCTGATTGAGTAATATCACATATTTCTGATGAGAATTTGGATTTTGAGGAGGGGAGGACTTGATGCACCCAGAACCTAAAAAATATACACAAACCCCACCACCCGAACTGCATGTGTTTCTTTGAATGCATTTTCCACAGACTTCTGCAAGGTCTGCTGTGAAGGGAGCGGTAACCAGAGACTGGCTTCATGCACCACAAATGTCAGGAAATCAATTTAGGGCAGCCAAATATTTCCCACCTTGGAAAGTGGGGACGCTTTCCTTCCCAGCCCTGGAAAGGCACATGTGGCACAGCCAAGAGAGGGGCGAGCAAACTGCTGAGCTGGGCTGCAGAGCAAGGGCTCGACCTGCAGTCCCAGGGAGCCTGGGGTCTGATGGGATTAGCCTGCTTATCTGCTTTTCTGGCTTTCAGTTAAGATTTAGTTAAGAATTTCCTGCATCTGCATCAGCAAGAAGAAATGGCTGTTCCCGGGATTCGGAAAGGTCAGCAACAGGCCAAAGATATTTAAGCACAGAGTTTGAGACTTTTAAGGTGTTGGAAATGCATAGGCTGGAGCCAAATCCTAAAAGTAGATGCTTGGCATGAGGGAAGAAGAAGCTTCTAGTGAGGTCTGCCTTGCTGTATCTCTGTGCATTTGTAAGCAGCAGGAGATGTTCCCACTCCATTTTGTGCTGGCTATTTGTCTTTGCACACCAAAACTGCAGCAAAGCTCCTACGGGCTCGGGTGGCCTCGGGTCTCACTGGGTGTGTGGCATTTGGGAGACCGTCCTCCCCGTGCTGCAAAGCCCGGGGCCCTGACTTTTTCCACCCCATCTGTGCTTTGCTCACCAGCCAGCATCTGGTGGGTGCCTGCTTTGAAGCGTTTCCTCCTCTGCAGGCAGAAAAAGCCCCTCAGATTAATGGTCTGCCTAAAAGCTGAAAAGAAAAAAAAAGAGAAATAATTTTAAGTATCACATTAAAATGCCACTCCACATCTGAAAGGATCCATTAAAACTTTTATAGAGCTTTTTACATTTGTTTCCCCTCTTTTACATTTTGTTCTGATTCAGGCACTTCTTATAATTCTTCTCTTATAATTCTCCTATGTAATAAACATTTTCGCCTTGGTTGGCTCCACTCTAAGAGGGACTATTTTTGGTGCAGAGGAAAACGTGGCACTTTTAATAGAGTTTTTCTTTCCAAAATCACCATTTGCAGGGATCCAGCCTGGGCAGGAGCCTTGGGCTAGCCTCCTGGAGGTGTTCCTGCACAATCTTTACTAAAAATGTTGTATTTTTTAAGGAATTTGGAGAATGCACCTAGGCTTCACCCTCTCGTTCTTCTCTTTGTTAGAAGGAAAGGTTTCTAAGGTCCAGCAGAAATCCCAGAAAACATTCAAGGCCAGGCTGGACTGGCTTCTGAGGAGTCTGGTCTAGTTGAGGATGTTCCTGCTCATTGGAAGGAGGTTCAACTAGATGACCTTTGAAAGGTCCCTTCCAACTTAAACCATCCTATGATTCTATGGTTGGGCTAATTGGGCAGGTGGCTCCCTCCTCCTCAGGACCGTGGGCAAAAAAAATAGAGCTTTCACCTGTTTGGCCTTTGTAATTACTTTAAAAAACATTTTAACTCCTAAGTGCTTGAGGGGTATAGACACAGGCCCTGCTGTCTGCAGGGAAAGCCAGGAGCTGCAGGGCTTGTCCTGCACCCTGCCCAGCCTGTCCCCTCCGTGTGGGCTGGGGACATGCTCACCATCCCACCTGCCTGCCTCTCCCAGTCAAACCTGCTTCTCATGGCACATTATGCACAGGGGACTGGTAATGTCAATGTGTTACATGGAAAATAATTTTAAGACTTCAGATTTAGACTAGACCCAAGTGTCCCCATAGAGAAAAGCCAGCACCTTACCAGGTTAGTCATAGACGACCCAAGGGAGATTGTTGTGCCATGTATTGCCCTTGCCTTGCCTTGCCTTTTCCTCCTTCTCCTGTGTCCATGGCACTGCAGATCCTGCCAGATGAAATCCCACTCACTGCTTACCTGTGCTTCCTGACTGAGGGATTTGACAGTGTATTAGTTAATCCTTTGTCTTGTCTCTAGTCCTCTTACATAGATATGCATTTTTGAAAACTAAATGCTTGAAACAAAGCCTCTCAGTGCACTGGGAGTGGTGTGGCCACCCCAACAGGCATTTCTCAGGAGGAATACGGGTTTAACCTCAGCATGGCCAGGCTCCTTGCAGGGCTTCCCATCTCTCTGTCCTGCCTTGTTACTGTACCTGCTCCTCGGGCTCTCCCGCCCCTCCCCTGGCTGCTTGGCATCAGCACACCTAAGCCTTGCAAACCGAGGGCAGGCTTCAGGAATGCAAATAATGTTCCCTGTGCATCCAAACCATGTCTCTAAAAACCTTTTCGTCTTGTTCCTTGTTGCCCTGGAGGATAGTTACTTCAAAGAGCAGCCCTGTTGCCTGGTATTTCAGTTTATCTCATTACCATTGTGTTTGCCAAGCCAGCCAGCTTTGCCAAAAACAGAATCAAGGTTGTTGGCAGTGCTGGCTGGCTCGCATCTTCACCCTCTCTGCTGGCAGAGATGCTAATTTCCCCTTGATTGCAAGCCCTGCATTCATCTTTTGTGAATAAGCCGTGCCTACAGTCACGGCATAATGGCTTTAAAAACCTGGGCTTGAGCCTGTGGGCCCCTCTGCTCGGGCTGTCCAAGGCAGGGCTAATGGATACTGTTAGATTATTTACTTGCCACTTTTTTGGCCCAGGGCAGCAGCTGGCTGGCACCCACAGCTGGCAGAGGGCAGGCAGGAGAGGCACAGTGGAGAGCTGCTTGGCAGGCAGAGAGCCCAGGGGAGGAGCTGGGGGAGGCACAGAAATGAGGATGGGTGGAGGGATGGATGGATGGATGGATGGATGGATGGATGGATAGATGGATGGATGGATGGATGGATGGATGGATGGATGGATGGATGGATGGATGGATGGATGGATGGATGGATGGATGGATGGATGGATGGATGGATGGATGGATGGATGGATGGATGGATGGATGGATGGATGGATGGATGGATGGATGGATGGATGGATGGATGGATGGATGGATGGATGGATGGATGGATGGATGGATGGATGGATGGATGGATGGATGGATGGATGGATGGATGGATGGATGGATGGATGGATGGATGGATGGATGGATGGATGGATGGATGGATGGATGGATGGATGGATGGATGGATGGATGGATGGATGGATGGATGGATGGATGGATGGATGGATGGATGGATGGATGGATGGATGGATGGATGGATGGATGGATGGATGGATGGATGGATGGATGGATGGATGGATGGATGGATGGATGGATGGATGGATGGATGGATGGATGGATGGATGGATGGATGGATGGATGGATGGATGGATGGATGGATGGATGGATGGATGGATGGATGGATGGATGGATGGATGGATGGATGGATGGATGGATGGATGGATGGATGGATGGATGGATGGATGGGTGGATGGATGGAGGGATGGGTGGATGGAGGGATGGGTGGGTGGATGGATGGGTGAATGGATGGATGGAGGGGTGGGTGGATGGATGGAGGGATGGGTGGAGGGAGGGATGGAGGGATGGGTGGGTGGATGGACGGACAGACAGTGGGTGAGTGCAGGGACACACGCACCACTCAAAGGTCATTTGTCACAACAGGGGCTGGTCACAAGAGTAGAGGTGAGAGCTGACAGCTTCTGGCTCTAGGGGCTTTCCTGGGCTTCAGGAAGACTAGAACAGCCTCAGGATACCCTCAGGATGGTTTTAATACAATCTGATTTCCCTCTTGTCATCTTGAGTTGATTACAACAAACTGTGTGTAAATTTTTTAAAAGTCTCCAGTGCAAAATGCTGAGCTGGCAGTAGTGTAGCACAACCTGAGCAGTTTGTGCTCATGCTGACTTGGGTTGGCATTGCCAGCATGATCAGAATGGGACAGCAAGGTTTGGGTTGCTGCCAAAAGCCAGTTTAATGGCTGAGGATTATTTGTTTTTAACATCCCTAAAATGAAACACACCACCACCACCACCAAAAAAAAAAAAAAAAAAAAAAAAAAAAAAAAAAATAAAAANAAAAAAAAAAAAAAATTAGGGGTGAGCAGTGCCTGCAGGGATGGGTGAGTTGAGGTGGGCAGCCACATCCCTGGGCTTTACATTCTTGTTTAGGATAGACCTGCCCCAAGCGAAGCTATGGCTGTTGCTAAGCAACAAGTGATGCTTGCTATAGCCAATATTGCCCTCTTAAAGGTACATTTGCAGGGAGCAATCTGCTGTGTGCATGACATTAATTTGCAGATGTATGGATTTGTATTAGTTAGTGGCAATAAACTTTGGCAATGCTTCAGCGTGGTGTTAAAATGGAATACAATGTGGCATGAAGATATTGTGCAGCAAAAGCATTAAGCCCTCCCCTTCATTTAATTGGAACTTAAAGCTGGGATATCTTACTCACCAAAATAAATTAACAGTAAATCAGGTTACAGAATAAATTAACAAATTAAATTGGGTTAGTTGGAAAGTTTAAAAAGGAGGAGCATCTGTGAGCTGCTTGCATTACAAGGACAGTTACAAAGTCTTGATCTGGAAGGGAAGGCTCACACAGAAACATGTGACTGTCCCAGGGCTGCTTTGATTCCCAGTCTTTATCAGCAAAAGACTGGGCCTGCTCTAACCATGAATTAAAACTCAGTCACAGTATAAAACCAACCAAAGTCAAAGCACCCACATCAAGAAAGGCTTTTGGCTGCTTGTCTTCCTCTGCTTTGGTAAATAGTTGCCAGAGATTTGCAGAGCATAGGACTCTTCATGGGCCATCACAAACTGCCTTCTTCATTTTCTGAAGCTTCTTTTCCTTCACTTGCTTTGCTCCACCAGCCAGCACCTCACTTTATTGCCTGCAGAAGATGCTCCCACCCCTGGCTTGCTCCCCAGGGATGTACCCCAGGTCCCACCTGTGCATGCAGCGGCTCTCCTCACCCCATAACCTTGGTGGGGACTTTGGACATGCACAGAGCCATTTGCAAGGCCTGAGGGGCTGCTGGCTCACAGGATGGCCAGGAGGGGCTGGCCTGATCTTGCCATGCCACAAAATTTCTCTGTGCTCCTTCACTCACCCTGGGCTCACTCTGCTCCCATGGCAAGGCTGAGGGAACTCTCATCTCATGGTAGCAGTGAGAAGGGGAACTGTGGCAAGGTATTTTAACTGTATTACTTTCAGGTGGTTGCCACATCTTTTCTAATTAAAATAAAATCATCTTAGGACTCCTGAAATGAATATTTGGTATAATAGATTCAGAAAGTGATGAAAATGTTTTCATTAAATAGTGAGAGAGGGAAAGAGACCCTGCAAGGCATAGCATTTTATCTCAACTCTCTAATAACATTAATAAACTCTTTAATCTTTGTCACGTTTATGACTTAATGGCAATCCTTAAAGACATGACAGACAAGTTAGAGCTGCCAGGTTCCTTTAACCTATAAGCATTCATATTCTTCCCAGGATTTTGATTAAGTGGAAAATTCCTCTGCAACGGGCTTTTTTCTCCTTGTAAATCTGTGCTCTGCGGTCGTGTGAGCGGCAGAGGATGCTCAGCTGGGACCTGGTCATGCTGTGGGGTGGGGGTGTCACCTCCCAGGGGCCAGGTGAGTGCTGGGGGGCTTAGTGGCACCCCTGGTGTGAGCAGCCCTGGCTGTTCCCCTTATCCCATCTGAGTACTGACCTTGTCCTGCTGCTGGGCTTTGCTCTGCCGGTCACCCTGGAGGCTTTGGCTCCCCTCTGCATGAAAACCGTGGTCAGAGTGCTTGGTGGCCAGCTGTGTGCTGTGTTCCCCACTCCCTCTGGGCTCCAGAGCACTGAGAATCCCTGTGCCTTTGCTCACACACACGAGGCTGTGGCAGTCTGTGGTTTCAGACAAGTAACATTTGCCAGGAAACAGCATTAAGGGAGCGTCATTTGGTTGCAAGGTCAACACTCCAGTTGTGGATGCTGAGAGCTTCCAAGCCCAGACTTCACTCTGGCCCAGTGTGCCATTCTATGTGTGTGGTCCAAAGAAGCAGGTATCTAGGGGGAAAATAGTATGAACAAATAATTGAGCTGCACAACAAGACAGGCACAGCTGGGGGCTGAGTCCGGCCTTGGGATTTTCTTTATTATTTTTCCCAGCAATCTGGCATTTTTTAACCATCAAGTTCCTGACTATAAAAGCTGATTCATATTCCTTTAATGTAAGGTTTTTGCATTTAATCTCCTTTATTTATTGTGTTTCATTTTCTTAATGTCACATGAAAATGCAGCCTTTTTCCCTCTGTTGCTGGGGCTTGGACACAGAACATCCATTTCGGCAGCTGCCACTCGTCCCACTGTTCCCAGCTGGAAGCAGAGGGATGCTCCACTGGTGGGGTGAGTGCAGAAAAGGGTCATCAGTGGCTTCCCTTCCCCTGAGGCAGCTGCAGTACCCAAACACCTCCACAAGGGACAGGTGTTATTTCATCCACATTAGGTTCACTGTTATCTGCTGCACACAAAAGTACCAGTTTGGTAAATCACTCATGTAAATGATAAGCTGAAGCCTCTTTGGTTGTTTCTCAGTCACGTGCCAGCAATAAAATGAAGAATTGCCATTTACCTCCGCTTTTATTTGCATAATTTTGATGCTGTCAAAAAAAAAAGAGACAATACTCATGTAGCATAAGGAGAATTTTTAAATAGAAGCGTTAAATTTTAAAACCCTAATAAAGATAAAAGCAAAATAAACACTGGAATTTGAACTTAGAGAATGAAAGAAGAAAGATTAGGCTGTGCTGGTGAAGTAATAGAGGTAGTGGCTGGTAACAATTTTTAATAGCACATTAATGCTGAATTACTTTGGAATTTCTGCAGGAGTTGAGATGACATACACATAAACACCAAATGAATTCCAAATGATTGGTATTATCATAAAGAGCACCAAATGAATTAATAATGATGGAACACTTAAACTAAAACGTTATCTTCTGTAATCTGTTTTCTCTTTTATGCACTGTGCAATTCATTTTTAGCCAACTATGACCCTTTTCTTACATTTGTCTTTTCATTTAAAAGCATATATATTTATTTTTTGCGTGGATGTTCTGCTCCTGCACTGTTTGAAGTGGGACTTGGACTAGTCCATCCCCACAACAGTTTTGCGTTGGCCTCAGAAAATTTAAGTGATAGATGGGAAGACATCTGGACAGGAGACTTATCGCTGGGAAAATGACTATGACTAATAAGAACAATAATAATAACGATTCCCTCTTGATGGTCCCACATGTGCACAGACCTCAGGGCACCCTTAACAGCGTTTAATAAGCTAAATGGCTCACTTTGCAGCTAGGAAATATGTCTCCCCCTCCCATGGAGAAGCCCAACAGGAGAGGAAGCCTGAGCTCACAGTCTGTGTAGATGAGCCAAAAGGGATCAGTAAACAGGAGTCTGGGGCTGGTTTTGGGTGTCCCAGGGAGGAGCTGAGCCCCCAGCACTGCTGCTACACGTGTGGTTTTTTGGGGTCCCCCACCCCTGTCACATGGGGGCTCCTTGGCAGAGGCTGGGCAGGGGACACCAGCACAGCATCGCTGCCTGCGGGCAGTGCTGGCCCTGGTCACTCCAGGTCCCTCCCCACGGCCGGGCTGGGTGTGCACACTGACATATTAGCAGTCAAATGACATTTAGAGAGCACAAGTCTCACTCTCTTCTGCAGGCCAAGTAAATATCATTAGTAATGATATTAAATCTCAAATTGTGCTGCTGCACTATGGCAACCACTCGGCAATTTGCTATTGCAGCTTGTTCCTAACAATTACTTTCATAGACTTTATTTCTTGGAAAACTATTACTGACCATAATCCTCTACATGGCATGCCATGAAAAGAAATAATAATAATAATAACAATAACAATAATAATAATGATAATGATAAATTAATTAATTTTTAAAAAGTCAACCCAGCTTTCAGGGTGAGGGTTTAATGCTGCCACCAGGCTAGCATGGCAGGTTTTGGTTTTGTTGGGAAGCTGGCGGTGCTGGGAGCTGCACAGGGAGCTGGGCAGGGCACAGCTCTTCTGCCCTCTTATTCTTTGTGTCTTTGATGCAGGACGTGCTGCAGGGCAGTCAGCTGGCTCTTCTCTACAGTATCCATCACACAGATATAATCTTATTTTTCCATGTAAAATTACATTTTTGTGTGACAATGGGTATTTATTACACGTATGAGTACATAGGCATATCTGTGTACGTATGTGAGTGTGTATATAGGGCACACACGTGTAACAAACACACAGCTGCCTGTGTGTGTCCATGTGTGCATTTATACATCCCAACCTGTCCATATCCGTGTGCACACACACAGAGCCCCTCAGCTCTTGGCTGCTCCTCACTGCAGCACTGCTGGCTGGGCTGTGGCACTGGCAGGCCCCTGGCCCAACACACGTGCTGCGCTTCTGTGACAGAAGCAACATATAATTACATTACAAATTAGCTTGCAAATGCTGGCAGTGATGTACTCCACGGGAAAAAAGAAAAAAATAAAATCGTCGGTTTCATCTTCTCTCGTGTCTTGTAGCTGGTCCCTCCAGCACGGTCTGCATCTGTCAGGATCCATGCCCTGGGAGCACGAATCATTTTTATTAACCATTAAACAAGAAGAACCTTTTTATTTGAGAGTGTAAAACATGCAGGAAGCACTATCTATAGCCGCTAATTCAGGTCACATTACACGGCTCTCCCTCACCTCTGTGCTCATCTCTGCTCTGCCGAAAGCTCCGCCGTAAAGCCGGCGCTGCCGTCGGGGCTGATGCCGCCCGCATTTGCATTTAGAGGCTGGAGCTTACCCTGAATAATTACGCTTCTTTTCCGAGTGACCCGGTGTAAACCAAGCCCCTTTTAAAGCTTCTCTCATGGCAAGTTTATGAGGCGTTACTACATTTTCTTAACATTTTTCACCTTCCGGTCGTTTTTCCTTCGCGCCAGGGCAGCGGCAGGTGAAGGGTGGCAGCGGCTCCGGTCACCTCCGTGTCCCTGGGCTGGGGTGACCCTGGACCACGGCTCCCACAGCCCAGGGAAAATCAAATGGCAGAGGGACTGACCCCGAGGCTCCTCCCTGGGTGTCCGTGCTCCCTGAACTGAGCGAAATGGGCCTCCCGTTTTGTTGACAAAGCGGTGGTGGCGGGTGCCACCTCGTTAGCATTATAGAGCAGATTCCTCACATGCTTTTTTCATTCTGCAGCTTGGCTGCTGCTGTGTGAGACTGCGGAATATTTTACTGCCTTGTGGCTCACATTCAATACGGCAAATAAAAAAAAAAGGAAAAGTTGACAAAAATCCTGCTTTTTTTTTTTTTTCCCTTTATATGTGTATCTCTGTTTTTAACAGCTGTGACAAAACTGTTAATTAAACTGAAACTAAAATAAATTAAGCTCACCTAATATGACAAGCATTTGAAAGCAAAGCATGAGCCCAGGGGCTGGCAGGGTAGGAGCTGCTGTGCCTGTTCCTTCTGCCCCTCCCGTCTCCCTGCCCCTCCTGCTTGCAGGTGCCAGCAGAGGCTGCATTGCTGGCGCTGTCAGGATGCAGTATCCCAGATGCTTGGGGCGGGGGCAAAAAAATGAGATTTTTGGCTTCCATGTCAGGCAGAACATAGTGTAAGGCTCCATCAGCCAGGCTGTGGCCTGTTGAGACCAGAAATACAGGCAAAATATAATTATTATTTATATTATTATTAATAATAGTTCTAAATAACTCTAAAAACTTAATGTGTGATGGCCCAGTGTTTCTCCATCTCCCTTCAAGTTCAGCTGAGGTTGTTGATTATTCTGGAAAAGCCCCACCAACAGCTAGACACCCTCAGCCTGCCGTACAAACCTGTGGGGGCTGTAGACGCTTTACAAGCAGAGCTGCAGCCTGGTCATGCACCCATAAATTAAAGAAAGGGCCAGGCTGGCCGAGGCCAGCTTTGATGTGCAGTAATGAACCTCGCTTTTAATTCGAGGCTGTAACTTCCATGCCGACGCAAAAGTGGGAGCTGGGAAAAGCTGCATGCATAATCAGGGGTGAAAGCAAGGATGCGGCAGTGCGATGTGTCTGATGTTGGATGAGAGGGAAGATAGCCTTTAATCATTTTGTTTTCAAAGAAGCTTTAGAGAGCTCTTTGAAGATGAGGCTTTTTTTGAGGGCTGCTTCTGGAAAAAATAGGAGGCAGCGATAGACGGCACCCGCGTCCACCTGCCCGCTCGGTTAACCTGTGCGCGGGACACACCCGGGCATTCCTGCCACCAGCACGGCTCCCTCACAGCTGGCACAGAGAGCCTCTGCAAAACCAGAGCTGCCCGTGCTGCTGATACCCTGAGGGAGGAGGAACTGCCCCAGTGTCTTTGCTGTTGAGGTGATCCCCGTTCCTCGGCGAGCAGGGGAAGGCAAGCAGTTGGAATAGGGTGTCCGGCATCCCTCCATTAATTATAGTATTTTTGTAATGGTAACATTCTGTAAATCTGTCTTACTATCTTTGGATGAAAGGGACTGATAATGAACATCTGATCAGACTTTAAGGAGAAGCAGCATGATGGTGAGGCATGGGGCTGTGCCTGTCCTGTAATGCAGCATTTGGGGTGGGGAAGGGTGAGATGTGTGTCACACACGCCTCCACAATGCCCCAAACACTGCAATCAGTCAGGGTTGGTAGCTGCAGGTGAGTTCCTTATGGGCTGGGATCCAGCCCAGCATCTGAAGGCACAAAGGTATTGGACACCATCTGACCACCCCAGGCTGGGGAGGGTGAAGGGCTCTGCCAATAGCACGCCTGGCTTTACTTTGAGGACTGAGGTCAGGATGCTGTTGTGATAAATGCATCACATACAAAATAAGGACATGTTTTCTTGCTCCAGGAATGTTACAGGCTGTTCCTTAGGGAATAGGTGTGCCAACAGTCCTATTTTTACCTCTTTTTACCTTTTATACCTTTCAGTGTGGCTTGTGGTAAAGCAACAGCCAGGCCAGCAAGTGAGTGCAGGCTGTTGGGTGGTGTGTGTTGCCTCCAAGCCGTCACATTGAGTGTGGAATACTGGTCTTTTTAGTGGTTTTGGTACATTTGGTCATTTAGTTTGGTTTTTAAAGTAGGTGAGTGTCACACTAGTTGATGTTATTCGCAGTTGTCATAGTCCCATGACAAAAAAAGCCTATGAAACAGCCAAAATAGATTAATTACTGCCCTCTTTAAGTCCATCTCCATGGGCATCACAGGGGACCTTGCTTGTGCTGCTAAGTGTGCACTGAGAAGAGAACAGCAAGGCTTTTTCACCCCTCTGTGTGACCCAGGTGGAGGAGCTGGGCTTTGGTGCATGGCACAATGCCCATGGCTTTGCCTGGCTGGGTCTTTATGTGCCAGCCCACCTCCCTCCATCTTCTGTTAAACTGCACAGACACTGCCATGTCTCAAGTTCTGGCCAGCACAGGGATTTAACAAACACACATTTTCCAGACCCTTCAGAAAAGGAAAAAACTCACATCTCCAAATCTGCTGTATTTTGTACGGTTTCTGCAAATGTCTTCGGTAGAAATCTCCGTTCCTGTACGTACAACTCCAAGACACTGATACTGTCACACTGTGTGCCCATGCCAGCATGTTGGAGGTGAAGTTTGAAAGACCTGAAGAGGTGGAACCTACCCCCTGCGTGTTAAAATGAAAACCCCTTTCCCCTCTCTGCCCTCCTGTCTGCAGCAGGTATTTAAACACTGGCCTTGCTGGGGAGGTGTGAGGCTTTGTGGCAGGCCCTGCAGCTGGGGATGCAGCTAATGACACCTGGCAAACGCAGGCTGTCTGGGGATTAAATGTGCCACTGCTCAGTAAAAGCCAGGCTCATAATGTCGGGAAGTTTGGAGACAGTGTGTCGGACTCCTATTTTCACTCCTAAACGATGCTGTGCTATTTTTGTCCAGGCCAAACCTTGCCTTTTTTAATTAGGTTTATTGCTATAGCTCCATGATGATGTGTATGTGCTAATGTTTGATTTTTGTATCTAACGTAAATGACCGAAATAAACAATCCAGACCTGATAGTCCCAGTGGGGGGACTGACATTTGGAACTGGCTCAAAATATGCGGGTTTGACACTTGTTAAGACTCCAACTCTTCACTCAGGAAGCACAAAGCAAGGAAGGGTGTCTGCAGGGTAGGGCTACGTTTGCCTCCTTCAGCCTAATCCTCAACCTGCTGCTGAGTGCTCCTCAGAGGAGCTCGCTGTACCAATGCAGGGCTCTGAGGAGGGAGAGTGTAATGCCACTTGGGCATGAGTTACCAGAGCTTGCAAAGCCTCCCTAGCGGGGATCTTGTGCCACCAAACCTGTGCAGTGCAGTGCTGCTGTGCCTGGCCTGCGCTCCTTGTCAGACCACCCCAGCTGACCCTAAGTGTGGGACACAAAACCAGCAAGGACTGGGACAGAGAGGAGTATTTTGCAGTGGGTTTGAGCATGGAAGCATCCCTGTGGTGCAGCCAGCCAGGATCACACCTGCTCACAGCCTCTGCTGTGCACTCCTGCCCCACTCTGTCACTCTTCCAGTCTGAAAACAAGGATACAAGATCAGAGAGCTGGGGCGAGGGCTGAGGACAGGGGGTGGCTGGATGGCCCCCTCTCCTTCTGCCTTGGCCCAGCCTACGGCTCCAGGGAGCAGAAGGTCCCTGCAGAGCCAGCACCCCAGTGCCAGAGAGCTGCCCTGTGCCATCATCTGCCCTGTGCCATCATCTGCCCCTCTGCCTGTGCAAGCACCACACTCCCACTCCCATCAATCAGCACAGACCAGATGTCTGGAAGCATCTCTTGCCAATCACCTTTTATTACCTTTAAAAAGCCAAGAAACCCAGAACAAGACAAAAACTGAGACCGTGTGAACATCATGCAATGGATTCACTTTAAAGCAGGCTGGGGTAGGGAGGGGGAAGACCAAAAGTCGTGTTAGAGTAGAAGAATCGCTGCACCCGTGTCTGAAGGCCAGGCCGGGTGGGCTGTCACTGGTGGGGTTGGTGGTGACTGCTGTGAGTGACCAGGTGGATGCTGAAGCAGGAAATGGAAACACACCCATGAGACATCATCCCAGGCAACCCCAGGTCTGACTCTGACATGGTGATGACAGTGAGAAATACTCCTAACTCTTGTCTTGGGCGCGTCCTGCCTGGGCAAAGTCTCTTTGGAGAGCAGCAGCACAGTGACTGCTGTTACAAGGGCTCTTTAGCTCAGTTCTGCTACTCAGTGGGACTAGAGCACTCAATTAGTGGAGTGGATGTTATCCAGCAGCAGTGACGTTACCCCACTCTGCCCTTCAGTCTCACTCTGCCGTCTTCAAAATTCACAGCACAAACTAGAGCAGAATTACCTTCTCGAAAGGATGTGTTTTGGGGAGCTGCAGCTATCACCGAAATAATTTTGCATCTTGTCCATCATGTGGATGTGACAAAACACATGCCCTTATTTTCCTGAGGTATAGCCAACATTTGGGTTCATTACATTTAATGGAGTAGGGTCACCCATAAAGTTATTCATAAGGTATTTTCTGAGTGGTTTTCACCTTCTCTTTGAAAAAATAAATTATATCAGCATGTTCACGAGGTGCAAATGGGACTGGCATTTCAGCTGTTATTATGTTATTAACTTTTTTAACCTAATAATTTTCAATCAAGAGTGAGAAGCAATTTTCACTCACTCCAGTGACCAGAGTTGGAGATTCTGCAAAGTGTTCTTGTAGGGTTCACCTTGACAGACACCTAATTCCATCCCAAATGGAAATGTTACCCCCGACACTCTCATTGCGGTTACCGAGAATTTCCATTTCCCCTTCGGTTAGGATTTAATTTAGGAGGCAAAGACTTCCTAAGCTATGGGAGAGTAAAGATAGATGATATGGGAGAAGAAGGCTGATGAAATGTAGTTGACTCCGGATCTGAAATATTTTATCCCTCCTCAATGTAGGTTAAATTATTCTTCACCTTTCCCACATCCATAATTGTCGCTGATCTTGGACCAACTCAAAACCCTACTACTGAGTTCAGTAGACTCAAAATTGCCACTAGAACTGGAAAAAGAAGAAAAAAGAGATTTGTTAGTGTCCATATACAATATCCCAAGACTATACACAGCTATGAGATACAGCAAATTTAAGAAAGGCAATTTTTTTCTCATCACTGAGTATTTATTATATATAACAAATACATGAAAAAGAAAAAACTATATTGTGTGATATAAATAGTTTATTTACATTACAGAAAAACATCAAGACAATGTATACTATTTCAAATATATCCATACATAATCAAATATAGCTGTAGTACATGTTCTCATTGGTGTAGATTACCACAAATGCAAGGCAACATGTGTAGATCTTGTCTTAATCTTTTGTCTATAATACTGTATTTTGTAGTCCAAGCTCTCTGCAGTTAGTTTTGCCATTGTGGAAACATGCGCTCTTTAAATTAACCTTGTCGATGCTCTTGTTGTGTTGTCTGAACTGTAGTGCCCTGTGTTTTGCTTCTGTCTGTGGATTCTGTTGCTCCTGGGACATTTCCTGGAAAAGAGAGTTGTGAGAATACACGGCTCTTAGCAACACATCTGCTCGAGAGGGTGAGAGGGGCATCCTCCAGCCCTCAGTGTGCTTCTTCCTCAGTGAAATGAAATGTGCTGGCTAATGGCAATGGCATCATGAAATAAAGCCACCACAACCCCCAAAACATACTGTGGACAGAATTATGGCAAGGAAGATGTTCAGATTCCTGAACACTGGACACAATGATCTCAACTGCACCGCATTGTTCAGCTTTAAATAATGGGTTTATTTTGAGCCAGGTGCAGGTGGAAGATCCAGGATGGTCCCATGCTCACCTGGCCAGCGTCCCAGGTCCGTGAAGTGTTTACAAAGTAGCTGCAGGGGCTGCCTTTCCAAGGCCCTAAGTGTCTGCAGTCCCCCTGAGTCCATGGAAATGCTCCATGCTCAGCCCATGAGCAAACAGCTACTTTACTTACAGGTGCCTGCACCCTGCCACGGCTGCTGGGCTTGGTGTGGAAAGCAACTGTGCTGGAAAGCCCCAAATCTGACATTCCTCTGGATAGCTGCAGGGACAAGTGTCTCAGGACCTCCAGCATTCCTCAGCAAGGGCACGTTTCAACCTTTCACCTGCAGCAGCACCTGCTGTGGGGATGCTACATTTCCCCCTAATGGAAAGCTAATGGTGTGTTTCTGGTTCCCTCTCATGGAAAGGCACCCTCAGGCAGAAAGCACAGAGAACCTTAATCCCAGGTGGAGGCTACAGGATGTTCTAATCAGCTGAAAGCCAGGGGTGGTTATGGTAAAAACTGCACAACAGAGACAGAAACACCCTCCTGGAGTGCCATGAGAAAAGGCCCCCACTCCAGACCACGCTGACATGGAAACATTCCTTTTGCAGGGGGCGACTTGTCNCAGAGACAGAAACACCCTCCTGGAGTGCCATGAGAAAAGGCCCCACAGTACTCCAGACCACACCGACATGGAAAAACATTCCCTTTGTAGGGGGCTGACTTGTTNTACAGGATGTTCTAATCAGCTGAAAGCCAGGGGTGGTTATGGTAAAAACTGCACAACAGAGACAGAAACACCCTCCTGGAGTGCCATGAGAAAAGGCCCCCACTCCAGACCACGCTGACATGGAAACATTCCTTTTGCAGGGGGCGACTTGTCCTTCTGTTACAGGAGGGCTTTCAGCAGCACCTTGTGAAACCCTACGGGTTATGCACTGGGAAGAGCCCACCTCAGAGCAGTGAGAGCTTAAAGCACTTGCCTGCAGCTCTGTGTCAAGTAACTAAAAGCAGAACAGAATTTTACTGACCCCTTAAAATAAAAAAGGTCATTTCCCCACCCTGTTGAATGGGAGTGATGTTATAGTTTTGTGACGTCAACTGAAAGGCTAAACAAGAGCCTAAGAACTTAGGAAACATTTTAAAAAATGCTGGAATACAATTATGTAAGTGTCTAGCAAAATATGGGTCAGACTGTCCTGACTTGCCTCACTTTTAAGCCACCAGGACCACCCCCTCGTGAGAAGCTGTATGGCTGTGGGCTATATTTTGCCTCGTTCCTTCCTGGGAAGCAGTGAAGTGGGCTGCTATCATTACTCCAGGAAAAACCAGCCTGCTTCTCCTGTGCTCTCGGGGGTCACGGCAGAGCTTTCATTACGGAACTAAGGCAGACTTCAGCCGCTCTGCCATCTCATCACAAACTCATTATTCACTGCGAGTTCCTTGAAAAGGCCATCAAACTTTGGGAGTGAGTCAGGGAGCCTTTGTTAGCAAACACTGGGCTGGCTCACTGTGCACCATGTGCACATACCCAGAGCCTCCGGGCCGCTGTCCCCGCGTGGCCTCTCCCGCCCGGCCGGCAGGGAATGCACTGCGGGGCCTCGTGGTGCTCGGCAGGACACGGCCAGGGACACTGCCACCAGCTCAGGCAGTCCCACCAACACCCAGGCCTGGCACCCAGGCAGTGCAGCCGAGCTTCCAGGGCTCCTCCTGAGCCCCCAGCATCTGGATTTACAGCCCTGCTTTGCCCCAGCACTCAGCCATGTGAAGCAGGGTTAGGGAACCAGGGCACAGTGGGCACAACCAGACTCATTTTCTACAGAACATGGAGAAGCCAGGTGGCTGGGGGATGATGAGGATGGTCAGCAATCCCAGGGGATGCAGCTGTGCATGGTGGATACTAACTGCTCCATCTCATAGGCACTTTCCCCAAACCAACACTGACAGTATCTGCACAGTCACTTACTTCAAGGCCCAGACAAATCAATCCAAACGTAGAGATTACTCCAATTAAGATGATGAAAAGGCATCTTTGAACCAAAAATGCCCATGTTTTAACTGTAAATTACCTGTGGGTGGGAGCTGGGAAAGGCCCCAGTGCCCAGCACCAACACCAGGGCTGCTTACACACAATGCTATTGCATTTACAGGTGGGTTGTGTCTGAAGTGCAGCAGGGGTTCTTAAGGGGAGCATTGGCATTTAACCAGCTTTTGAGACTTAATCATCTGCTAAAACTGAGTGATAGGTTTTCCTTGGTCCTTAACTCTTTAATCAGAAGTCCTTTGTAGTGCACTGTATGTGGAGTGCATTCATTTGTGAACACAGCAGTTACATCGATGTAAACCAAGTACTGGAGCACAGGCTGCTCTCCCTCCCTCCCTGCACTGAAGCTTTGCTCGTGAGCTCGAGTTACTCACAATGTGATTCATAGCAGGTAGAACACGTTATGCATTCATTTTTAATCAAGTTATTTCTTCACATAAATAAGCTGCTGTGACTAAACATTAGGGAAGCACTAAAAATTCAAAGCTGTAAAGAAAACTGCTGAGACTCATTATGACACTAGGCCATACCTCTATTATTTGCCATCCTCCTTCACTTTTACCACTGCTTCTTTTTTTTGCTTTATCTCTAAGCTAAAAGTCCTTGGGCAGACTGTGCCTTGCTGTTTTACCTCTTGGCCTCTGGTTCCCTACTCCTCCACCCCAGAAACTTATTCCCATTGCTGGCACTAGTGATGAGTAGCCAAGCACCGAGTCACTTAAACCCCAGTCATCATCACTTCTGTTGGCTGCATTTTCAGCTGAGTCCATCCTCTGACTCTGTTGGGTGTGTGGCTACAGAAATGGTAATGGTGGCAATTTGAAGGGCCAAGTGCCCAGGAAGCAGAGGAAGGGGGCAGGTGCAAACCTCAGCTGTCAGCAGCCCATTTATTCAGATTATTTATTCAGATTAAAGTGTCTGTGTAACAGTGGCCCTAAAAGTTCCCAGGACTTGCTCAGAGCCTTCCAGCAATGGAGGACACCCCTGTAGATTTGCACCACTGTACTGATAAAATTTTAAAAGCAGCAACAGTAATGACAGCTGGAAGGTTACAATGGTAGTTTTGTGAGGCTCAAATGGATGCGGTGCACCAAACTCGCTTGTTAAATTAATTAGCTGAAGTTGCATTGAAATGAGCAACAAAGAATTTGGCTGCAGTAGCCTCTGAGTGAAGTTTCCCTTCTTTCTCCCAGGAACCTGGCAAGGTGGTTTCAGCACTTTCAAGAATTCGGGGTCTGGAGTTCAAACCAGTACAGTCAGTTTCTCCAAAGCAGACAACTTCAAAAACTCAATTGCTTATGCATATGCTGCCACAATGCTCTCTTGTCATGTGGATTTCTCTTAGGCCACTTAAGAGCACACTTTTGCAAATGTATCTCAAATCATTATGCTGGGATGGAGGATGCTCTGCAGTAATTACATGCATTACAGAAAAAAGTCAAAAGATCATAAATTGACTTGGTTACAAAGTGTGGGGGAAAAGGTACAGTCTCTGTATGAAAACAGTGTGATGGGTAATTTGCATTGCAGTAAAGGATCACTCAGAGCTCCCTGTCTTCATTCTTCAGTATAAAGTACTTTGCTCACTGCATCAAGGTGACAAAACTAGAGTCACTTGACAAAACAATACACATTATTCCATTACCAGTTACTACATTACCTTCTTTCTCTCACTACACGCTGTATTTCTGGTTATTTGAATTACCTCTGTGAATGCCACTTCCTGTAATCTACTGCCTCATTCGGTAGTTGCCATTCAGGTGATGAACTCTGGCCAGAAAAGATTTTGTTTTGTGCCTTTAGGCCAGAGAAGGATTTATGAATTCTTTTTTGTCTTTTCCAGGAACAAATGCTCTACACTTGTCTTCCAGCCAGGTAGTGCAACATAAGGACTGATATAGACATTTATTTTATATGGAGATATGATACCTGGTATATTTTTTTTAAATTTTGAAAAGAAAATGATTTTTAAAAGAGCGATTTGTCAGTGCTGCTAGCTGAATTAACTGAACCTTGTGATTTCTAAGAGAAGCCTGTAGCTGTTTGACTTTCAGAACTTACCCCAAGCCCTCCCAGAGACAGTAACACAATCAAGTGGGGGAGTAGAGCAGCACATGGAGGGGAACGATTGCATTTACCCCTCTCATTCTGAACTACCCTGGGGCTTTTTCCATTCACACAACCCTCTGCTCCTCACTAAAGCAAAAAACTCAACTACATCATATATGGACAACCCTAAAACATGTGCAGTGCCTTTGAACATGCACTCAAGCCTAATGAAATCATTTAATCAGCGGGGTTGCAAACAGGCTTAAAAGTTTGTATGCTCTGCCTGATTAGGACTAAGGGAATGGGCCCTTAAGGAAACCAGATGGAGATATGATTAGTTTTATTAAGTGTTGATCCAGCTGCTGTATTTATATTCCCCTTATTTATATAAACAATATTTGTCCAAGCCTCTGAATACAAAATAGAGAACTTCACTTGCTGTAGGCACTGTTGCTACCTAAGTTTGATTAAGATGGAAGTAAAAACTCAGTCATAATAATGAAGGAGCACTGGCTGGCTGGACCAGATGATATCTTCTGTTGGCTGGTGAATTAAATAGCATTTATTATCAGCAGTGTCACTGCAGAAATCAGTATAATCAGCACACATTGCAGCAAAAACAAAAGTCTTTTCTCTTTCTACTGTAAAGTACCAGAGATACTGACCTTGTAATACAGAGGACTACAACACAGATGATAGCAATCTGGATGGTTCCAATCACAGCTGCTATTAAGACGTACTGAAATCGTACTGGACCTGGAACCACATATAAAACGCTGTAGTCCTTTTTTTCACAGTGTTGTCCAGTATAGCCGGCATCACATCTGAAATAAAAAAATTATTTTTCTCATTATATCTGCTGCTTGCAAAGAATGCTGAAAAATTGTATCTGGAAAAAAACAAAACAGTGGCTGAAGCATAAGCTTATGTCTTTTTTTTTTTTTTTTCAGAATGGACTCCCACAGAGACAGTATCAGTGAGTGCTCAGCCTCTCAGAGGGAAGATTTGTGGTCCTCAGTGTCACTAAGGTCTGTGAGAGTGAACAACACTCTGAGAGTGCCAGGAGGTGCCCAGGGGACCAAGACATAACTGGCTTCAAGTGGAACTACTTGCACGTTGTGATGAGAACCCATTTAGTTCCTTGCACAACATACTTTAGATTTCTCCCTTCCTTTGGGGGGGTGGGGGAGGGTGAAAAGCCATCGAGCTGTGGTTCCTTATGCAGATTACCCCTAAGGAGGTGATAAGCAATCATCCAGGCTCCATATGAAATGTGATTAGATGTTCCTGAAAGTGGATGCATCATTTACATTTCGTCTGGTTGCTATAAAAAAACCCTCTATTGATGCTGCAGCCATCCACCACGATGCTGCCTGCTGCACTGCTCTGTGATTCTGGGGCCAAGCACTGCTTTTAGAGTTTTAGTTCTTGCCCTGTTTCCCCTTAATTGCCCAAGCAAGATGTGAAAATCCAGGTCAATGGCAGCAGCAACTGTCAGGGACTGAGACAGATGGCCTGGGCTCCTCTCAGGTGTGTTAGTAGAGCACTAACCCTGATGGGTTAAGCCTTTGTGCTTCCTCCCTTTTCTTCTGCTTTCCCACAGCTGCCAGCACCTTGAGGAAAGGACATTTTCCAGCTGAATGGAGCACCTAAAATGCAGCAGCTGCAAAGAGCAAAATGTGCCCTGGCTGTTTGTGTGACTCAGGAGAAGCTGGCTTGAGGTTCTGCCCTGGGGAGAGTCTGGTCTGTATCTTTGAGGTCCCATGGAAAATGGTGCTTCATGTATAATAGTCCTTTTCCAGCCACCTGGCCACTGTGTGGACTTCAGAAGTAATATCTGCAGGGAGGCATTCACTGCAGGAGCACTATAGTGCTTTCACTCTGTTCCTCCTCCCTGCCCAAACCTCCTCCAAAATCACCTCCTGCTGAAGCAGCCACCTCTGCCCCAGCCAGCTGCCCCACCAGCACCACTCCTGCAACAGCAGGGACACACAGTCAGGCTGAGGAGGGAACCTAGTGTGGTCTGAGTGCTTTGTGAAGGGCTTTTAAAAACACATCTAAATATAACTGAAGGTTACTGGATGGCTTTACAGTCAATTAACAGTGTTCATAACTCAATACACTTTTGGGACTTTGCTGAATAATTTAAGTCTGATGGGTTTTATAGCACAAAGGGCCATGGTTGCCATTATTTTCCATAGCTGATCTAAATGAAGTGTTTCTGTAAGTCAGTATTTCCATGTGTGTAGCCTTCCCTTGCTGGTAGAAGAAGGGTTACTTACCTGCAAGACGGTTCCAGCATGTTTGTGGAGTGCTCACACTTGCCATGCATGCAGAAGCCATTGTAATGCTCTGGACAAGGGATGTAGATCCCTCTTGCACTTTCTTCCAGTTTATTTGCATTCTCTGTGAACACAGGTGAAGGGAAAAGTTAACCTGACCATGTTAGGATAAGGTGAAGTGATGGAAAGAACTCAACATATGAAAGAAAGGAAAATCAGAAGAACAAGATGTGAAAGATATTGTTCACAGGAAGCAAGAGCAAGAGTCTGCCCATTCAAAAAGGCTGGCTGATGTAGATTTGCAAGGGTTTATCTCAGTCTTTTATAATTCCTGTCAAGTTACAGCCAATGAGACACCTGAGAAAATAATGTGACAATTCAAAATCTGATGACAGAATAGCACATGCAAAATACCTGATTATTTCTGGTTTACTTTATGGACTGTCTCCTCAAACTGAGACAAAGTTGGAAAAGAGACTGGACATTTGCATATAATATACATTACAATACATTTGGTAATTCAACAGAACATATACAGAAAGACAATTTTATGGCTGAAGTAGAGCCAGAGTCCAGAGCTGAAGTTTATCATCAGTGCTGCATGCCCATGCCCCAAAGCCCAGTGGCCTCCTCCACATCCCACAGCATCCAGCACTTTAAACTAGTTTGACTTTCTGCAGCAGTAAAGAGTCACTGAGACTGCAAATCCTGGAAAATCCCTTCATCCAGCCAGGAAAATGGAGGCTTCATTTAGTTTTGAAACAGGTATGTGCTCAACATCACAGGCTAAAACACAGAGTGTTACCACCATGAACTCACATGAATTTTGTAGGCCACCAAGGTATTAATTAATCTGGGTAATTTTGGAAAATTCTTCCATCTAACAAATACTTATGATATCTCAAATGGTAACACTCCTTCTTCTGTCATAGTATCTTCTAGCCATGATTAATTAAAAACAGAAGAAAGAAATCTCATGATGGATGTCTGAGAAAATGTAGTTTGCACGCAAAATAAGTGGAAGCATTTTTATCTTTGGAAGGAAGTCCCCAAGTGTTATAAAACAATTGCAATTTGTGTTCTGCCTCCGAGCCAGTCATGCCAGCAGCAGGCATGCTTAGGTATTATCCCACCTCTGGGAAAAGTGTGTGCAGCAGATCCAAGACTCAGATTTTCATAATGAATTTCTTTTCTGTCGCTGCTGTCCAAGGAGAGTTGTAAGAGTCTCTAACCACTTGCACTAATAAAGTTGGTTATATTGTCCTTATGTGAAAACAGGCGAGGACCAGCTCCCAGCAAATGAGAATGACAGGCAACCTCTACATCCCTGCTGACAGCATTAGCTTCTCTTTCATCCTTAGGATTTCCAGGACCTCTGCACTCTGGACCACATTGCATCTTTTCAAATGCACATATGCTGAACACAGGCCCGTGTGCCTCTCCCTGTTCTCTGATTACATTGGGATACCTGTGTGAGGCTGGTGGAGGCTGTCAGGGACCATGCAGTGCAGGAGCTTAGGAGCAGTGAGGATTCTTGGGCTGGGGGCTGACAGCTGTCTCTGGGACAGCACAGACAGGATGTGCTGACAGGAGGCATGTTAGAGGTATGGTATAACCTCTTTTGACAGCTTGCCCAGGAATTTTTGCTACTGGAAAAAGGTCGGAAGACAAGGGGTCCATTTGGTCTGGCACGAAATATTTTTGGCTACCTATCTCCCTCTAAGTGAGCCATTGGCTACCAACATGTGAAATACAGTCACAGAGTTGTCACCTCTTCATGCCCTGGAAATCCTCCCAGACAGAATAAATACGTGAGATGTGTCAGCTATCAATGGACTTGCCCATGGCACACATGCAGATCTCGATGTGCTCAGGACTTGTGGGACTCCATACCCATGTAGGGATCATCTATGCACTGTGCCTGATGGTTTCTGGGTGTGCCTGACCTCTGCTATGGCCCACATTCAAATCTATTTCTGTCCAGGAAACTGCAGCAAGAACTATGGGATCTTTATTAATACACATTTTTTTCCTATGGTGGAAAACATAATGCCATTTCCTTCAAATCCTCCATTACCAGAGGAAGTTTGCTTCCTCTCTGATGAACAGGAGACTGCTCTGTGTGCACATGCACGTGTGTGTGTACCTCTGATTGTTCCTTCTCAGGTATTGACCTCTGCCAGGTCTGCACACTACCACCTAGTGCAAGAATCCCTCCTCTCTCAGACCAGCCAGCAGTGTGGTTAAAACAGTATAAAATCCTTTGGTTTTTTTTTTTTTTGGTTTTTTTTTTAAAGGCACACTTCAAGATGGGGGGAAATTGTAACTTTCAGGACAGACTAATCTGGGACTTGAAAGGGGGACCAGGACCTATCTGGACATGCAGATGCTCTCACTGTGTGTAGGCTGTAGGGCTGGAAATCATGTGGGTAGAAACCATGTTTTCTTTAACAAGGTCTCTAGCACACTTTAGAGTGAATCTAGGATCACGCAGAACTTGTTGGAATTGCAGAATTACACCTCTAAGCATAATGTTGTGATGGAAAATGCTTTCCTGAATCTAAAATGAGATGGCCCAAGCTCTGCTAGCATTCGTAGGATAAACACTTCATAGGGTAAACACTTCATACAGGAACACTTGTCACCTGTCTCAGAAGAGCCCACAAAACTCAGACACAAATTATCTATATCTGTATCTCATTTTGATTGATGACTCCTCCAAAAGAGCCAGGGATTTATATAAAGGCAGAGAGGGGGGAAACCACATTTTTAGTTTGATCTGCTGTTTAGGTTACTCGAAATACAGACCACAATAAAAACATCATTTTGTTCAGACTGAGAAGTTCCCCCTCCCAGCACATTTTGAACACACACAAAATATTTCCCTGCCTCAAAACAGGTTATTTTTCCCATTACAAAATCCATCTTTTTGGAGCCAATGCAGAGACCCAAACACCGAGGCATGCTTTAAAAGTCCCTTCATGTTAAAACTGACTGCTCCTATTTCTGGAAGGACCTGAGCACTTTTCAGCAATCCAGCTGTTGGTGAGGTACTAACTCTTATGAATGCATCACAGGGTTTACATCACCATGAAACAAGAACTATAAACTGATTCTAAAAAGAGAGGATATAAATAAAAACCATGGTGAGGTTATGAAGCAAACAAGAACTGTACATATCTTAAAAAAATAAACCTAAATTAAATAACTTAGGACTTCCACCCTTATAAAGGCATTGGATTATTTATAAATTCATATTATATTCATTGGATTATTCATAAATTGGATGCAAGTTTTTACTAATCAAACTGCAGTATTACTACATGAAGGAGCCCCTCTACCACACCAACCTCACACCTACAGAGAGCTAAGCTAAATACAAACCCACTTTTTTCCAAGCACAGCAGATCTGTATGCATAAAGCAAGGACCCAAACCAAATTCAAAGTTACTTGGGTTTCAATAATGTTAAATTCAGTAGCTCCTCTTCACACACTAGACTTGCTGCACTGTTATTGGCAACAATGTGGGAAAGTTTTATTTGTGCCAGAAGCACAGATTTGTACCTTTTTGTGATGGACAGGATTTGAGGCAGAAGCCAGCTGTAAAGAGTAGAGGTAAAAATTGGACTGACTGGGTGAGTCTCTCTTATCTCTGGATAAAAGAAATTACTGCCACATTTTTCAAAATGCTTGTCCTTTTTATTTCAGAAAAGAAAGACACCCTCACCCTCCAGATCAATTGCATTCAAGAATCTTTTTCTTGAAGCACTTTTCTGATCAAAAAAGTCACTTTGATGAAGCCAACATCTTTTGCATTTCTGCAGCATTTTTTTCATCTTTAGCCTAACATGACATTTCATATTGTTCACATCTCTTGTTAGTGCCAGCACATGACATGATAGCCTATCAAATAAGACACACTAGTCAAAACACATTATTTTTAAGTGCGTGGAGGCCAGATGCTACTTTGTGTAGCCTGGAACAGCCTATCATCTCTCTCACTGGAAAAGTCTCCCAGCTGAACCCTTGCTCTCCAACCTCTCTCTGGATGGCAGGGAGATGCTGAGATGATGAGCTATTCTCTGGGATAAACTGGATCCTAAAAAGATGTCCAGTGCGGCTGAACACCCACTCAGTGATCTTGCTTTTCCTGATGGATTGTCTTCTGAAATGTTTAATAAATTATTTAAAGCTATCTTGTCTAAATTCCTTAATATCCGTGCCTGTTCCCGTCTTTCATCAAGATGGCACAGAAGAATAATTTCAAATATATTTTGTACAATTTTAATTTTAATTTCTGGTTTAGCTATATGGCTTTCCCTCAGTCTTTGGAAATTGAATGTACACCCTTCAGATTCTCAGGTAACTATTTCAGTGAAAGCTGCAATTCAAAAGCTGGAGCAGTCTGCCTGGTGGCAGGGTGTGCCTCTGCAAGTGATGAAAACAAGGCAGCCAGACTCTTCTCTGGGCAGCCCTCGCTGGTCCCCAGCTCCCATCTGAGCTAACGAGGAACTTCTGTTCCACAACCAAACATGTGCTGCTGACAAAAGAATAAATCCATTAGTGCCCTTGATGAGGATTATATGAAGTACTGTCTGGAGTGCCCAGAAAATTCTTTCCAGACATGAGGTCCTACAATCCACTTCAGAGAAATTAAAACAAAAATCTAGGCAAAAATAGGATTCTTGTATCCAAGAACTGACTGCCAGGCACTTAACAATTAGTTCTGCAGGGCTGACAATTCTGTCATTATTCATGTGTGAATCAGTGAGACTTTCTAGGTGATTTCAACAAGCAAAGAGGGCCACAGCCTGTAAATTCTGATGTTAGCATTTTGGCTGATGTACAGCAGGTAATGTTGGAGCTTTGGAAATAATAACTATTAGGCTGTGCCCATATGAGAAAATATTAGCTCATCTAAAATGTTAACATCTAGAGTACAGTCATTCCTGGACCAAGGGAAGTCCTGAAAATACATATATACACATCTATTTCATCAAATAAGGGATGAGACAGTGAATGATGTGCAGCAGAAGTGATTTTGACACTTATCTCATCGGAAAAAGTGGTTAAGGAGAATTGACTTATATAATAATTTAATCTTTTAATACTGCTGAGGTCAGTCAAATTTGCAGACGGAAGCTCTCACTGATAGTGAAGTAGTGACTCCTTCCACATCACATTATCAGAGGACATATGAAGGGAAAAAGGGATTCTTGGGTCAAGTGTGTGCCTTTAACCTTCTCAACCCCTTTTGGAAGCAATTCCCCCTCACCCCTTTTGGAGCAATTCCTCCTCACTTCTTTTACCACCCTGTTGGCTCTCCCAGAAAGATGCTGCAGAGCATAGCCCTGGGAACTTTCTTATCAAAGCTCTTCTGCTCTGCATGAAAGAGACTTCATGTGCAATTCTTGTTTGAAATCAAAACAAACAACCACCTGTGGAGCAAAGGCAGGGATGCCCTGAATTTTGGGAAAGAACTTCAGTTGATTGACTACGGGTGGGAATCTGAACCTTGTGGATGAGCCTAGGGATAGTTTATGTTACTCATCCTCAGTCTTCACAGAGTCAGCAACTACTGCTCTTTGAGTGTCAAAGGGAACTATCTTGGGCCAGGAACATCTGCAGGAAAGGTTCAAAGATCCAGGAGAAGGATGGCAATGGTGCTGCTCCCTCTGAAAGTGCAGAATTGCTTTAGCAGGTTTGCTGGTACTTCCCCTCCTCTTCAATAGCATCCAACAGGAAGTGAGGTCTCACAGCAATTTAGGGATGAAGTCCTTAGGCAGGCTTTCTACTCACTCATAATGAAGAGCTGCCATGACAAATCCCAGCTCAGACCCAGCTCTGATGAGAGAACAGAGATTTCTCTGCTGACCAGCTCCAAGGCACAGTGTCCTTGGCAAACCTGCCCTGCTGCACTGCCACACTGCACTGCTGCCAGCTGCTCAGGGCCAGCCTGGGGAGAACCTCCACCCCTCACGTTCCCTTCTCCTGAAACCTTGCTTTTACAATTATGGAGAGCCTCTTCACAATGAAGGGAATGTGTGCAAGCAACTCGCCTGAAAATCACTGTTTGGGTGGGCGTTGAGTGAGAATTCCGAAGGAAGTGCTTGCTGCTGCTCAAGAGGGAGCTCACCAGCCCACTCTCCCTGAGAGCAAGTGGAAAATGAGACACCAAATGTCAGCTGAAAACGTCTGGCACCACTATACTGCAGCCTGAGCCTAAATTCCTCCTGCAGCCACTCCAAGTACAAACTTGAAGCTAGTTTTTCTACAGAAGCTGCACAAAAAATACCCTTCCCATATTAGCTGCTTCACTAAGGGGAAAAAAAGAAATGGAACATGGTGAAATAAATTACATTCACTTCGTTTCTCAGGCACAAAATAGGCTTGCTGAACACAGTAATTTATTAATTTTAAATGTCCCTATGCAAATCAGTTCCCTGGAATAAGATAAAATCCACTTTCCTTTTTAAAAATAATCTAGGGCTTTTTATGTTTGAGATGATGGCAAGATGTCCTAGTGCACTTTGAAAAAAAAATATTGTGCTCTGTCTTTGCAGCAATGCATCATAATTATTCAGCCTGCTGCCATAATTAATAATAGAAACCAATGAATTAAGACACTAATAATCCCCAGATGTTCAAATGGGGAACAAAATACTTTCAGCTTGTCAGCAGATATATGGGGGCTATGCTATATATGTTAAAGCTGTTGCTGAACTTCGGAAATCAAGAAGCACTTTTATTTACAACATCTGTGAGTGTATTTTCCTTCTTTGAGAAAACTGAAATCAAGCAACTTGTTAATCATTTTCCTGCATACATAACAAGACCATTTGTCTACTCAAAACTAAACCAAAACTGTTTTTCTATTTTTTTTTTACCCTTGTTTTTCACAGTGTCTGTTGTCCCCTTGAATTCGCAGGTGCCTAACCCTAGAGATTGGACAGACCCCTAAAAGCCAAGGCTCCTGCATGTAAAAGAAGGTTCTACCAAGTAGTTACTGCAATACAAGGTGCAATACAACCCAAAATTGCACAGTGATGTGAGCACATGGCAGCAACCACTGCTCACACTCTGAATGGGAACACCCAGCAATGTAAGCTAAACTGAAGAGAAAAAGCACCCCATGGGCTAATGTGTTGCTCCAAAGCAGCATTTTCTCCATGTTCAGGTGTTCACATTAGGCTCAGCTCCTCCCTGGAGTGTTTATTTCATTCAGGGAGGTAAGGCAGGCTGCTGCCTCACCTTGTTCAACCTCCTCTGCTTCCTCACCACCACATTTCAGCCTCTCACCCTGACCCAGGCCACTCCTAAAGCAGCAGTCACTGCTCCTTGATGCTGCACTCCACACTTGATTCCAGGACATCCAGAGGAGGCTGATGCACTGAGCTCTCCCTGCAGCAGCTCCACAGAGCTGCTCATCCCAGCAGACTGGCGAGGTCCCTGGCTCCCTGTGTCACCTCTGTCCCCAGGCCATCTCCCCACACTTCTGTGGATGAAGTAGCACAGACAGAGCGCCTTAAGGCAGCAGCTGCTGGGGCCAGTCGTGAGGGGTGCAATCACTGCTAGGTTGTGACTTAATGATGCGGAGCTGTATTGTGGATTTATCAAAGCCTTGGGTAAAGGGGCCCTTACAGTTTGTGCTGCCTCCTTTTGTGTCAGGATTGAATAAATCTGTGTTAATCCCATTCTTAGATTAGATTAAATCCCTCTTCGTGCTAACTCAGCTACTCTTTGTTTTTTGGCAAGCTGCTGATATTCCCTTAACTCAGATTCTCCTGCCTAAGAGAGATGCCACCAGCCCTGTGGGAGCAGCATCCTCCCCCTTCAGAAATCAGCAGTGTAAAGAAATAAAGTCATAGTTTATCCCCTTGCATATGATCTCCTTAGGCAGCTCATGACAGAGCCCTTAGAGGATGAGTTAACCTTATTATTATTGTAATTCTGTGTTGAAAAAGAGTTGGTGTCAGTTTAGAGATTTGTGAGGTTCCCTCCAATTAGGCTGCGTGCCTGAAGGCAGAGGGGCGAGCGCTGGATCCATCACACGCCGCACCGCAGGAGCAGAGCGGGTGTCACCCTCCGTGAGAAATTCCTCCCAACAGCTGAGCCGAAGGCTTGTTTTCTCTCCCATCCACCTCTCCTCCAGCTACTCATTAGTGCTGGTGCTGGAGGGTGTAAAAAAATGGACAGGAACAGCCAGATCAGGGCTCCTCTCTGTGCGCTTCCCTCTGAAAAAGCATGCCTGAGAGTTTCAATTTAGTGTTTAATACCAGATTAAACAGAGATGGAAATGCCACCCCAGTATGGGGATGTTAGCAGCAGAAGATGCTTCTTTATACAACCAAATCGTGTCTTCTTCAGAGAAAGCAGGCATGGATCTGCAGAGGATGGCTAGGAGGGACACCGCCAGAGGAGCATCTCTACGTTCAGCTCTGTCTTTTGGGGCACAGGAGACAGACCATCTCCCCTCCTGCACAGCCCCAGCAGCAGACACACACATGATTCTCACTAACCAGCAACTCTTCACAACCCTTCTCAGTCTAGCACTGCAGTGACACAGCACTATTAGTTAACTTACTTAGTGATGATTAAGGAACAAAACTTCCCGAACTTGACCGAGTGGCATCCTGCTGTTTCTGCTTTGTGTGCTGCTATCCAATTTCTATATCAAAGCAGCCCGGCTAGTGCAGCACTCCAGAGCAGCTTATTTATATGTAGATGTGGCTATATGACATTTCCAAATGCCATACATTTGCATATGAAGGTCCCACTTTTTTTCCTCCACTTCAAGTAAACAGAGTCTGCTGCTATTCCAAAGCAGTGCTTTCCCTCACTTGGAGCTGACTGAGAATCATCCTCCTTAAGCAGCTAAAAAACCCCTAAAACACCTAATTTTCACAATTCAGCAACCTTGGCTATCAATAGTGTGTCTGGGCGGGTCTTGTGATTTATAGCTGTACCTTTGATACCAAACCGAGCGCAGAGAGCAAAACTGCAGGACCTTAAGATTTCATATGAAATGGCTACAGATAATCTGCAATACCAATCAATATTTGCAAATAGCCCTCAGACATATGATGGAAGCTTGTGGTCATCCTAAAAAAGCCTGTGGGTCACATTCATTATAGCTATGAAGATGGTATTGATTTTTGTCACTGATTCTCCACTTGAAAACAAGAGCAGGAGCATGCTGTAGGAGCCACCGAGGAGCTCTGAAACTGCAAACCTAACATAAAACCACAACCTTATGTAACACCAGGAAAGCCAAGTGGACATTATATATTCAGCTTTCTTGTCAAAGAAGATGAGGCTGAAGCAGATGGTATGTGGGCAACGTTTCAACCTGAATACATTGCCTTCTAAAAACCAACAGTGCTATGCAAACAGCCCGACTTCGTGGCACGAGGCTGATGAACACGTTACCTGCACATTGAGGAGCTGCCTGATGCCAGGCCTCGAGGTATGTGCTACAGAGGAGCCTGAAGAGTTTCCCATTGGCAATGTGTGCATGGAAAAACAAGACTCTCAGCACTTCTCCTGCACCACCTTGCATGAGCGGTATGAATTATGCATAATACACAGGCTGAGACTCGTTTTTGTGCACGTTGGAGCTGGGATGCACATCCAGCATGTGCTGAGGGAAGTGGTTCTTCGGCATCACCAGGTGGTGTGGGAGGGCTGGTGGGCAGTGGAGTGGATGGTGGTCACCACCCATCAGCTGTCCTCCCCCACAGCTCAGCCCTGCTCCCAGGCTGAGCTCCCTGCTCCCTCCACATCCCCTTGGGTTGGGAATGAGCTGCTCCCATGAGCCCTGGAGAGCCCTCTGTGCCTGCTCTCAGAAGACTGTGACAGGCACTTCCTGACTGTGACAACAGGCACAACAACTTCCAGGAGTCACCCTCGCTGTGGTCTCAGCTTATGGAGTTTCATCCACCCGTCACTGCCTTTCTAGAGCACCTCATCCTCCACTGCCAACTGGTAGATTGCATCAACTGTGACAAATGGGATGAGGTGCCAGAAAGCTGATAAATACTTTTGATATAGCTCTAAAAATAGTGAAGGGATATTTGTATCCTTCTGACACTTTTTGAAAAGTAGATGGATATGCATGACCTAAGTTTTAAGACTGGTGTCAGGAATATTGATGTGTGGAAGGAGCGGGATCGTTTGGCTGGTGTTGCCCCTGGGGACAGCTGCATGACTGATGATGTCACCATGTCCCAGCTGAGGGTGTGCTTGGAGGGGACTCGAGCAGAAAAATGGGAGCCCATCCAGGAAAAAAAGAGGATTCATCTTGCCCACCTAGGACATATCATTTCCTCGATGGGGATGATGAAATTGGAGAAATGGGGCGCAAGTCCTCTCAGAGCAGCACTGCTGCTCCCTAAGTTATGCCCTTGCAATTCCTGCCACATTAAATCCTGTACCATGTATGACTGAGGCTAGCATGTTTCCAGGATCACACCTGTAAATTTACTCTGGTATTTCCAAACTCTCCCTGAAAATGTGGAAGCCAAATATGGTTTCTTCCTTTTCCCTCCAATCTCTAGAACAGTGTAGACTCCAAAGGTCTCCAATTCGCACATCCAATCCCAGATGTCCTGATGTCTTCCCTTCTTTGGCACCCACGCAGATGGCCTGCAGGAATTTAAGTACTGGTGCAACTAACAGCTTGTCCAGACTGTAAAGACTACACTGATAGAAAATGCTTTTAAGCAATTAAACTGTAGATTAACAAAGCATGTTTCCAGTTTGTGTGGAGATGCACTTACAACCTGTATCCACCTGGTCATACTCAGAGAACGGGCACATCTTACATAACACAGAGCTGCATTTTCCATCCATCTTTGCCCCCTCAGCTGTGTGCATGGCTTTTACTGGCAGAAAGTTGGGGCAGGCAATCAATGAAACAAAGCAGGAACTTCCTCTTGAGAAACTGCTGCACATAAAAGCACACCCTAATCCAATTACCAGGCTGCCCTCTAATTTACAGTAGGAACTCCAGGTCTGAATGGATTGTTTTCCAGAGAGAAGTGGTGTTTGAAAAGGTCTCTGACTTATATTTAGGTCTGCCAGCATGGGCTTATGAGACTTAACTTTCTGGTTCCACACTTCAAACAAATTAAAAAAATTACAACTGAAAGCAAGTATGAATGGCAAAATTGTCAAGGTTTGATGGAAGGCATGGATAAGAAAAGGTTACCCAGGTATGTGACAGTGCGGACAAGTAGGTCAGGAATATCATTTTGCTTACAAGGGTTTCCTTCAATCCTTTAGACAATCCAAGGGATTTACAGTCCTACTTTTGCACTGATTTATATTCAGTTTTGATTACTAAAATCGGTCCTTTTTTTTTTTTTTTTCCCTTTTTTTTCAGGGCACATGTTGGCAAGATGCTGCCAAGCTGAAGTGTGACACCCATTTGGCTCCCTTACCTCCTTTCTTTTTTTCCAAGGTAGCATCTGTGCTTGTAAAAAACATGCTGCCTGAGAGGATTCATCCAGGAAACTAAAGAAAGAGCTGCAGAATTTGGGGGAAGTGTGTGTGAGAAAATAGGAGACTGAAATAAAAATACTTGACTCCTATATGTGGTATTTTTGTTCACTTCCTGAATCACATGCCTGGCAAATCCCTTGTGAATATCCTGGTTATTTTAGTTGCCAGAGCATGACCCTGAATGGCCTGTGACTACTCAGAGATATATGTGTTGTTGGCTAAAAGCATGGTTCCAGCCATACTGCTTTTGTTGAGGCTGTTCAGAAAAAAAGTTTTGTTACGCTCAGAAACATTTTATTGGCATGTTGCAAACCTGTGACACTGCTCTTTACAAATCAAATGCTACACTTGCTGAGGGATGAATCCTGCGTGGTTTGATGCTATTTTTACTCACCCCTTTGCCCTGAGTCCTGCATTGTAAAACTGTGATGGCAATGGGTCCACACAATCTACAACCTTGCTTTTTGTATCAGTCCAGTTGTACCGTTAAAATCTTTTGTGGCTGCTCAGAGGGTTGGCTTTCAGCAGATTATGTGTTTGAAATTCCTACTTGGTAAACAGGAGCACACCAAGCAGTGTGCATCCTTTCCCATGCCTGGAGCTGGAGAGATATCCCTTACTATTCCCAATTTTACAGAGAAAATGGACAAAGCAATATAAAATGTCACTGCTGCAAAACCTGCTACATTCCTTCACTTATTTCACCAAAGATACACTGTTTCCCATCTGTTGTGAAACCCTGTAATGGAGGGACTGAGCCAAAACCTTTGTGTGTTCTGGGGTTTGCATCACAAGAGTCCAATGTCACCACACAAATTTAAGCTTTTTGTCTATTACTCCAGTCCAAAGGGCTATCGGGCAGTGGCTGATCTCTGAGACGCAGAGGAGCCCACCCAATGCTGCAGAGCACACTTTGTGCCTGCCAGAGCCTGAGGGGCTGTAATAGACCCTCCAAGGCACGCCACTACCTGTCACCTCCCCTCGTCTGCTGACTGCAAACCCTTCCACCAGCACAGTGTCCTTGAGCTGACTTCCCCACGGAGCCAGCCCAGACTCTGCCTGCTGAAAGGAGCCAACAGCAGCAGCTTCTGGTGGCCTATCTCCCACCAAACCCTTCCATCCAGACACGTGGCTTTCCCTGTGTGATGGGACAGAAAGCAAGCACAGAGCTCACCCTGCAATTTCCTTCCACAAAGAGTGGAACAGCTTCTCTATGCCCCAGAGGTGCTGGGATTCATCACTGGCCACATAGCTCATCTTGAAGCACAGACAGAAAAGTCTATTACGAACATCTTTTTTTTAATAAATGAATACCTGCGTTTACTATTTTTACACACCTGTTATTATTGTCTTGCAGCAGTGCCACAGAAATGAGCCGTAAAGATGGCATTTCTGTGATAAATCTCCCCCCATAGACCCCCCAGGGATCTTTGACTAGCTCAGGTATTAGGGAGACCTTGGGGGGAAATCTAACATAGGTAACAGGGCAAAGGATATCAGAACAGGCTCTTACCACAGATGGTGCTTTGCAGAGATGGTTTATTCAGGCCTCCTTGGGGGTGACAGGCGCAGGAGGCAGGAGCGAGAGGCGAGTGGCCAGGGTAAGAGGAGGGGACAGGAAACGCAGGCAGGTTTATCCCCTCTCTGAGATAGGTAAGTTTTGGCCCTTCGCCAACCAAAGTTTAGGGGGGAAGGACTATGGGGGGGAAAGACCAAGTGGCTATCTGTTACAGGGGTTCTGGGGAAAACCATTCCCCCAGAGAAATACAACATTTCTGAAAATAAAGGGTTTGGTATTTTAACTCCACGCTCACTCCTAGAGCTAATATTGAAAGCAGGAGAAGCTGAATGGAAAAGAAAGGGCAATTCTGGGAAACGGAGAATTTACTAAGAATAAAAATGGATGAAAAAGCCATGCAGAGAAATCTCAAAGCCATTAAACTCAATGGCTACTCTCCCACTACTTACAGCAAGGCGAGAATTTTACCTACTGCCTCTTTAAATCTTATTGACTCTTATAACAGTATTTTAAACCAAACAGCTGACATCCTTTCCCCAGCCAAGGCCTTTTAAATCACTGAAATGCAGGATGAAAAAAAAATCTGCAGTGCCAGATGTGTCTAAAAACAGTCCCAGTTCTTGTTGAGGCAATCTGCAGAGGAAAATGTTTAGCATTTATCATGCCTGACAAAACACTAATAGTTTATCAGTTTGGATATTATAGACTAATAACAAGCTTTTCCATGGCTACTTCATTTGCAGAGCATGGAGACAGGCTACACTACTGTTACTTGATTTTAGAACAGTGCTTTTTATTTAATCCTTTCCCATCCTAGCTGGATGGAAGTACACTTCCATTATTAAATGAAATTGTAAACTAAATACTCTAGGGAAGGGGTGTTTTTGATGTATACCCGACACAGCTTTAAACCACAGATAAAATTAGAGGGAGATTAAAACCATAGGGAGAAATTTTTTTTTTTCCCTCCCCTGAAAAATATTTTGCTATTATGTAATGCTGTCTAAAATGGCTAAGGCTTGTGATAGCAGCAGTAGGCAAAGCAGTGCATTTTGATTCAGTGCTGATAATATTCTGACATGCACTGCCACTGGTACTCTAATAGCACATTTTGTTTACAGCTGTTGTATTTCCAAGAAGAGAGTTTCACAGTCACTTAACGCTCATGGGTGCAAGGTAAAATGACAGCCCAAGTGTGTAAGAAGTCACCTTTCTAGGCAGGTAAATATTGCTTTTCAAACCTGAGTTATTAAGAGCACTTCTGCTTGCTCGGTGATACAGAGGTGCTCCTCAAACTGCCAAGCCTGGGTTTATCCTGAATGCAGAGGAATGTTTGTATGGACAGAAGTAGGGGAGGAGGCACAGCCTATATTTAAACTGCTGCATCTCCCACTAAAATTCATACTTTCTCTAAACCATTTCCATTCTCCATCAGAAACAAGTTTCTGTCACTTGTGATTTCATACACTACATGTTCATATGGAAAGAATAGTTATGTTGCTCTGCTCAAAAAAACAGTGCAGGGATGTGGGAAGACAGAGACAGTGTTGAAGGCAATCCTGCCTCCAATACATTGCAGCCATGTTAATTACCAAAGAGTGGGAACAGCCTTGCCCTTACAGCTATGGGAGTGATAACAGAGTGAATTAGCTGATAGAGAGTTAGTTAGAGTCAGCTGAAGTCTGCTGGCTGTGCTGTGAGGAGAGAGGGACAGGAGGTGTAAGATGCTGTACAAGGGACAGACAGGGTTAGGTGACTGTGCTAGGGACAGGCAGGAGTGAGCCAGAACTGCAGAAGGGAAGGGCCAGAGCTGTGTGGAGCTGCCCATGGGATTCCAACAGAGAAAAGGTAGGAGAGACTTCTAGATAACAAGGAGTTGATACGTGAAGCCACTGGAAGTTTTTAGTGAAGCATGCTGAGTGTAGTGTCCATCTTGACTACCACACAGGGTGTGGCTTTTAGCAGGTGTGTTCAATGGAAACAAGTGGAACTATCAGCTAAGTGAAACTGTTGTGGCAAAATATTTGACTGTTTTTACTTCCTTTACCCAAATCTATTAAACCAGGCAAAATTTGTCACTTGGCTCCATCCAGTCTAATTCTGAAGGTCTACTAACAATAAATACACCAACTCCTTTTCTTCCCCAACTGTGTTTTCTTTAATTCCACCAGATGCATTTATACTCCTGAATCCAGGTGAAAGCTTTTATCTCAAAGCTCAGGTTACCACTGCACGTGTCTAAATGATCAAATTATCTCGTGTTTGTATTGCAATTTGACATGATGATACTCCTTCTACAAAAAAAGGATGTTTCAGTCAGTTCTAAGTACCAACTTTCCTTATGGTTACAACTTATTTATTACAACTGTCATATGCTTTCATCTCCTGGTATTTTGATATCTTACATTTCATAAAGAATGCCAAAACATCCCATGAAACAAAATTCTGAGGAAATTCAGTTCTATGAATATTTCAAAATATTTTTTTTTTTTTTACATTTCAGACTAGATCAAACACAATTATTTAAATGTTGATGTTTCCTGAAAACGGATATTCTAGCATCTCATTATAACTTCAACTCTCAAATCCTTGGGAAGGCTCTGTGATTCCTAACAGCAAATTCACAGAAACCAGGCCTAAAATAGAGCTGCTGGGCATAAAAATACACTGTGGTACTCCTTAATATCTATCAACTAATTCAAATTAGTGTAATGGATGGCAAACAGCTGCTGTGCATCAATTTGAACAGTATCCTTCAAGGATGACTCTTGAGATGATCAAAGTGCCTGGAGCCCAGAGGAAGGATGGAACCAAGGGTGAGGGAAATTCCTCCCCAAATCCAGAAAACAGGATTAACTTCCCACCCTGTTCCTTGAGGAGGATTGATAGAGTCTTGTCTCAGACCCCATTTTTCTTTTTTTCTTTTTTCTTTTCTTGAAGGCCACGCAGGGGAGTTGAGAAAGGAAAGAAGATGCTATCAAGAGGCAAATGCCTTCAGGGTGTCAAAATGTCAAAGACAGTATCTACCATGCTCCTGGCATGTGGATGAAGTGCTGGGGGTTACAGACTGACAGCCACAACAGCAGCACAGCTGCTACACTGTGGAACTCAGGCACCACAGCAGAGTCCCCCAGGAGTCACAGGTGCCACCACCCTGTGTCACTGTGACTGTCAGAGTGTTGGTCCTACAGAGGAACTGGGCTGCACAGTCCTCCCAGACCCCAAAGGGAGAAGAACTTAAGCTTCCCTGTGACTTTTGGTGTGCAGTGGGTCTGGGGTTGTCTACAGTAAATTTAACAGATTAATTAATTAATTAACAGATTGATTAAATTTACAGATCTGCAAAGCCACTTCATGGCCTGCATTGTTAGATGGAGTTCATACAGAACTCTGCTATTTAATGCTGGCCTATCTCAAAGGAGGGGCCTGAAAAATGGCCAAGACGCAGTATTATCTAGGTGCTACAAAGTGATTTAGTCAGATATAAAAAGACTTTTTTGGATAACTGTAAATCCCTTCACAATGGCAGTGGCTGCAGCTAGGAATTATGGTGCATATTCCATATATCCATGGCAGCCGAACACTGGCTTTAGATCATGTTGTTTCATTCCCATAAACCTCTGAAAACAAAGGTTAGAAAAAACAAATTTTGGGAGTAGCTGTAACTAGACCATAAAAACTAGCACGACTGCGAACCATAAATGTAATTTTTTGAAGGTCCCTACTCTTGCCATTAGCAGTCCTATTTAGGAAGTAGGTATCTGGTTAAAGACAACTTGAGAAACCAGGCACAATTCAGCTTGTGTTGAGTTTTGGGGATCACATTTTTATGTGTAAGCAGGCAAGTTTCTTTTCTGCAAGCTTTACCTTCCTTTCAGCTTACCCATTCTTCTGATCAAAACACAGACACTGAGCAGAGGACCAAAAGATCAGCAAGTACTGAAAGGTTCAGGTTTGCTCATGAAATGGGTTCCTATGCTCCAAATAACACCAAACATATGCAAATGGAACGTTATGTGTTTATGGACTGGGACACAAATGGAAGAGTCTGTAGAAATGCCTATATGAACTCAGGTCTGCTCATCTCTATTGCACACTGAATTTCTGTTTTTATCCATAACCTTTAAGAGAACAAAATGTTACAGAAGACTGCTTACATGATAGCATAAGGGGAAAACCAACAAGTAAAGCACACAGTCTTGGGCAAGCAGAAGTGTTTGGAGCAAGCTTCATACATTTCTCACAGTTCTGATGGAAACCCCGCATGAAAAAAATAAAATTGGATTACAACCTCCACCCTCACCCCACATCTTAAAGGAAGCTTTACAGCTGAATTCACTTCAAGAGTTAAATGCTTCAGGGATGCTGACAAGAGCAGCCTGGTCTGGTTTTGTATTTTTTTTAGGCTGCCCATGCCAATACTGGTGTTACAAGTTGGAACTTGTTTTTCCCGTTTGTTTCCTACAGATCAAATTCTTAGCCTGGATTTACTGAATTTTCAGGCTCCCAAGCTTTAATGCAAATCAAACAGCTTTCTTTATAATGTTCACTCACAACAGTTCTGAATTTGTTTATTATGGGAAGAAAGCACAAATGAATTCTGCAACTTTTGATTCACACTCATTAGTGACTGATTTAAGGGCTAAGCTTTAGAGGCACAAATGGAGATGTTCTTCCTCCTTGAGCTACATCAGTCTAGGTAAAGAGATGTCTAGCAGTTCACCTGAGACCTAATTTAAGTTTTAATGCTAACAATTACAGGTTCCATGAGCATGACGCTGGGAAATCGTAAGTAATGAAAAGGCACAATTTATCTTATTATAAAGCCAAAAACTCCCCAGAAATCCAGAAAAACAAGGCACGTTTTACCAAGCTTAGCACATGCAATTCAAAGTTGGAGGAGAACTCCCATAAAAAGTGAGGTATTCTCTTGAGGCTGGCAGATTAAATGAGCAATATTTCTCTTTCCCTCTCACTTGTTTTTAAAATCTCCATAAGCCTGTTTTTATTTTGCATGCTCCTCAGGAAGAGACTGTTAGGAGTAAGTGCTGTTAAATCACATGGCACAGTGCTCTGGAGTGCTGCAGCTTCCCTCCTGGCAGGGGGCTTGTTTCTGAGGCTGTTATGTGACCCCTACGACAGTGTATCTGTCTCCCATTCCAAAAAAATTATGTAGATTTCAGCAAGATAGAGCCAAGCAGGATCTGAAGGCAAATCTGAGAGGGTTCTACAGAAGAAAAGCACTTGGGGTAGCCTGTGCTGCAGCGCCCATAGCAAGACAATTGCACTATTGCCCCAGCCTTTCCTATTTTAGAAATAAAACATCCAGTCTTCCTTGTGACTCAGGAAAATGCTGGAGTGGGACTTTCCACACTTCACCTTTTACAGCTCTGGAGTTAAATCACAGAAGAAGCAGCTGCAGGTTTTCATTTCAAAAACACCCAGGACAAGTGGAGGTTTGGGGGCCAAGAGAGTTGTTGGGACTGACTGTTGTCTACTCAAGACTTGAGCTCAGAAGTAGCTAGCAGTAAGATTTATTGACCCAACAGCTGGTATCTATCACTGCATTTTAGATTTTCCTCTGCATATCAACAACCCTGGAGGAGCTGCAAGGCAACAGAAGGGTTGGAGACCACCAGGCTACTAGAATACAGCGATCTCTCTTGTGTTTGAAAACCTCTCAGAAGAATCTAGACTGGGTTTCTTCCCTATGTTTTGCAGAGCTCATCTACCATCTTTTGAGGACTTTCACTGTGGATAAAACTTAAGTGTATTTTCAAAAAACCTTGCAAACAAATGCAAATAGCAATTTGTAAATGCAAATAACAATTCAAGCAACATTTAAAATCTTCCTGTTTTTTTAAAAAATGTATCCTATGTACCATTCTTGTTCTTCCACAGGTTGGAGTGTGTGTCTGTGTGTGTGTAAGCACAGGTGAGGCTGCAGCTAGACAGCATTCATGCTGCCTCACAGCTGTCAAAATATTTAAATCTAGTTTTTTTTCAATTTTTAAGTGATTTGATGGAATAGCAGGAAGGCTTTCTACATAATCTGTTTATTTAGTGTGACAACCTCTGACTCTGAGTCTGAGGAATCGAAAGCCAAGAAAATCTGCATATGTAAGGATGTAATTTACCTCACATTTTTACAAAGCTGCAGATGAGAAATAGTTTCTCTCTAGCTGTGAGGGTTGCACAGTGTTCAACTTTGTGTCTCACTTGCTAATTCCATTAAGCAGAAAGGAAAGCCTGGTTCACAAAGGCAGAGCAAAAATGCACCATAGTTTATATCCCATAGCTAAGCTCTGGGGCTTTATTATTCTTCAGCAGTTCAGCAAATGGCTGACATAATAGTAGACACAAAATTTAATTTAAACAGACAATGTCAAGTGGTTTAGACTCCAAACTTAACCTACTTTGAAAATGTTATGATCTGGAGGAGGAATCTAGTCTGAAGTTCTAGTATTTCAGTCCAGGGGGAAAAAAAAAAATCACTGTAGAAATTCGGCAGTGCTGTTCTGATTCCTGGCTACTCTCCAGGCCTGTTACACACAGTGAAGATGGCTGTGACTGAATTGTATTTATTTTGGAGTCCAAGACTCTTGGACTTTTGAAGGGACTCATTGAAGAGTCTGAGACTCTTCTTTACCCTTGTAGTGTGGCATGGCTCTCATGGCCTTCATCCCAGGGCCGTGGCCCAGCCAAGGGAAGCTGATGTGTTGACACAGATGGATTCTGCCCTTTTTGGTGGAGCTCTGAGTTTGCTTGGGCAACACAGCCATCTGCCGCGCTACTCGCCCCGGCACCCCCAGCAGTGCCAGGACGGCCCCGGTGCCAGGAAGAGCTCTGAAAAAGATCCAAGACTGTCATGCAGGTTTGAAATCCCATGGGAAGCCAGGAGGGTGAGCAGGGAACAGAGCAGCCATGAGCAGACGTGCAGCATTTTGTGCTCGTTATCGGTTCTGGGCACAGCAACAGCACTGGCAGGATGGGCCAAGGCACTGCCTGCAGCAGAGTCCCAGGACTCCCCAAGAGCCCAGAAGGCACCACCTGAGGCTGCTGCCAAGGGACAGTTTACTGCCCTCGAGGAACCCAAAATATACCTCAAACTGATCCCTTGTGGGTGCACATTTTTCACCAGAGGGGACTATTTGGGCTGAAAATGCCTCCTTCCCCCTTCCCATCAGCTTCTCTGTGCTGCTGGCATTCAGCTGCTGAGACTTGATCTAATCAATGCTCATATGGGGAGGTTTGTCTGGCCTGGAAGATGATATTATTGAATAGGTCTATCAAATTTGTCAGTGTCTTCGCCGACAATTTTCATGAATATATAACACTGAAATATGGCACATCCATACTGACTTATTCCTTATGGTGCTCAAAATGGCTTGGAAAAAACCCTTCTGTAATTTGATAATGAGAAAGGATAAAGTCATTAGGGGGATAATTGCTAATATGCAGATTTTAAGAAGATAATATAAATAGTGAAGAATATAAATAAATAGGCAAGTGGATTAACATGATGAGGATTTCTTGATTGCCTGGACTCCGAATTCCAAAATGCCACCAAAACAGCCTTAGTTATGCATATAATGGGGAAATTCAAGGGAACATTCATCACAGGACTTTCAGCTCAGACAGTAAATTCTAAAACATACATTACACTTAAAATGCTTCAAAATGCTCTTTCATGGAAATTGCAAGATAAAGTGTATTTCTATTGGATTTGAGGGAAAAATCACCCTCATTCATTTATTCAGTAAAACCAAATCTCACTGCACAAACTTGATCAAGGTCAACGATCTGCCATTTGCTGAGGAGAGTGAAAATCTCCCCAAGCCTGATAAATACCTTGGGGTTTCAGAAAAAGGAGAGACCAGAACTACACAGAGACACAAATGCAGAAGAGCACAGACACCCCGTGTGGCACAGGCAGCCATGGCAAGGGTGGAATGGTGACCCTGGAGAGGCAGGACAGGGTCAGAGAAGGGCCTCCCACAGCTCACTCTTCTCAGGTTTGCTTTATTGAAAAAGGGGGTACCGCTTTTGGGGTGCCTCTGATATTGGTCAGGCATGTAGAGGGCAGGCATAAATCTTGCCTGTGTAAAGCACAAGCCCTGAAAAACCAAGGCAAAGATTTACCCCCCAAAGGAACGAGCATCCTCAGCTTTGCAAACCAGAAGATTTGTGCATTATTGGTGAGCATCAGCGGGCTGGCAAGTACAGGAGGGAGTGAAGATGCTGATTGAACAGACGGTTTGAATAGTCTGATATGGAAAAACTCAGCTGGGTGTTGGGACTTGTGGCTGTTTGCAGACCTGCTGCCTCCCCAGGCCCCTGTGGTGGGCGTGCGGGGGCGGTTATGGAAAAACTCGCCCTGCTCCGCCACCACAGTCCCTGCAAAGAGCATTTGGCTGCATTAGCATAATTGACAATATCAATTATGCTCACTGCTATGCTCTCCCCTGGGAAAGCCCGTCCATACAAGCCAATGTTTTTAAAAGCGTGTGGTGTTCACGGTCTCTGCGATTTTTAGTGCCATTAAATGGCAGAGAACAAAGGTATTCTGTGGAAAGCCGCAGGCTCGGGGAAATTGCTTCAGAGGCTGAGGAACTGTTGCTTTTTCACACAAAGCTTCCCATGGTTAGGGCAGCGTTTCCTGTTTGAGGAGATAGGAACGTGGCAAAAAAGTAGCACATACCACATTCTTATCACAGCCATCACCATCAAATGTTTCTGCAGCTGAGAGAACATGAGGATGGCACAGAGCTTCCTGTCTGGCAAATGCTGATGCATGAATGTTCAGTGAGCCTCAGTTTTATACTGCTGCCTTCCTTTTCCCTGATTATTTCCGGAAGGCTGGAGTTGCTGCAGCTTTTTGATACAGCAGTCCCATTCCCCTAAGGTCTCCTGACAGGGTTATGGCCCAGACATTTGGGGATGCTGGAGGCATGTGAATTGCCCTGCATAAACTAGCATTTTTCACCCTACATGCTGTTACTGTATGTAAAAATGAAAAATTTAAGCCAGAGTAATAGGTGCACACAAAAAAGACATCAGCTGGCACAGGCAACTGTAGCTGAGGTTAAATCAGTGGATTGAACCTGATGAGACTTGCCCAGGGAACACAGTCACCATCCTTGAGAAGCCCACTGGGGCCTGAGTCACATCAGAAGCCCCAAGAAGTGGCTTTCTAAGGTGCAACAATGGTGTCTTCCTGTGACAGAGGCACCTACTGGACTTCACTGCTGATTCAGGATGCCTCCATCACTCCCATGGCTGTAGAGGAGGGAGGTGCCCTGTGTCTTTTCCAAAGCCATTTGTCATCTCTCACTGGGCCATCTGTTCCCACACTGCTTCTGACCTCTTGGTGCTTGGAGACCATCTCCACCACAGACATGCTCCTCTGTGCCTTGGCTCTGCCCTCCTCCCAGTCAAGTAACCCAGATTCCTCCTGCGGTCTCTCCTTGGCTCCCAACCCCTGACAACACTTTGCTGCAGCCAATTTTCTTCTACACACCACCTTTCCTCTTGAATGTGGGCTGACATATCATTTCTCTTAAGGAAGGGCTGTTCTCTTCCTCCTGTTCACTTGAGCTCAAGGTGACTTCTGTGCTCCTCTTTCTCCATGACCCATGACGTGCCTTTCTCTTGTTACCACCATGATCTCCTCCTGCCTAATCCCCAACCCGCCTTTCCCCCCTTCTTGTTACAACTCAGTTGCTCCATGCTTAAACATGCTGTCTCCTCTCTAGCTGATGTAGGTCCCTGCCATCCTAAAGCAAATGCACCAGACAGCAGCAGTGTAGGACAGGCTGCACACTGAAAAGGGGCTCCAGGCCTTCAACTCGGCTTGGGGAAGCCAGCACTCTCCTCAGCTCTCCAGCAGGAAAGAGAAAGGATTTAAGATAACATCGCTTGGCCTTGTTTCTAAATTTAAAATAAATAATTTTGGCCTACTTGGCTACTCCTGTCCCCTGTCCCCCCACAGGACACAACATCAGCCTTTTAAGAAAACTGACTACTACCTCCCACAAAAAGCAGAGGGTAAGCAAGAGTTGGGAGGAAAGATGCTGAAGACTTTTTTCTCTTTGCATGTCCCTGTCTTCACTAATGGAAGGGCTCCTTGGCACTAGGAAACACCTGGACTGTGGCTCACCCTTGATCTTCTAGAAATTCATCCCAGCATTTTCTTTCCACAGCAACTTCTACCCTCCCTGCTTCATGCTGCAGCAACCCCCAACACCTCACACTGCTCTGCCTCACCGAGACATCATTTATTCAGAACTCTATGTTTTAATCATCATGCACTGTTTTAAGCAGGAACAGAACAATCATTTCTAAGGCCGGGTACCTCACTGTCACAGGGATGGCACAGAGGACTGCACAGGGGATGACCAGCTGGAAAAACTACTGCCTCAGGACCCTGCTAGCAGGAAATGTTCACACCTGTGACACCATCAGCTGGGTTTCACCCAAGCCATGCAGCTCAGGCAAACCCAGTGATCCACACCTACTTTCTCCCAACACTTCAAAAACACAGAAACATCACAAAACTGAAGCAATGAGTGCATCACCTGACCCATTTTCACCAGACCTTCCCAGAGGCTTTCATTCTCAGCGCGAGCTGTGAACATTTGCATGCACGTGCGCGCGCACACACACGTTCAATTTCCAAATCGATCCTCCCGGGCAAAGGGTGTAAAAAATGCCTCCCAAACCTCACTAGTATTTACATGTTTTTAATTTCAAGTGCCATATAGGGCTATTCAGCCATTATATTTTACTGTAGCTTCTAAATAAATTAAACCCATTTATCACTTAAACCCCCCACATTTTAAGAACCTTATTAACTTCATAGTTAAATGCCGACAGGTGATATCTATTATGGCAGCGTTTCATGGTATCCCAGCACTGCTATGAGCTGGATTTTCACTTCCTTAAACCTGTATATCATGACAAAGATATGCATAATCTAGTGCACTGATTCTGTAATTTTCAATAACGTCTGCTAATTCTGGCAAATAATTTACAGTACTTATTTCCTCTGTCAGAACAGGTGCTTTATGGCCAGAGGAGCTGTAGGTTGACAAAAATAGAAGCAGCTCATTTATTAAGAAGAGAGTTTCTAGCGAAAGAAAGAGTAATGGAAAGACAGTGTTTTCTTGAAGTAAACCAGGAAAACCGTACTAGAAGATGAGGACATTTCATCTGAGGAAATGAAGGAGAAAAGAGACTTACACAGATCCTGTGAATTGTGATTCTCACAGAATAGGAACCGTACCTGCATAATCTGTCCTTGCATAATGCCCATCTTCTGATTTTGTAGTTGTTGTAGTATTGTCTGTGTGAAAAGAAATGTGCTGAGTTGCCTGGGGAGCCTGGACTCGATACAGCCCAACCATGCCCCAACCACAGTGCCCAGGCAGAGCTAACTTCCCTTGCACACACATCATCTCTGCTGGCTGCAGGGCTCCCCTGGGCCTGCCAGGTGAAAACAGCAGGATCTTTTTTCTAACAGTATGTGGTAACAGATTGCAGCTGGGATAAATATATCAGTCCGACGCTGGAGTTGTCATTTCTGCTCTACTTGAAGTAATTGGGGAGTTTTAATATGTACCCTGAAATGAACTGCCACTTAGAGCAGTTAACTTTAAAGAGATAGGAGTAAACTGGAATGTGTTTAATACACCTGTATACTATGGTCTTGTAAGTAGATGTACTGAGGATTTATGGGTTAGAATCTAAGAGAAAAAGCTGTAGAGTGTCTGAGCCTCAGCAGACACTTTATTTACAGGAACTATTGAAAGGCAGATTCTCTTCATTTTTATTTTAGAGAAAAACAGAGTTTTTAAAGTCAGCTCAAGGGTTACAGGTGATGCAGTAGCCCAAGAGATGGGCACAGAGAAGCATTGTATTTATGCAGAAACAGAGATAGCCTCGAGCCATGATTGGAAAACTTCCTTCCAGGCATCTTGGGCATCATGGGGTCCAACAGGGGTCACTTGAATAACCAGCCCAAGCACTGTGTTTGGGATCACCTCTTAGGAGAATCTCCCCAGACTGCCTCATGCTGCTCCAGTTAAGGCAGCACCCAAGGATCCATCCTGGGTGGCAAAATCTAGCTGAGGGGCATTCCCACTGTCCTGCTCCATCTGCTGCCTGGCAGACAGAGCTCTGGGCAAGATGCTCTGGGCAGGAGATTGGTGACTGATGCAGAGCCCAGTGCAGGGCTGGGCAGTCCCCTGCTGCTGCTGTGGGCAGGGTTAGGAGTGGTGCCCCCCTCACGCCGCTTTGATGTGTCTGCATCACAGAGGGCTCTGCCTCTCACCTCTCACAGCCTGTGCTCTGCAGTAGAAACTGCAGCAGTCTAATGGAAATGTAACAATTCCCAAACAAGAAGCCAGCCCTGGTTCTTTTTTTTTTTTCTTCCCTGAACAAAAATTGAAAACATTCTTTGAAATGAGTTTTGTTATGAGAGTTACCTTGACATCGACCCAAAGACATGACTTCAATTTTCTCCTGTTTCTGGCATGATGCCTCTTTGATTTGACATGCATTATCATAAGATTTCCCATCGGAAGCACAAAGAGGATTGAAGTTGGTTTGAGAACAGTCAATGTTGCACACACACCTGAAAAGATACAAAAGAGAAAAAAGAAGAGGCTAATATGAGAAACTTTTTTCAAGACATCATAAATACATCTCAGAAATACAAGTGTTTGTATTATCCTAACTGTACAATGCAAATCAACATAATGAAAGTAGAAAGTTCTGTCAAGAGGTCATTTGTATTTCTCAATGGAAATGAGATGCAGGGAGAGGGAAGAGGCACATAAAAGCAAGCAAAAAGAAAGATAAAAGAAGAGTGTTTTACATGGAAAACTGTACCACAGCATTACCATTTGTAATCTCCTGTAAACCAAAGAGATATGCAGATAAAGCAAGCTCTTGAACCCACCTGCAAACCAAAGGAGCCACAAAATTCTCCTCTGTTCAGGAGCTGTCCATTGTATGTAATACCATATAAATATTTATATTGATTTATGATTTAATTCTGAAAATAATTACAGCACTAAGGCACTCTGATTGTCACAGAAGATGCGATACTGAAGCCTCACTTCACCCCACTAGGATACAACCACCTGCCAAGACTGAGACTGGAGCAGGGATGTGACCACACTCTCTCTGTGCCTCGGGCTGGTGGGATCTCCCCAGCTCCTGGACACAGAGACTCCTGGACTCACTGTGAAAACCAGGAGAATATGCTGTTTTAGGGAAGACTGTGCACAAGCACTTTCTGAAGCACTTGGATAACTCACCAAGCAAACAGCCTTACTCAGGTGTTACCCAGGAAGGTCTCCTGACCTGGTGTTGTGCTCTGTGCAGGGTGAAGGCTCCCATGTCCAAGAGCACAGTGTGGGCAAATGCAGGCAGGGCAGTGGTGGCCCCATGCTCAGATTGCTTAGGGCCATCTCCAGAGCCTCCAGAGCCCAGCTTGTGAGCTCCTGGGCTGCCCTGTGATGTGAACCAGAGCACAGGGAGGTATTCATTTCCAAAGTCTGCTCTGGATCTAATGTGGACACGTCCTGATCCCAGCAAGCCTTGCCATTGTTTCGAAGATGGAGAAACCTAATTATTTCCATCAACAGCAGGCTGCAGACTCTTTTCTTTAGCTTTCTCCTATTTCATTATCATTAGCAACGTCAGACACCCTTGGGCATCGGCAGGGGAGAGGCAGGCTAATCTTCTGTCCCCCAACTGTGCTGAGTAACAGACAGCTCAGCCTCAGCAAACACAACGTGATCTTGCTTGGGGACAAAGCCAGAGGTCTAACCTGGCAGCTGCTCCAGCTCCTCTGAGCACGTAATTGTGCACATGCTGCTACCTAAACTCTTCCCAGCTCCTTCTGACATTAAGGCAAAGTAATGCAACTGATGCTCTATCTCCAGCCCACTGGTTGTGCTGAACCTCGCAGTGCCAGCTCCACTGCTCTCCCTTTGGAAAGCTAAGTAATGGAAATGTCAAGCCTCCAGCCTCGCTGCTTGATTTAAGAAAGTGTTTAAAAGTCAGTCCAACCTCCCATTTGCAGCAGACATCTGGACACCTTTGACTACTAGAGGTGTAGAGGGATACACACTAAACTTTGGGGGAAAGAGGAAGAAGGGTATTAGAGAGTGTGGGTCAGATCTCTCCATCACTCTGTTTGGCTTCTGGCCTCCAGGAATGTGCCCAGGGTGATGGAAAACAGGGGAACCAGTAGTTGTCTTCTTTTAGATTTTTTTTTTTTTTTTTTACACTGGGTAGGTCTATTTACCCCAAATGTTCAAAAGATACAGAAAACTTCAGTTCAAAAAGAGGCCAGTGGTGAAAAGCTGTGGTTATAAATTAAATTACATGATTTCATAACTCGATGAAAAGTGTCTAGCTCCCTGTGTGTAGCAATTTCCCCACACTGATAAACATACAGAATATAAGAAAAAAAATCCAGTGCATTTCCCAAGAATCTCCTTATCAGCAGAATAAGAATGTTCTGCTCCACTGAAATATTAACCATCATCATTTCTTCCTGCAGCCATTTCCAGCTTCCCACCTTAGTCAAACTCACTTCATTAGGAAACATTTACTGCTCAAGCAATAGCAATTCTTTCCACGTAGCTCCACCATTTGCATTTCAGATGGGACACAATCAGCCATATGCTCCTTTTTTTTGTAATAAACCAGCTAAGAAACAGCTTCACTTCTCTACATTTTGCTACAGAAAAATGAGTGAAGGTTAATATATATTATGGTTCAAGTCAAGAGAAAATTAAGCCAACGGGAAAATTACAATAAAAGGGTGCTCTTTAGGGGAAATCTCAGTAACTTTGGATGCGATTTCAAAAATACCTAGGGGATGCAGGAACCTATGCTCAGACACTTTAGAGACATATTTTAAAAGGTGTTTAAATGCTTCAAGATGCATGCAAACACCTTGTGTGGGATTTTTGCTATCTCAGAGACCTATCTCCCACTGATTTCAAAGACCGCTTCAGAGCCCACTAGGCATTTATTTACATCTTCTGATACCTTCCAAAACACAAAGACCCAAAATTACTTTCCTGATCCCTTCCAGCAAAACTGAGAAGAGAACCAAGGTTTTTCTGTGCCCCATTCTAAAATTTCAGCCGTGACACCAGCCCTTCTTTCCAATCAAACCTCTGCAGCAGCCGCATGAAGAGGACGCGCCACGTGAGCACCATGAATCACGTGCTGCCAGTGCTGGGGTCAGATCACTCTTGTGCCAGGGAGAGCAGAACGGGACACCCCCAGGATGACACCACATGCTCCACAGCCTTATAGGATCTCCTATGTGAAGGCTGATTTTCAGGGCCAGCTAGAGGGATGCTGAAAAAACACCAAACTTGTCACCCTGATCTCCTTGCTGCAAGGATCTGTGCATCACCCACCCCCCTTGCACAGTTTGCAGCAGACAACTTCTAGCTTGCATCTGCAGTTTATTACTGCTTTTGCACTTATGTACTCAAATCCTACTTTTAGGCTGCACAATTAAGTCGACATCAAATATATGTCAGGAAGTGCGAAAGGTAGGATTGCATCAGGAAGATTAATGTGCCTGTGTTGCTGACTCTTTTTAATTTATACTGCTCCTCTTACCAGGGAAAATGACGGTATTCCAACACATTTTTTCAAACTGGAGGAAGCAACAGTCTGCCATTTGGACCTTGCTGCCAAATTCCAGAAGGGCAAATTGCAGGGAAAGAGGTGAGGCATGTACTCCAGACGTGTGTGCCCAGGCAAATGCAGCCTCTGAGAATACCTCAGACTTAAGTGGGATCCACCAGTGAGGTAATAAATACATAATGAACAGCACTTAATGCATTTGATTGAATGAAAACCTGTAAAGGTGCCTTCACTTCTTGAAGCATTATAAAATGCACAAGTGGGACTCTCTTGTGTTAAACAAGAACCAAAGTGTGACATCCCTGCTTGGCTCAGGGTGGTATGTGAGGTGAGAGCACCAATGGTGTTAATTTCTGGGCACAGAGAGGACCTTCAGCTCTTGTGGGACACAGAAGCCCCCTACCCTGAGGAGAGCCTCCCCCTAACACTTGTCATTCGCTGGGCTGGCAGCACCTATTCCACTTCCAAGGGTGTGTCCAATGGGCTGGCTGGCTGCCTGCAGCTTCCCAGTCCCTGAGGCACTCCAGTATGCCTCGAATTTTAAGTAATTTGATCATTTGACCATGCTATCATCCTGCATTTGACTTTTGATTATAGTTCTGTCAATAAATCTATTTGCTTTCTGTGTTCCTACGTGTAGCACTGAAGAAAGCCTGGCAATAGAAAGGCTGACTGAGCGTTCCTGGGGCTCAAGACACTGTGGGAAGGTCAATGAGGTTTCCTAGGGGGTCACAGGATGAAATTGTACCCAAGAGCACACACAGAATACGTGTGTAAGATTTAACCATGCCTTGTCTGCAGTCAGAAATCCAGCTTTAAAAGCCTCAGTGAGGAAGGAGAGCCTCCAAGATGTCGGCAGATACTCTGCAGTTCCTCTGAGAAAGGAAGAAATGCTGTTCTGCAAGCCCTTTGCATCTTCAAGTAATGGGCTCATATGTTAATTGATTAAAATTGGGGCTGCCACCATAAACAATAATTAAACAAGGCCCATTTTCTTATGTCTTTTTTCCCAGGTCATTGTGATAGTCTCAAATGAATTCCCTTTCTTTTATACACTTTATTTTATTCCATTTCATTTCACATGATGATAATCCTAGAGGAGCTGAACATCCAGCAATCTATGTGGTTACTTTGGTGATCATGGAAGCAAAAAACACCAAAGCAAACCAAAAAGACTGTTGAAAGGGCAAGCCTAGGCACCTCCTGAGGGGATTTTGGGCTAACTCCCCATGGTGGATCTTGCAACACTGCTTGATGATGCTGCTGGACCCTGTCAGGAGAATGTCACACCCAGGATGAACCAGAAAGTGTCTGCAGGCAGAGGTGCAGCTCTGCAGACAAGATGCAGGAGAGACCCAGGAGGGTGCCTCGGGGAGAACTGGCAGAGCTGAGCTTAGCCTGAGGCAGGTGAGATGCTGACAGGCACCTCCTTGTGCCTCACTACTGACTTGTGGGGTGTGTGTTGCTGCACTCTGGTCTGTGAGCTTTGGGAGCTTCTGTCAAGGCAGGAACTCAAAGAGGGTGCTCAGCAGCACAGGGGTACCCACAGGCATTTTGGAATTTCACCTGCTTATCGTGCCCCTTCCCTCCCCAGGGAAATGAGAGAAGAGCACAGAACTCCTTTCCAGCCCAGATCCTGATCATGAAGAAACCCTGCCCAGCCCTCAGTCTGGTCTATGTGCCAGCAGTGATGGTGATGTGCTGCACCAGGCTGCTTGGCCAAGCTGGAGCAGCCAATTGGCTTTCTGTTGAATCAATCTCCATAAAAATTAATGGGGTCAATAAACCAGGCATGGGTGAGTGCACAGTCTCCTAACGCCCCACGCTTCTGCAAAGAACATATGGTATTATTTTCTGGGCACAGAGAGTACCTTTGCCTGCAGAGAGCAAGCTACTGAAGAGAGGATTCATGGCTACGAAGGACTGTCCCTGGGAGGAGGAATTGCCTTTTAAGGAGGAGCCTCAATAAAATGAGAGAATGGCTCTTTGCCCACAAAGGGTAGGAGAATCTTATAATTCTATTTCCTTGAGGAGAAGAATCCTATAATTCTATTTCCTTAGTTCATGAATAGAATATAATCATTAGTGACACAGCCATGAAAAAAAGAAACGCACTCCATGCTTTATCTTTACTCTTAAGACAACTATTCAGTCTTTGTTTCCAGCAATGTATTACTGAAAAATAAATTTAAAAAAATTACTAAGCAATATCTGCACGTAGGATGAGGAAGGTTTCCTATGTAGCTCTGATGGGAAGCAAGGAGGATAAACGAGACAACGCTCCCAAAAGAGCGGTTTCACTGGGAACAGATGCAGGCACATTTCTGTCAGAGCGAGATGGCAATGGCGGTTCTTCCCCATTCAGCATCTTTTAATTAGCCCTCTGCTGTTTGGAAACCTGAGAGCATTGTTGATACTACCTCTGTTTATTAAAGATTCATATTCAGACTTTGCTGGCTGTGGGTCATTTGCTTTTTGGAACCAGAGCAACAGAAAATTGTGCCTGAGATATCTGAAAGAGAAGTACTTAATGAAATGACTAACGTCTTCAGCCAAGTGTCTAGTTGATTACAGGGTCCAAACAGCAGAACAGCAATAAATCTGCCACAAAGAGAATTGTCAGTCAAGAAAAAAAGCATAAAACCAAAGAGACAGGGAGGCAAGAGCTAAAAATGTGAAAATGCAAATCTCGTGTTATTTTTACTAGTCAGAGCTCTGATATTTGAGCTCATATACTAATTTGGTCAAGTGTGAGATCTCACCATGTCTCAGAGAGCACTATTTTACAGGGAAGGTGAAGTTCCATTCTGTAAAAATTTTAAATGCTATATATTTTCTCAAGGCAAAAAAAAAAAAAAAAGAAATGAAAACCCCAACAACATTTTGCAGCATAAAAAAGCCCAAAGCCTTTCTTTTGCCACCACAAAACAGTGTATAAATAAAAACACAGTTGTTGTACATTTATAGTATTTCCACCAGAGACATTTCTTATCTTCTTCTGCTCTGACTAGAAAATGGTGATCAGAAACTCAGATTTCTGGATGTCAGCATAGACCTCTCCAAGCCCCCTGCCCCTCTGAGTAGGACATTAAATGCCCATTTAAAGCAAACCTGGCAGTATATGCCTGCATAAAGAGCCTGGCAATCAGTCCCAAATGCCTTTTGTATCATTTGGATTCCTGCAAGGTTTTTCTTTCTGGTACACAGGGCATCTTTGTTGACATTACCAGCAGGCAGACTGAAACGAAGCCAGGCTTAACATTATGCCTTGACACTGGAACAGGCATTGTAGCACGGTTCAGCCATGTGTCAGGAGGCTGGTGGGAGCTCTCATTTACCCAGGCAGCTTTGGGGGTGTTTAATGTCTCAACACAACATCATGCAGAGACATTTGAATGAGCTCTAGGCAGGGACTGGGCAAGGTGAACCTCTGGGAGCTCAGACAGCTTGTTCAGACCAGCCTTGTTCAGACACACTGCCTGTGATAGCCCCTCACTGGGGAGCAGTGACAGGTCACCTCTGTACCTACCTCAGCACATCACCCACCCACAAAGCCACCTTCACACACAGCCACCAAAATGGGATTGCTCCAGGTGGCTTGGACACACCTTTGTTTTGACATGAGTGTCAAAAGGAACTCATAAATCCGAGCTTCTGCCTCTGACCCTCAGCCCATCTCCAAGCACACCACTGAGCTTTACAGTGATCTCAGACAGCCCCACAGCAGCAATGGCCTGGCACCATCACACCCCTTTAACAGAGAGGCAAAGCCCTGACACGCTCCATGCAGAGTCACCAGGGACTTCTGGTAGTCTGGCCAAACTCAGGCACCCCACAGTGGTCTGTGCAGCACATGGGGCACAGCCCAAGAGTGTGGGGAGAGACTGTGGGGAGGTATGGAGATAGTGCTGAAGGCAATCTTACCTCCAACACATTGTAGCTCTGTTAATTATCAAAGAGTGGGAACAGCCTTGCCCTCACAGCTATGGGTGTGGTAACAGACTGAATTAGCTGGGAGGGAGTTTAGCTGGAGTCAGTTGGAGTCTACTGGCTGTGCTGTGAGGAGAGAGGGACAGGAGGTTGTGTGAGGGACAGAAGGGGTAAGATGAAGATGCTGTATGAGGGATAGACAGGGTTAGGTGGATGTGCTGGGGGCAGGAAGGAGCTAACTGGAACTACTGCAGAAGGACTACAGAAGAAGGAAAGAAAGAGCCAGAGCTGTGTGGAGCTGCCCATGGGATTACTACAGAGAAAAGGTATGAGAGATTTTTGATAACAAGGTCCTGATGCTCAAAGCCCTCCAAAGTTTTAAAGAAGCACTCTGAATGCAGTGTCCATCTTAATTCCCACACAAGAGGATGGCACCCAAAACTGCCTGGCATCATTGCCTGGTTTGGCATGCACTGAGCATCCTACATATGCTGACATACATCTATATAATATATATTCAGAATGCACACTGGCACACAGTGTTTTACACTTTCTATGAATCATACCCTACAACCTGTCTGTGCTTGCCAGGAGACTGAAATCTTATCACCGCACTCTTAAGAACATCATTAAGAGGCTTAAAGAACAGAGATTCTGTGTGTCTCCTTCAAAACAAATTTTGCTGTAATTTTTGAGGTTGATGCAAAACTTTAGCTGCAGTGCAGAACAATAAACAATACATATTTTATAATGGCAGCACAAAAATAGCACGCAATATTTCTTTCCTGGGTCTGCTAGTGCTTCTCTTCTGCTTAAGATCACAAGAGAAGAAAAGCACGGCTTATTTTGAGTACCTTCCATTCAATGTTTGTTGTTTACTTACTTATTTATCTACTTTTTTTTCCTTTTTGTCCTTTGCAGCCCTGCGACTGCACTAAGGGCTTTAGCATGCCTACTTTGCACGGTGGCTTCCCTGGGATATTTTACCTATTTCAACTGTTCAAATGTTTATCTTCACCAGGAGTAAAAGGACGAAAGCTTGATTCCCTCAGGGTGATGCAATGTTTCTGCATGGCATTTCAATAGCATCCTGTTATTCAAACAATTAGAAATCACAGAGACCATGCACGGAATTATCAGCATACTGCATGGAGATTTTTATTATTATGTAGTGCATAATGAAAATGATTTGAAGGACCCCAAAGCATCACAACAGAAGGAAGCACTGAATAATCAGGTGATTTTTTTTTTTAAACTGCAAAAGCCCAAAATATTGTTTACTGGACATATGTCAAGCTAAAATGGACTAAAGTGGTGAATATATTTACTGATGGCCTTTCTTGCATACCAAATGCAACACACTCTGGGAGTGTAGCTGGAAACAGAGCCAGGGCTACAGCTGCTACGCCGCTGCTGCTGGCAGTGCTTAAAAATACATATGGATTTTTCAGAGCATGTTTTGCATGGCAGCTCATGAAGGATGTTCCAAAACCATGGGCTGCTCCTGGAGACACCTTGCTGTACAGCTGTGAGGAGAGTCCCTGGGCACTGGCTGCTTCCCAGAGCTCAGTGAGGAGCTGGTCTCATGCTTCTCCAGTTTTCAAGAAGTCATCGTGGAGTCTGCAGCTCATTAAAAAAAATCTTTAATCTGCAGTGCAAGACACTGCAACTTCAGTCCTAATTCCCCTTTAATTTTTGACCTGTAACTTTTTTTACTGAATTTTTGACAAAAAACATTACGAACTTCACCTTTGCTTCCTTTTTACAATTCACAGCACCAATTTTAGGATGACCTTCACCAGGCTTTCCAATGCCTCTGGTGCCCTCAACAGTACACTGAAGTGTATGCTAACAACTTTAGGGCAAAATAAATGTCTCTCTCTTTTTTTTTTCCCCTTCTAAATATCATTCTTATTTAAAAGATACTAAGTTGTATAAAGTGATCTTTGCTACACTGGATGCTTTAAAGCCAAACAGAGAATCACAAGACTGATGACTGGGTTTGAAGAGTCATGGAAAAGCCCTCATGCTAGCTGTGTGACCAGAGAAGAAAATTCTAATTCTGTGCACATGTCAATTCAAGTGTCTGCAGGTATCTGATGTGTAAAGTTTATTTAGAACTCCTAGCATAAAATAAATGCCTTTCTATGGTTTGCCTACCCCTGGTGTCTGTCACGTCTCTGTGGTCTGTGCTAAAACAAAGCTTTGCTGACTGTTTCTCTCTCTGTAAACATTTGAGGCTGTCCTTCATGAACAGTTTATTGCTGTGTGCCTCACACTGCTGATACTCTTCACTCCAATCTTAAAGTCAGCAGAATAATGAAAATTGTTTCCACAAATCCCATGGTTTCACCCAGGACTGAACAGCCAGTAGGAATATTGCAATATCCAGTGGGACACTATTTAGCTGCAGGTCCTGGCATGGGCCTTGCCACGCAGGAAGGATCCATCTGCTCACAAAGAACTGCAGCTCTGTCTGGGACCAACTGCAAATTTCTGCTAAAACTTTTGCTAACACTGGAAGTTACTTCTGACAGTGGACTCTGATTTATCAGTGAAAGTAAAGGGATGATGGCTGCCTGGCTAGCAGAGACCAGTGTGCTGGCAGTTCCAGCCCTTGTTGCATTTGAGCCATCCACTGCTAGTGGGGATCTCCCTAAAAGGAGTGAAAACTGTCCTAAAGGAATTCCTCAATGTAAAGTCTGCCTGCACATGTGCAAATCCAGATCAGCTCTCCCCATAAACCTGCCTGTGTCCTTTAACACTGCTTCCTCAGGGATTCACAGAATACTCTGGGGTGGAAGAGACCCACAAGGATCATCTTAAGGAAATGGCCCATGCAGGGGCTGGACACACAACCTTGGTGTTAGCACCACACTCTAACTAGGGATACCTGCCTGAGGCAGCCCCATCTGGACTATTCCAGGATACCCAGCTTGGTCAGCTATCTTCAACTACAAAACAAAATCCAGTCTGCTATTCAATGAAATTTCAGGAGAATAGTTTCCTTTAGGCATTGTTTGTGCCTCCTGCACAGGCAGAAATAAGACAGGATAACCTCACATTATCCTGCCCAGCAGTGAAATGAGATCTCAGCCCACGGGTGTGAGCTTGGGACCCAAGCAAACCTCTGCATTTGCCAGAAGAAGGGTGCAGTAGTAACCCTCTTGGAGCATTCAGGTCTGTGGGTAAAAGCTGCTGTACAGAAGTAGGCATTCCTGCTGGCTGGGGACCTGCCTCTTCTCTTGCTGCCTCGTGATGACCACGGTGGCTGTCTGCTTTTGGGACCAAGCCCCAAGGGACGGTACTGCTGCCAGGGAAAGGCAGACAGACAAATGACTGCCATGTGCCATCTCAAGGACAAGTCCTTGCCAGCAAACTAATGGGATGAGAGTAACCTTCTTCAGGGCTGGCACACAGATCAGTGGAATCCACCAGCAGCTCCTTGCAAGGAGCAAGTGCTGTGCACCGGCCAGGACAGGTGTCCCTGGGGTACCCGTGCTGCTCCACAGGGGAGAGCTCTGTTACAAAATGGGCAGGCTGAGACACAGCAATTAAATCTGTACGTCTGGGGACATCTCACACAGGCTTTTAGCTGCAGCCTGCACGTGGGAAGGGACTGGGGCAGGACATGGGCTCTGTGAGGAAGGGACACCTGCCACTCTGCAGGGGCTGTGAGAGCTGAGGTCAGCCCTGTGTGTCAGCTCCCACTGAGTTTTCCCCAGGCTCATATTTAATGCATGGGATGTATTTTTAATGGTTTAGATGTGTGAACAAACCGTGGCCTTGATGTTCCTACATGGGTGTGTGAAGGAGCCTCTGACCTTCTGCAATGGATGCAGTTCTATTTTAATAGTTAACATAAAGTGGGATGGAAGAGATGAAGCGTTCTATTAAGACATTTGATAATAAATTGGTAAGTGCTTTCCCAGTGTTTTACATAGTTATTCTCTCTGCTGATCTATTTAGCCAACACATGTAATCCTGAGCTACAAAGTTGTATTCCTGCTTTCGTAAACATACTTACATAAAACTCAATAACAACAGAGTCTATTTATTGCTAAAACGCTAGTAGGAAATTGGAAAAGGTATAAATACAATTCATTGCTGGTGATCTCCTGCCCCCTGAAGGCACTGTAAGGCTCCAAATCTTGCTCAGTTCACAGCATCATAAAACCCAAGCAATAAATGTCACTCCTTTCTTGATTGCGCATTAGGCGAATCGGCTTTTTATTGCGACTAAATAGGCCGTCTGGAAGGCACTGCTCACTTTACTGCTGGGGGATGACTTTGCCTAAATGGGGGGCCAGGCAGGCAGGAAAGCTTACTTTTAAATAACAAGGCTAAGAGAGAACAGGGGGGAAAGAAAGGTGCAAAAGCACGTCGCTCTGCAAGGCCTTTGCACTTGCTCTTTCATGCTGTAATGCCTCGATGTACGCAGACGATTATGTGTCAATGCACATTAATATCTGATGTGCATTACCATATTATCATCCCTTGTGTGCACTTTCACAGCCTGGTGAGCCCAGGCTGTCCCAGCCATGGGGTTACACAACCAGCATCACTGTGGGGGCACAAACAGAATCTCACGCAGCCCTGGGGAGCGCCCACACACAGCACTGCCCTTGCAGGGCCAAAGGGACCCTCCTGTGCCCCTCCCACAGAGCAGCAGGAGCTGGGTGATCTTTGCAACACCCTGTACTACAGCAGGAGCACAAAACAGACCCCCAAAGCCATTCCTCCCAATGCCAATAAAGGCATGTGCTCAGAAGGCTGGGACACTTTCCTACCCAGCACTGAAAACCACAGTCATAGCTGGTGGCAGATGAGTGAAAAAAAACAAACCCAAACCCTGGGTTCATTTGCTGCCCTGTTGATCTGGGCACATGAAATGGTGACTCTCCACCATGCTGTCATGCGTATATGTTGTATCCAGACACTTCTGAAAAGAGAGATGGATGTTGTTGCTGCCTCACACGGTGCTGAGCCACACACCTCTGTAAGAGGGACAGGTCGGTGTTAACCCAGTCCCACAGCCACAGCACCTCAATGCTGCCACCCTGAATCCTCCAGCTGCCCCTACCACATAAACCTTGAACTCACCTGCTCACACTGGGTGAGCCATTCCAGCCCCCCAGCCAGGCAGAGAGAAGGCAGGAGAGGACAGACTTCCACCCTTGGGTAGTGTTCCCTCCCTGAGCCCCTGAATATGTGCAGCCACTGCAGCTCCTCCCCACTATTCAGCAAACAGCCAAACGGACTAATTGCAAGTCATCTTTACACTTCCTCCCTGTTTCCACAGTGCTTCATCCCTCCATGCCTCCCATCCACACACATACACAGAGAGGCATCTTGGCCATGGAAACTTAACAGGAAAATTGGTCTGTGTTGAGCCATGCTTTTAAAAATACTGCAGTTTTTTTCCCCCCAACTCTAATGCTGAGAGGCTAACTGCAAAGACAAATTATGACTCTGTCTCTTACAAGCTTTCCTTCCCTTGAATTTCAGAAGAATTTGTGTCTTGCTCCTACAAGAGCATGGTGAAACATGAAAACCCCCCAAAATCTCAGAAATTATTTTTGGCTTTTCACAAATCAATATTTCCTCTGAAGCAACTGAAGCAGTCAGGAAGGCAAATTCTGCTTTTATCATCACAATTTCCAAGTTATTCCTTTGCACTGTAAGACTGTAAGGAGCATTCACATTCCAACTGAATTTGTTCTCCCTTCTACCAGCAAAAGGCTCCACAGGCTACTGAGAAGTTACTCCATAGTTATCAAACTGAGAGAGAACTTTTGTTTCACTGAAGTCAGTGGGATAACTTTCATTGACTTCCCTAAGTTGGAAGTTCACCTTCTGAACTGAAAACCAAATCTGGGTGAGCATCTGAAAAGAGGAGCACAAGGAAAAAAAAAATCTCTAAGGTTTATGACTGTGTAGAATATCATTCCCTGGACACACAGCAGGTTTTGCTGTAACTGCAAAAGATAAAAAATGCCTTTTTTAATACAAAACCAAATGTTAGGGATTCTAGTTTTTGGAAAAGAGATGGACGTGTTGTAGAGTGTCCTTAAAAACCTGCTTGGGTGAGTAGTACAGATGGAATACAACGTGGGTCTGCATTCATCTGAGAACATTTAGAGCCATGATATATAGTCTACATGACAGACTTCCTCGATGTATAGAGAAAATATAGCCAATTTCTTTGTGTAGGCAGAATTATTTACCAGAGTGTTCCAAAATGTATTGGTAATAAAACACTATGAAGTATAAAACTCCAGACAATCTTGGCTTATGTTAAAACAAGTTGTTGGGGTTTTTTTTAAAGAATGTTATTAAGAAAATAAATCCTGAGAATCTGGAAAGGCAGGACTTACTCAAATGAACATAAACCTCTGAAGGATTGTGTTGACTCAACGGATAGAAAGGTCAAATTCTCCTAACCATCATCCTAAAGGAGTTGGGAATCAGTCTCACTTCAAAATTAAATAGGCAATTTTGGCACAGAATGAAGGATGCAGAGATGGTAAAGTGATTCTGTGAAACTCACCTGACTGGGAAAAATGGCTGGTTTTAACTAAACCCAAATAATGTATATGTAGAGTAAAACAATTCCACCAGATGGCCAAACAAGCCATCATTTTTCCAAGCATTAACTTTCTCACCAGGCCAGTAGTAGTGCAAGCAGTTTAGAAACAAAAGGTGCTCATTCCCTCACCCTCCTCTGGTGAACTGGACCATAAAGTATTCTTGGAGCTCCTGAAGATAAAACCAACTGCTTTTTTCCACACCTTTTCAGTCTCCTTCTGCAGACTCCTTCTAAGAAAGAGGAAAACCACCTGTTTTTGGCTTGATTTAGGGTCTTTCAGAAGCTTGTGGGGATTTTTGCCTGTTTAAGGCTGGGTATGAAGTCACTTTTACACCTGGTCTAGCTTAGGTTGAAACTGCCCTCTGAAAGAGTCCTACAGTTATCTCAGCAGCTTGCCAGAGAGAAACCTGACAGGAACCATGGCATTCATGCAATGCTTACCTGAGGACCTTATTTTCTGACCCTAACATGATGTCTAGACACTGGTTCCTAATAAGCCAAACCTTTCACCTAAGCTGCAATATTGTTCTTGTTTGTGCTGTGGACAGCAATTCAAGCTACAATTTTGTATTTTGCTGGTTTTCCCACTTTTGTGTCTGTTCATGCAGCATTTTTTTCCCCAAGTCTGAAATGAAGAAACATGGCTGGGTTCTCTCTTCAGCTCTCATATTCCAAGCAGCAGGATCTGGCTGACCAGCCTCCTATAAAAGACTCCAACCTGGCCCTTTCCCACAGCAGGCTTCCTAATTAAAATGTACCATACAGATGGGTAGGCATCATCTTGCTTTTTCTAACATCCCTCATGTTTTGTCTTTCATTGCAAATGCTTCATTGACTAATCTCCAGTTGCTTAGGCTACATTTTTTCCAGTATTGCTGACTCTCAACCCACTGAACAGTCTCTCTACCCTTATATTAACATGGCATCTCGACAGTTTCCCTGGAAGTCAGCTGCTTTCCTTTTATTTCAAAATCTTTTAACCATAGAACATGCACAATGAAACATTACCAGGTAACAGAGACAGAAGTGGGCTAATTTCTGGGCAGGCACTGGAGGTCGCTCCACTGGAGGTTGGGGCTGAGACAAGTGACATGGGTGTGAGAGGGTGCAACCTGCTTGGTCATCTGCTGCTGTGCAATGCAGAGATGGTGCTCCAGTGCCTTTACTTCTCTCTGCAAACCCTTGCCTGGACTCTTATTACACATGACTACTAAGCTCCATGTGAAGATTTATGCAGCAGCAGATTCGCTTCATGCCTTAGGTATGATCTCAAGTTAAGCAGAAATTTAAGGGTTTGTTTTTTTTTTCCAGAACTGTGTATTTTTAATGATTTGATTCCAATCCTGTGCTTATCTGAGCACAAGTCCAACATGTATGTGTGTTATGCCAAGCTATGAACAAAGATCTACTTTTTCACTAGAAGAGCAGAAAAAAAGCAATATATCTACTGTATAATGCCTGGGACATTGCAGATGTTAAAGCAGCTCGTTGTTTCTGCATCTGGAACAAGTAGGTCACACATAGTTATTATACACACTGCTGAACACGAAGCAGCCAATACCCGTGTAATGTATGTGAGACTTCAAACTACCTTTTAGTACTTTATAGCAGTACAGCATCTTGTTTGCAAATGCTCTGCTTGAGAGCAACTGATGGAAGGGGGAAGGGACCCAAAGCTGACTGACCTAATTGCTGTGTGGATAGAGAAGCTGGCAAAATCATTAGTTTCTTTCATATGTTTTCTTTCTATACCATAATAAAGATAAATATTGATTGCTGGGGCATTATTGATTGCAGGGGTCGCTGCAGATGGCAGCTGCATGATTTGCACAGATATATCCCATGTACAGAGCCACTTATTTGCATGAGAATGTGGTTTCACCCTCTTCAGTGTGCTTCTGACTGTTCATTTGCCTTACAGGAGCATTTACCCAAACTCAATGTACCAGTGATCAGCAGTAAAATATGAAATGGGGGACTGAAAGAGTTTATCTTTGTAATACCTTTTGTGTATGTGCCTGTCTGCTGTGGGTAAGTGGAGTTTATTGTCCCAGCCGTGTGGATAGAGGCAGAGGACACAGGGATCTGCTGTAATTATGGTACAGTGTCACCGCCTCACCCGACAATGTCACTTGGGAATGCCACCCAGCCCCCCTGGGACCAGCCCTTCTTCCTGCCCCACTGACCCACACACTGAACAAGCCCAGCTCCTTCCTCCAGGCCTGGATGCCTCCCTGCAAGCTCCCAGCTTGGGGTCATCAGTGACCTTGAAGAATGGCTTCAGCATCTCCTCCTGAGCTGAACCTGCGCTGTGGGATCCGTGTCCACTTGCAAGGAACAGGAAAGGCTCCTCCACTGTGGGCTGCGCTTGTGAGCAGGGAAGAAAGTTTCCTCCCACGAGCACAGTGACTATTGTAGAGCATGATATGCCACTCCCAGCCAAGGAGAAGTCCTTGGGGCGAGTGGGACCAAGTTGCAGGAAGCAGCAGAGACATTTAGGCACCTTTTTATCATTCATGCAAACCCTCAAGTGGCCCATTTCAGGGTTAGGCACCTCCTAGCCCTCCAGGGAACTGCTACCCCTCTCGTCCACCTGCAGCCTCCAGCACGGGAGGAAGGGGCAGGCAGAGGAGCACTCTGGAAGAGGCCTCCTCACCTCCTTGGGCATTGCCAGGCTGTAGGGGAAGCTCTCTCTGAGCACCCCACACACTGCTGTGTGTCTGCCTTCCAGCTAGCAACCTGCATCTTACTGTGGGCAGTGCTGCACTTCCACACTGCTGCTGGCTGACCTGCTGATATTGGAATTCAAAGGGAAAGTATGCATATTTAACCTCAATTCATCATTTTGATTTTGATTAACTCTGCAAGTCAGAGGTTTACAGGCTTTAATCTTGTTTTAAGAAAACGCTCTTGTCCTCTCCATTGTCAGCACTTTCCAACTGGAAATTCAACCAAAGGATCTTTCTTATTATATATCTCCTTCCACTTTGGACATACTGGACCTCTGAAACAGCTGCCCAGCATTTATCCAAACCATGGCTTGTCCAGTGTAGGGAGCACTGCTATTTCCTCAGTGGCCCATAAGAAGGAGATTAATGCTGGAATCCAGGTTTTTGATGAGGTTCTGCACTGACACTAAGCCACTCCAGCAGAGAGCAGGCACTCCATTTGGTGGGCACTACTTACGTACACTGAGTGTTTCACAGATGCCCTTTGGAAGATCTGAGCAATACACCACGGTTCAAAACGTTACGCCTCATTCTTCAATTCCTTTTAAGTATATCTCTCGGGGTGTTATGTTGAGTAGCCCTGTCTTACAAAATCAATTATTCCTTAGCCAGCTCAGAAATAAAACCCAAAGCAAGCAACACCAAATGTCTGATTTACCAATAGATTGCAACCCCGTGCTAAAGAGCGTAGCCACTGCCCTTGCTTTAAATATTCATGAAGCCCACTGGTGCAAAATGCATTAAAGGTGGGAATAATGCCAGTAATGCACGATCCTCTTAGTGACAAGAAGCTTTCACATATTAAAGCAGCAAGATGTTAAAGACTTTCAAGTGAACAGTCTTTGTTTTTAACTTAGAGAAAGAGATTCACTAATGGAATGCCAAATTGCATTCACTCTCATGATACTTGACTGCAGAATAGGATAATAACACATGTGTGCTCCTGCATGCCATGGAAAACCTGTTATTACAGAGATTTCTTTCCTGCCTTTTCTCTGTACTTTCCAGAAAATGTTCACACAAATCTTACCCCTTCAAGTAATCAGTGTGCCAACCCCCCATTAGAATCCCAGGAGTCTAGCCATTAACAGATTGGTTTTACGCAAATAAAAAGATTTAAAAATAATGATGACACTGTACAATAGCACAATTTAGATGAGTGACAACTGGCAATGAATAACCAAAAAAAAAAAAAAAGACAAAAAGAGTTAAACCAGAGATAATGGTCTGCAAGATACAGACTGTGACAATGCAGAAGAATGTCAACTGTCACTTTAAATCATCAGCAGCCCAACCACATCTGCTATCACACCTGTGCTCTCCTTTCTGATCTACTCTGGCACCCTAGAAATAGCAGGCGAACAGCCAGCCTTGCATCTCCAGCTCTCTGAAGTCTGGCTCTGCTACCAGCCTGCATTCCTCTTACCTGGAGCAGATCAGGCACTGACCCTGCACCCTCAAACTGCTCCTGACTGATAGGGATTCGCTGCTGGTGCTGGGATTGACATCCTGTAATAACAGGTGCCAGGACCACCAGGAACTGCTGACCTCATTTGGATTTTACAAACCCCATCAGTCAGGTGAGAGAGCTAAAGGAGCCCTGCTTACAGCTGATACTTGATCCACACAAAAATAGTGAACAAATAATAAACTGGCATTTCTTGGCAAGGGGAGTGGGGCAATATGTGCCTCTGGTGCCAAAAATGAAAATTCAACATATATTTGAAAGAGGGATCTACAAGCTCCATACACAGTGCACTTTTATTCTAGAAATAAAAATAATGAAAAGCTGACAGCCAGGAGGCTCATTGTTTAGGACGATGTTTATCCAAGACTAATCAGGGGGCAAGGACGGGAAAATAGAGCACTGATATGGGCATATGAAGTTTCTTATTTCAAAGCAGACCCTTCCCCAGGCTTTACATGGGGTTTGGGTTTTTGGATGGGAAACAGCTTTCCAGCCTCCTAACAGTTTGTCTGGGAGCATCTTTCCAGTGCCAGCCTTTCCCTGCTTCCTGCCCCCAGAAGCACCTTCCCCTATCAATAAAGACTGAGCACCTCAGCTCCTGCCATCATTATGCTGCTCTGTAAAAGCCAAGTTGTTTCAAAGGGGAAGAATTAGATTGTGCAAAAGCTGCAGTGGGAACACTGGGGTAAGTTGGATCAGGCAATTTTACCAAGCTATTTCTGGAAAAAAATAAACACTGCTGCTCAGTGCTTATGATTAATAATGTTATCTTGTAGCTAATTTTATTCCTTGCCCCTCTCTTCTCCTGCCTTCCAATTTGGAAGCACACTTAATTATGAAAACATGAGCACTAGACTGTGAATTTTGATGTATTAATTTCACCATGGTTTTGTTTCTACACTGCTCCACCAAAGCTCTCAAGGACAACCAGTCAAGGAGACAATGAAAATCATAACACCTGGGGTAATTTTCTTAAGCAAAGTCAACATTAGGCAATTTCTTACTCACAAATTTCAATACATTACTGAAACCTATAACCATGATGCACCTTGCTCCTGTTTTTCAACACCACCAATTTCCTTTGATGACTGAAGCCAGAGCAAGGACTCAGAGGTTGGTTTGCTCAGGGTTTTTAAGGACTAGAACTGGAGATTACTGATTACTAAGAGGCTGGCAGGACAAAACCAAAATGACCATAAATGGACAACCATGGCCATCTTCCTGAACTTCTTCACTCAACAGCAGAACTGTTCCTAATTTCATGCCTGACCAGGACTACATGGATGCCTTGCCTGGGTGGGGTCAGCCGCTCAAGACTGGGCCCAGCTGTCATGTTCACTATTCATTTATTGACTTCTCTCTGCTCCATTCTGGTTCTCCACACTAGAGCTCTGGCCCCATTGTTTTACTAACACTTCATTGCCCAGTCTGCATATCCATTCTTTAGCCACAGCTCCAGGAGCACCATCCAGACAACAGCTCTGACATTTGCATAGTTATTTCGTTGTCTCTCTCAATCTGTTTGAGTTACTTAGAGAGAAACATGAGGTGTGGCATTAGGGCACTGTTAGAAATATAGCTCTGTGAATAGTGACCTTTTTGATCTATTGGCTGTTCCAAAATCACAGTGAAATGATTAGCTCACAGTTGGCTTAATGTAAGTTTGCATATATCCTAGGCAAAATGAAAAATTAAAGTTTGAGTCGATAGAATTATTTCCCTTCAGCTTATGTAATTAAGGTTTAAAATAAAAAAAATCTGAATAATTTTGAAACCCCTTTTAAAAAATAAAAATTAAAACCATTTCCATTGAGAAAATGTCTAAATGTACACTCTCATTTTTTCAAGCAGTTGAGGGCAAGGTTTTCAACTCCAGCAAACTAGGAAAAGGAGAGACAGATTTCCCAGCCTTTCTAATGCCACACATGGATTAACATGATGATAATACTAATGATACTTTTTAACTGGGAAAGCTTTAGGTCAATTATTTTTCCCAATTCTATTTTTACTGAAGTATGAAGCTGTAAAACCCCAGATGGAATAACATAAGTTAAAATGGCAACAAAATGGATAACTGTGTTTCTAAACTTGGTCTAAATTGTGCATGTTCCAAAACCATAAAACAGGGTGTTTTATACATTTTTTCAGAATAATCACGACCTCAGTCACTTTGAGATGAATCTCTGGGTGCAGAAAATTGAGTATCTAACATTTGTAATGCTTTCCAAACCACAGTACCTTTAAATAATACAACATTCATTAAAATAGAGGAGTAGAGAGCAAATTACAGTACCAAACATCCTCTGCATCTTCGTCGCACTCTGCCCCAAACTGGCAAATGTCACAGGTCGATGTCTCTTTTTGATTGGTTTCACCTGAGCCTTCATTGACTGTTTGATGGAAAGCAGAAGAATATACATTAGTAAAGACAGCACTGTAGCAAAGCACTCCTCTCTCTCTCTCTCTAGAAAAATCTATTCACTGCATCAGCTTAATGTGCTGCTCACAAAGCCAACAGAGTTCCTGAGCGGGCCAACACAGAGACTTCCATGCTGGCCTGTGATAAATCCCCTCCATTACAGAGTTAAAAGGAAAACCAGAGAAAAACCCTTCCTTTTCCCTCTCCCCTTAAACAATGACCCCTTCAATCTGCAGCCCAGGAAGGTCGTGTCCCCGCTGAGCCTCACTGCTTTGTTCCCTGGGAAAATAATGGAGGGGCATTGATAGCATCACATGCTGCCTCGTGTCCTTTACCCGTGAAGGCCTTGAGATGGCCCCAAGGGGATGCTTTCCTCCAAAATGTTTTCAAATTACCTGCCGTGTGGTGCAATCTAGTCCACTCCAAAGGCAAAACATTTTTCTCTGTGGAAGCACAGCTATGAGCCCCAAGGACTAGTTATCTCTGGCAGGGAAGATTTAGTGCTGTCCAGAGGAGAGGACAATCTCCAGCATAGGTTAAATTTGAAACCAGGGGAAAGTCAATGCTGATGTCTGTAATTGTGTAAAGTTTGTACCTGGCCCCTAAGTCAAAAACAAGAAGGGACTAACGGGAAAATAAAAATATGGGTGTAAGAGGACAGTGAAAAAATACTGATGGCTAAGTACTAAAAGACAAAAAGAGACCACTAAGGTAGGCATCAAGAAGAAGGTTTGTTAAAAGATCCAAAAGAAACATTATCTGTGTTTCTACTGAAGTCTATAAACACCCTTTGATATCTGTTGAAAGACACCTCTCTCCAGCAAGATGCTGCACCTAGCGATATCCTTCTGCCAGTTGCAGAGTTAATAAACCAATGCAGACTTTAAGCATCAATCAGCTCTGACTGATGTTGTTATCTGCACAAACAGCCTCTGCAGTGTCATCTCTCTTGCATTTGGAGTCAGCACCATGGTGCAGGCTTCTGCACACCTGGGTGCAACCCACCAAAGCTGGTGGACATGTAGTGTGTTGGTAGCCCCAGTGACAGCCACTGGACAAACCATCTGCCTGATGCACATCCAGGTTGTTACCAGAGGCTTTTGTGTCAGAGTGCTCTGACTTTGAATCAGCTGCTTTTGTTATTTACTCAGAAAAGGATGAGAATGCCAGGCTTTCACAAAGCTGTTTGAGGAGAAAGGGCTTTTGCCCCTAGAAGAGCAAGTGTGACTCCAATGGTTGTTTTTCAACTAACTTGCTTCCCTGTCCTGGGCAAGTTATGTAATCTCTGCCATGCTTCCCACTATGTGATAACAGGAATAATATCATTTCCTCCCAACAGAGAATGTGGGAATTTAATATACTTGTGGAAACAAGTATATTAAAATATTGTGATATGCTTAGATACTATAGTGATAGAAATCACAGAAATACCAAAGGTAGATGACTTATCTAAAATGCTTTTTTCCTGAGTCTTAATATAGTCAAAGGAAATGTTGGTATTTTTAGGTATGGACTATGCTGCATTAATTTCTTATCAGTCATGCTTGGATTTTGACTACATTAAACCGAAAAAAAATTCACCTGTGAAAAGCATTCTGATTATCTGATTATAACAAAAGGAAAAAAAAAAAAAAAGAAAAAAAAGGGAGTTTTGGT
>VXBB01005110.1:650945-661910 GCA_013399915.1 Illadopsis cleaveri | reverse complement strand
AAAAAAAAAAAAAAAGAAAAAAAAGGGAGTTTTGGTCTATTTGTTCAAATTTGCTTACCTTTATATCCATAAAATTTATGTACAAAGAACCAAAGGGGAAACCAGGAAAAACACACTCTGGATTTTTGTCCTACTGCGTTGTCAGGCTTTACAGGGAGGGTCTGAGCTGTGGTTTTCCTGTTTCCTTAAATGACTGAGAAACTCTGTAGGCTCACATGTTATAAAAGCCAGTGTATGTGGGTGGATAAGGAGTCCAAGTGCCACATCCTCACACCATTAGCATCTCCATGTGCTGTCTGTGTGATTCTGGCCTCACAGCATCACGAGGCTCATGATCCTCCCCATCTCCCTGCAGCTGCATCCAGGCCTGCAATGTCCCATTCACACTTTAAATATAGAAATCTCTTTTACTGAGGAGATAACTTTGACAGCCAATCGTGGCAGGGGATTTCCAGTGGTTAAGGTATCAGGCAGGACATGTAACTAGTGACTATGGGGCCTATGGGCAGATGACTTCTGAAAACAGCCAGGCATTCCTCACCTATCAGAAATGTGACAATTGCTCCAGTTCAGGAGGGTGAGAATAGATACTTTATGCAATGGAGCTTTAATTTCTTTATTTTGTTATTCTGCAAATCACTTCCCTTGCATTTCCTTTTAATTTAAAACATATGCCCTGCTTTCTTCCTGCCTGTAATGTTTCTATTCATAACTGCCCAGCATGTGTCACTTGGCCGGGGACCCCACATGGTTCTACATCACAGAATAAGTAAAATAGCCACTTAAACCATTAAAAAAGGCTTTTGAAAGACTGAGCATGCTGAAATGAAGTAACTGATTTGGAGAAGATCATCCACTCTACAGCACACTGCAGTTCTGGATTTCTACTTGAAAATAATAGGCCACTCCTTCATATTTTTGTGAAGAAGCCCTGTGACCAGCTTTCCGTAGTCAATGTGCACGTTGTCATCAAATGTGCAAATGTGCAGCAGTCCTTACTAAAAAAGACAGCTGTTTATCTCCTGTTTATGCTCTTTCTGTTGTCAGTAACACAGATAACATTATTCTTTACATTTCCTAGAGGTGTGTTTTCTCCCTCTACACAAACATACCCACTGGCATATGCACCCACACCCAGAGCTGACACACACAGGGCTTGTTTTCTCCATGCTGTGCAGATAAGTGCTTTGATAAATCAGACATCTTACAACGAGTTATTTTCCCAATATTTCCTGCTGCTTTCTAGCTTGAGGACTAGTAGATGCTTATTTTCTAAGGTGACTCTTTTTCGTTTTTTCCCCTCACTGCACTTGCTGATTTGCACTTATTTTCTAACCCAACTGGAAAAAACTGTTAGCAAAAAATAATCTAGTTTCTGGAATCCTCTTTTAAAACATAGAATGAGTCTTCTTCTCATGCATGTTAGGTAGTTTTCATATTAGCAGCTATTGAGGTTTTAACACCAAGGCCCTGCAGGAACATAGTAGGGCGCCAGGGAGGTTAATCACTGAAGCCCACCACTTATTACTCACACACCAAGAAATGTTAAGATGCAAATTCTTATTTGTATTAGCAAGATTATCAACTTTGAGAGTCCAAAGAAATGTGCTAACAAGGGTTAGAAGGTCACTAACATTATCTGAAAGTCACTTCAGAGACAACGTCAGTCTCCTAAGCAATATAAATTCTCAGCTGTGAAGGCTCTACACACAATTTACAGAGTCAATGGACTGTGGTAACCACAACAGCTCCTGCTTTAATCATTTGGTCCTTCTCTGGCATTCTCACAGTGCTCAGATAACTGTGATTTCAAGAATGTCTGTATTGTTTGCAGGTCCCACAAGAAAGAAACCATTTCTGAGGCATTTTACTCTGTCTCCCTAGCTGAAAAATACCAGATTGAAAGTATCATCTGTAGATTGGTCTGACCCTGTGCTTATTTCCTGTAACATCAGGAGAAAACTAAAAGCCCCAAAACTTCCCACTCCCACTGTAGACATCTCTAGTTTCTCTTCATACCTAATTTCTTTGAATCAAGTCTTCTGTAGGTGCTACAATCCCAAAAAAACATGCTAAGACTTTACCCACACAGCTTCCCAGACTCCTGCTCTATTAGGAGCTGGATCAGTGGTTTAGAGGTTTTAAAACGCAGACATCAAAATCTCTATTAAAAAAATCTGAATAACTCTCAATCAGTGTCTTCCCAAGGTGCTTGATGAGGCAGAGCCAGGATGGTAATAAATTCCTTGCAATTTCCAGAAAAGCAGCTCCAGTGGGATGGTTAGGAATATGCACAGCATCTTGATCATAGACCATACTATGACCACAGTACTGATCATACTGTGAGGAGTAAATAGGGGTGGGAAGAGCAGCTGGCGAGAGACAATCAGGTGGCAACACTGGCCAGACACAGATCTCTGAATCTCTTTGCTAACACACCTCTGAAGGTAATAGAGCAAACCCAAGAAAGCCTCAGCTCAGTTTTCATACAGCTTTTTAGGACTATTATAACAATGCTTATTCAATATATTTCAACTACACTGGAGAACACAACAAAGAAACAATATAAAACATCACCACATGCTTGAATATACAAAATGTGACTGTAATGAATTATGAATTACGACTACTCTTATGTAGTCTTCCTTTGATCGATGTGATCAGACACGTGCTCATCACAACCCCTGCTTCTGACTTGACTCCTCATGGTGGGATAGCTTTGCTATTGTTGAAAGGAAAACTTCAAAAAAAGGCTGGCTCTAGCTCATCCTTACAGAATACATACTTGTTTTCAGCTGTAAAATCTAGGTAATAACAAAAATCACACAGAGATGAGAGTTGATGGCCATTTTTGTATTGCAGAATGAAAGACAACGTGCCAATTAAAATGTGGTGGAGGAGGACGCTCTTCAGACCAGCTGAGAGCTTCAGTCCTAACAGGAGTGCTCTGGACAGGTGAGGAGGTGAGTGGGTGAAGTGAGAAAGCTCTAAGCAAGGAGGGCAGAAAAGCCAGCAGAATTTACTAAATGTGTGAGAACAAGCACTACCTGCACTACCACACGGCTAACAACACCTCACAAACTGCACCAATAAAAGCCAAGATGCTGCAAGCGACTTCACTCTAATCAATAAGCCTTTTTTTCCTGAAAGCATTAGCTCAGTCAAAACCTGCAAAGTGAGAAAAATGAAGGGTGCAAAGCAGGGGGTCAACTCGCCAATGACTCTGCCCTCAAAGTCTGGCAGAGGCTCAGAACAGCATTACCATCAAAATGAAGGGAAAATGGCCTACAGTATTGGTAACAAATTCAAACTCTGACGTGCTTTGCTCTGCTTTACTCCTGCCAGCTGGCTCCATCTCAATAAATACAAATTTGCCCTCTCTCACAACCATAAACACTCTGGGGAAATTACTTATTGCAGGGGAAAACAAGTGTCTGTGCCCAGCTCAGGACCCAACGCAGAACTTCTTAAGGAGACCTGAAATATTCTCCTGCACACCAACGTGCCTTTGATGGTTTCTCCATAGCACCACAGGTGAGTCCTTGAAACCCTCCCTCTGCTACATGAGCACGTGATTTAAACAGCATGGGGTCTGTGCCATACCTGAGCTGGCTGTCTGGGAAATCAGACCCCCTTTCTCAGGGTTTAGACTGCCTCAGGTCCCATCCTTGGATACTTCTGTGTTGCCATTCTCAGCCAAGTGCTGAAAAAGGTTAATGGGATGACTTTGGCATGATGTAAATACCTAGCAGGGTTTTTCAGGAGGAACTAGATGCACCCAGCCAGCTCAGATTGCTGATAAAATGTGCTCTTATCTTATTGCTAAAGACCATGTAGATAGAGCCTGGCACTGCTTTGATGCCAGACTCAATTTGCAGTGTTTTTCAGCTCTTGTATTTATACTGTGATTCTCAGCTTGTTTTTTATTTTTTTCTTAAAAATCTAACCAGTGGATTATCTCAATGTATAAGGATCTCAGCTACCATGTATACATTTGTTTTGAAAGGTATGCCTAAGCTTTAGAATAGCAGAGAAAATGCTCATGAGTGTAACAAACACCAGGAACTCCCACGTTAATAATTTTTAAAAACTACTTTTGTAGGGCTGATTCGTGATTTTTTCAGTCCAATGCTGACTTGATGTCAGACAGGAAAGCAGCAATTCCAGTGCAGCTCACTCTTGTGCACAGCCCCGTGCTGAGTTCATCCACACCTTGTGGGTGAAGGCTGTGCTTCTGCCCTGGATACAGCTGTCTGGGAGTGCCCCGAGTTTGGGGAATAACTAGCACAAAAATTGTTTCATGCCATTACTAAGCACTGCTGCTCTGTCTTTACTTTTTACCTTCTGTCTTGCTTCCTGTCATGCCTTCTATTTCTCTTGGGTCTTCTTTACGTCTCCCACCACCCCCAGTTTTCCAGCAGCACTTTCCCAAACACCTGGAGCAGCTGTCAGCCCTGCAGATGGAGGTGCTGCTGTGAGGAGAGGTGTGGGCCCATGCAAACCCACCTGGCCCTCGCTTGGCCCAGCTCAACACCTTGGAAATCTTGGAAGCTTTCTACAGCTGTCACCCAGCCCAGGGGCTCGAGGGTCTCCCCTGGCGAGACGGGCAGCACTCCCATCCTCTAAACCTCACTTATGGTGGCTAAAAGTGGAGGGGATGGGAATGGTTTCACAGGAACGGTGCTGCTGCTCTGCTCCTGCTGTATCCACGCCTGAAGCCAGGCCATGACCCTCCACAGACCTCTGCAGGGACCTGTCTGCATCTCTACAACCATAGCCAGGAGGGAGCAGATTCAATTCTTACCCACAGTGTATTTATTCCAAACAAACACCACTTGCAGGTTGCTGTCTCATGCATATTCCTGCAGCTCCCATAGTGCATTTGATAAAAATTAAATGCGATTAGTTGAGGCCACTTTCTCCCAGCAAATATCTCTCTAATGGCGTTACAAAAGGAATGGCTCACTGAATAAAACCCTATTGTAAGCTTTCTGAACGCTGACATGAAACAGCTGTGGTTATTGCACCATTGTGTGGTCTCCCTACAAAATTTGACGTTTGCCTGGTGTCTGTGGGCTGCCAGCACTGCAGATTTATGAAGGTGTACAATGACCAGCACTGACAGCATTTGCCAGCGTGAGAAAGAGTAGGCTCATTTAATTTTGCCAAGAGCTTCCCCTCAAAACCAGCTTTGAGTAAAAAAGCCAAAATAGCACACGGGGACTATTCATCTCTGCCTTGCATTAATTTAAAGAGAAACCTCACTTCCTTGGAGGAGAATTTTCAAGAAACAGATACATCTTTTTGTAAAAACATGCCTGCAATGCTGCCAAAGCTTTGGTGGCATCAGTCCCTGCTTTTATGGATTTCAATACGCACAATAGGATGAACAAAATAACCAAGTGGACATGGCCACACCTGGGAGAATGCAGTGCCGTGGGTCACCAATCAAGGCCATTACTAAAGAGCCTGGAGGGAAATTACTGTAGCCCTAATTGCAAGGACCGGAAGATTTTTCAGGATCAAGGAGAAATAAGAGAAGATGATGTCTGATTCCTCCCTCAGTTTGACTTGCCTGGCCACACAGATCATTAAACCTCAGCACTGTGTCAAGGCAGGTAGGAAGCTGCAGTCTAGGAAAGTGCCCAATGTCTTAACGCTTTTCTTATTTGTCAGAAAATGGCCATCGCAGGTTACCCTGAAGCAGAGTCAAGTCTGAGCTGCTTCTGGCTGGCTGGTGCTATGTGCCAGAAAGAAGAGGAGTAGGCCAGGGTGGAATTCCATAGATGGAATGTATGGACTCTATACACGCTGGGACACAGCACTTACAAATCCTGTCTAGAAATCCTGCATGAGATGTAGGTTCAGCTAGAGGAATGCGAGGCAGCGCTGCCTTCCTCTGTAGGAGAAGATGTTACAGTGGGGCATAAACCACAGAAATTACTCATCTGTGCTTTCCCTGACCTCTGCCAAGAATTCACATCCCACCTGAGGTTCTGAGCATTTTCATTCATTCTGGGCAGAGAGGAATCTGCATCACTGAATTTACAGACATTCAGTGGAAAAAAAAATAAAAAAATATCCAAAGCCATGGTTTCACAAAGCCTAAAATAAGCAAGTCCCAAACAAGTGATGTGACTTTCCAGAGCTTTCCACCCTGAAAGGGTGCTTTTGCCAGCATCCTACCTGGTGGAAAGATTAAGGGAAGTCTTAAATGTGAAACCTTACAGCTACTCATCTTTCAAGAAACAGAATGAAAGGAACAAAGATAAAGCCTAAAAGAGCTGTCTGGCATCCACTTGGTGACTACTTCAGTTTTAAGATCTTTGTCACTTTGCTATTGATTTAAGTCTGTGTATCCTTTTGAATATTAGTATGGCTAGCAAGATAGCAACATCATACATAAAAATGTTCTTTATTCCACAACAGATGAAACTCCCAGTGGTAAAAGAAGATTTAGGTATCTCTGAAGATTTCTTATCGCTGTGCAACATAACTCTCTAATGGTTCAGTGCCTTGGAGGGTCATCTGAGATCACTTATCACATAAATCAAATAGGTGGCAGGCTATAAGAATGGAAGCCTATAGCAATTTCATGTCTTTGCTTGCAGACATCAAATCTATCTTTTAGGCAGACTATAGAGGAGATAATATGCCACTCCATTTAAGCCAGTGAAGAAACCCAAATTTGGGTATTAACCAATTTTTGGAAAGCTGCTCTTCGTCTCGACGGCACCACAATTATCTTGGGAAATGACTGGTTCTAAATCCTAAAATGTGGATGGCAGACACTGGTCCTGGTTTTAATTTACACTAAAGCTGCTGTAAAATCACCCTGGGAATGAAAGGGAGTGCCAGAGCAAGTGAAAGTCCAATTTAGTTTATGTCCCATTTACATAATCAGCGGTGTGTAAAGTGGATCCACTGTAAAAATGACTTGGGTCTACCTATCACTGGATTCAACAACAGGAACACAGTTTTCATTTCCCTCTCCACTTTTCTTCCATGTAATACTCCTTTCTCTTGATTTCTGTGCTGATAATGCAGGTTCCACACACATAACAGAGAGCTGGAGCTGCCTTGGGGCTCAGGAGCATCAAGCAGGTGCATGCCAAGCTCATTTTTAGTAGCAGGGTCTCAGAAGGGGGCAGTTCAGTGGGGTGCCAAAACTAACAGTCATGTTCAGCCAGGCTGGAACCTCTGAGAGCTGACAGAGATGGCTCCTTAGCTGCCTCTTCCTCCACCAGCTCAGTGCATCCCCAATTCCCCTTCACAGCTCCCACCCCATAATTTAGTATTTCTGCAGAAGCACCCCCTGATCTGCAATTGCCACCACTGATGTGATCCTCTAAACTGTGCAGGGCTCATCCCTGAGTTTGCTCTTTTCCCTGTGAGAACTCCCTTTAAAAACAAAAACGAAGCGAAACTGCATCTCAGAGCTAATTGTTAACACATCCCTCCTGACACATGTGAAGGTATTTCTGCCTCCCCAAGTCTGTAGCTAGGTAGGCCTTGGTTCTCTGCTGCAGGAGTGCTGGCACTCAGAGAACTTGCCAGAAGCTGGGATGAGGGCAGCTGCAAAGCCTCCAAGACTTGCTGGAGGAGATACAATATTTATGCCACATAGATCCTATCTTTTACATAACCCTACTCTTCGGCAAACATGAAAACATATGGCGTCAGTTAATTGCATGAAAATATTTAGTAGGAAGACAATCTTTCAGGACAAATGGGAAATAAAACCCAATCAAGCCATGTTTTTCCCCTTTTATTCCCATTATTAGTGGGCAGGTTGAGGCAGTGCCTGAGTACTGGCTTAAAACACTCCTTGGTTTATGGCTTATGCAGTGGAATAGTTGTGTCTGCAGCACAAAATCCATGAGAAACACTGGCAGCACTGCTGATAACCTAGGTAGAAAGGCAAGGCAGCTCATGAATGAGTAGCACAGCCACTCCTGCAATGGTGGCCAGGATTTAGGAGCAGGAGCCTTCATGAACCAGGTCTGTTAATAAACAGGGGATCTAATTTTGCGCTGTCACCCAGAATTTACACGACTGGGAGAAAAAGCCTCCCAGAACTCCACTAGCAGGACGAACAGGGTGAGTGTGACACTTCAAACTCAGCCTTGAGTTTGAGGCAGCAGGAAAGCATGGATTTGAATCTACTTACAACCAGAACAATGTTGCCCTTCTGAGTATAATTTTACAGACGTGTTTATGATATAGGGGGAGCCATATGGCACAAAAGGTTTAAACATTTAATCTCACTTAGCTTCAATACACTGCATATACAGAAAATTGGAAGCTCAGCAGGAAAATGCCAGATTTCATTCTCACTTAGTCGTGATTAACCTTTATGAGCTCGCTTGGAGTTTTGTCACCTGTGAAGTCACTCGGGGCAGGCAAAGGCTTGCTGCTTTGGCCAGGGGACCACAGCTGCTGAGCTTGAGCTTTCCAAGAGCTCTGCTGCTCAAAATGGGGGCTCTCCCTTGCCCCACATGGCAGTGCATCCTGGCCCTACATTCCCTGAGTATGGGAAGTGTAAAAGGAACTATAGGGAACGAATGACCTGGAGGGACTCTTCCCTTTTTCTTCCTGCAGCTGGGCCTCCTTGGCTGAGCTGGGTCCAGTTGAGAGCAGCCTTACCCCAGCAGACAGACACAAGGCAAACAGCTGATCTATATTACACTTTGCAAATATGCTCTTTCTCATTAATACTGATTCCCACACACAAACACTTTAGCTATATTCACTGATTGCATTACCATTGCAGAAGTGTAATTAACAAATTAAAAGGGAGGATTGCGATTCAGTTTAATTTGGGGGAAATCTTTAAATAAATAAAATAAAAAAAGGAGTCTGATGAGTCTGATGTTTGAGGATCGTTACCCTCTGCTATTTGCCTTAATTCTTTGGACATGCTCTAAGAGAAATGCTTTCCTTGAAACAAACATTTCCTGAGTATGCTGCAGTAGTGGCTACACGGGTACTTAAAGAAGAAATAATGACAAAAACCCCTAAGAAATGAAAGAAATCCTGACAGATGCTAGATCCAGATACTAGATTGCAAATGAAGGTGTATCATCACAGGGAGAAGAAGGGGGAAAATGGCAGCTGGAAGGTGGTCAGACTGACCTGAGACTGACAGCTTATTCACCAAAACTTATGAAAAGCACCACAAAACGTGCACATTGCCTGCCCATAAATATTGGTGGAAGGAGGGAAAGCAGAAAATACCCCATACTTGCTGCCCTTCCAGATCCTTGCAGGATAAAATAAGCCAGTTCCACTGAGTAAATCAATGTTTGTGAGAGCAGTCAAAACTCCTGAGCCAAAGTTAGACTGAATTTCTCTCCAAACACCAACTGAGCACTCCAGGAAGAATGGCTGCGAAATGATACATACTGCCCCTCACATTTCCGCCAAAAACACCTTTCAGGTGATCTAATATTATGAGAAACCATAATCATTAAGGATTGATCATGCTAATATAATTTTCCAGATGGCTTATTAACCTACTAAGACATGTTTTTCTCTACTTCCCTTCATTAGCGACAGCGATAATTAGGTAAGGACAGAGTAGCAAAATTGATCATATGCTACTGCCAAAGGGGACAGAGAATGTATCATGGACATTCAGCATAATGTTCTCCAAACTCAAGATGCATTAATTTTAGTTAGTACTACAGCTATTTTCTGCCTTTGATACAAGGAATCTGTTAATGTAGATATTGTATAACAGGAGCTTATTTTTCTCGTATTCCAAAATGGAATTTTCTTTTTCCTTTAAAGTTCGTAGCACAAAATGAGATGAGACAGGAAAACTCTCAAGTCATCCTCTCCTTATTTCAGTCTCCTCATGAAAGCAGCACTTTGAAAAGCAGCAGAGCAGCTGCAGAGCCCTGGCTGGGAAGCAAAGGAGTGAGTTATTCTGTCACCTCCCGGGCAATAACCCCCAGAGCTGCAGCAGACCTGCAGCATCAACTTTCCCCCACCATCCCACTGACGTGGCAAGCGCCTGTAAACTCAAGAGTGACAAAGGCATCATCACAGCCACGGTGAATTTTTATGTATTTTTTTAAAAAATGTGAGCAACTGGTTTTCCCTGAGCTCTCCCCCATGTGAGCAAGAGGCAGCTTTTTGCAGATAAATGCATTATAGGGAGCTGTAAAGAGTTGACATTACAAACTTGGCACTCTGATGGCATCCTGTACGAACAGGGAAAGGGAGGATCTGCCAAAGCGAGAGCCAGACATAATATAAAAAGCATCAACCCAGCATATTGACCTTATTTAAGCCTGAACAGCATAACACTAGAATACTTAATGCAAAAATGTCATAAATAGTCTTTATTCTACATGCACATTAATGTTTTCTTTAAATATGCAATTCACTTGATCTCTGCAATCCCCCCGTCTTCAGATGCAAAATCCAAAATAATGATTATATCAGTCATTGCTTAATACATTCAACTGTGGCCCTGATTTTCATGCATGAATGGTCATTTACATATCATTACCCATCATGCCATCCACTCAGATTTTTCTTTCTAAACAGAGTAATACATTTAAAGTTGTCATTTTAAAACAAAAAATGCCTAAAAAAGGGACTTTCATTTCTCGTTATCTCATCTGTGCTCTTAGCACCTAATAGAGCGGAATATTAAAATGGAAAATTCTCAGTGTATGTGACAACTGTCACAGTGAGAAGATCTTAGAGAAGAGGCAATTATCAAGGGATTTTTCTCAAATTTGGAAACACCGATAAATATGAACAGAAAAGCCGAAGCAAACCGACCAGAAGCAAAACAGTAATTATAGTACATTCTTCTATTTTTCTAACAAAAGTCCTTGTTAGGGGCAAAGCTAGTTCCATGTTAGCAAAATCACTGTGGACATGAGACGCAGTTAGAAGCTTTGCATGAATAAATCACAATTTTTCAATTAATACTGCCCATGCTCACAA
>VXBB01005110.1:591494-650871 GCA_013399915.1 Illadopsis cleaveri | reverse complement strand
CCCCCCCCCCGCCACTTTTAAAGTCATTTTCTGCTATGTTTAATTAGGAAATTTCTCTACAGAAGGGAATGTGATAGAAGATTAATTCTCTATTTTCTCACCCACTGTGTCAGTAGACTCAAGTGGACACTATAAACCCCAGTTAAATACGACGAGGATGATTGAGCACGGGGCTCCCTTCGAGAGGTCGCGTCCGCAGACTGTGGATCTCATTTCAGAACACCAGAAATGAGTCAGGAAATGGTGTCTCTCCATGGTGCTGGGCCACAGAGGAGCCATTCCAAGTGCTCCATGGTGTGAGGGTTCACCATGCCAGCTGAGAGGGTTTGCTGTCGTGGCTAACGACGCCGAGCGCCGCCGGGTGAGAAATGGCACTGCCACAGCTGTCTTGGGTCTGCTTCTCCCTCCCACCACTAATAACTATTCCTCCAGTAGTCCCATCCTATTTTACATCTTTTATGCCAAGTACGAAGCAGCAGTTAAACAATAAATAATGAAATGTTCGCTGGTGGGCAATACAGTGAAGTTTGGGTTTTGGGTTTTTTTTGGTTGTTTTTTTTTTTTTAAGGGGAGAGACAAAGGGTGCAAACTGTATTTGTTTTTAATGAACAATGAAGGGAATGAGCTATTTACCCATAGGACATTAAACCCCATGAATGGTCTGTTGCTGCCAGTGCTGATTAAATATCAGGTTAAGGCTTTTTTAAATTGAAATCCAAGGCAGAGTAAGAACAATTACTTAGAGGAAACTCCGACCTACAAGATGCAGAAACATGCAAGGTATTACCCTTTGACTGAGTGGGTAAGCAATTTTCTCAGAAGTTTCACTAGTGGAGTGGCTGAACACCAAAACAGAGAAAGCATGAACGATTTAGAGGAGGAAACACAGACATGTAGCTGAGTAGAGACTGAGAGCTTTGTGCATTGATTAACCAGGACCAGATTGTTATAATACAATAGAAGTTGCCACTACAAACCTCCTGGGGACAGGAAAGGTCAAAACAGGACAACTGGCAGAGAAAACGTGTAATGCAGAAGATATTTAGAAGCTTCAATTCCAATTTTATTCTGAGCTTAAAAAAATGAATCAGTATTTCAGCTAGTCTGATGCCTATGTATTCCCCCACATTTTGACACACTTAAACGGCATTCTTATCCCACTCTGCTTGATGCTGCTCTGGTTTCATGTAGAGAAACGCTCCAGCAGAGCATTTAAGAAGGGACAGCCACCTTTGCAGAGTCCAAGGGAGAGCTGCAAGGAGGGCGAGATTTAGAAAACACAGTTCTGTGGTGAGCTTAGGGAAATGGAAGTTTTTTTACTTTGGAAAAGAGAAGACTGAAAAGGAGACTACTCCTCTGATACGAAAAGGAAGGTAAAAAAGGCTGCTATAAAAAGAAGTATAGTCAATTGTTCTCCACATCCATTATTCCTGAGACAAGAAATAATTGACATAATTTACAGCAAAGGAGATTTAAGTTAGATATTAGGAGATTTTGTCCCCCCAAGTTCTAATAATTACCGTGGGCTGGAACAGGCTGCACTGAGATGACACCAGTGTGCTCAGAGGCTTCTGAGACTGCTCCATTCGAGGTCTGAGCAAGGGACAGTCTAACTATAGTTGTTCCCATCAGGTTGAGGAGGATGGATGAGGTGATCAGTTGAAGCTACTTCCAGAGCCACGTGCCTAAGACTACACCTTTCCTGCAAGCCAGGGAATGGCTGGGCTCCACACTGTGGACAACTCAAACCTTTACTTGTACAAATTCCCACTGAAGTCCTGGCACATTTTTTGGTAACGTAATTAAAACATCTTTGTGTCATCTGGGTGTGTGATGAATGCCCATGTATGGGGCCAGTATATACATTTTTGCATAATCTCTGAAAGTTTCTGACTCCTGCAAATATGGAGGATTTGGTCACGCCTAAGACCCTGTGGTCAAGATTTCAGCTCATCTGATCCTGAAGAGGTAGGGGAGCAAATCACATCTTCCTCTCTTGGGAGGGAAGTTTATTCCCTTAGACACAGTGGTTTGAATATATCTGTTCCACTTGACCAAGATTTTGTTCCATTATAATAAAATACCTTTTAGAGGAAAGGAATAGACCTCTTTAAAAGGAAGACACTTAAAAAATTTTGTTAAATGGACTGCAAAATCTACATTAATATAGAAATACAGGTAATGCATTTCCCAGGGCAGTCAGCAATGAGTTTCCAGTGTTAGCACTCAGCTTGTCACCCTCACGCCAAAATGATGCTACCTGTGGTGACTGCACCCTGATGTGGAGGGCAGGAGGTGATGGAAGCAGTGAAGCTCCTAATGCCAGCTCCAAATCTGGGGACAGGAAAGCTGAGAACCTCAGGGAGCCCTGCTTTCAACCAGAGCAGCCTGTGCCTGGCTGAACGTGTCAGGAGCTTCAGTGGTCCATTTGAGAGCCACGCAGGGCAGAGGGCTGGCAGCCACCTTTGTTCTGCGTGCCCTGGGGCTGCACTTTCTGCACTGCACCTGCCAGGGGCACAGCACAAAGTCTGTCCCCTGGCTCCTGTTTCCAAGCACTGAGCAGCCCTCCTACAGCCAAGGCAGCCTGTGGTGGCTCCTCAGCCTCAGGTGCCCACTCCATGTAGCTGCCAGGGGCCACACGGGGTGCGCTTTTGTTCCCCTCCTTTTTCCTCCGAGAGCAGTCCAGCCCAGGGCAGGGTTACAGTTTATCTGCACAGCAATAACACAAATGGATTGGGTGCAGGCACATCCATCTGTCATCTCCAAAAAGCACACCGGTGCCATGTGAATGCCTGGTCACTCCTGTAATTACCTGTTAAAGCTGAATGGGCAATTTTCAGCCCGAAGTACATGAAACGCACGAGCATTTTAATGATGCACAGAACAATTAAGAATATTACATGCACGGTTCCTGATCACCTTGAGATTTTCTCTCTACTTAGCGCTGGGGAAACTCAACCTCTGTAACCCTGCTAGAGCAAGAGGGCACAGCTAGAATCAGGAAACAGTGAGCGGAATAAATTGCAGCAAGGCAGGCACTTTTAAAAATGCAAGTTTTCCTTCCACAGACTCTTAGATAATGATGGAAAAAATTTCCACAGTGAATTCTGATGAAGGAAAAAAAAAAGACCATAATAATAAATGCGTCCCATGTGACAGCCAGGAAAAATGAAGGGTCTGATTCAGGTCCTGTTCTAATCAACGGGACTCTCTCCATTACCTCTGCTAACAATCCCACTAAACTCTCACTGTCTGGTTGAGCAGATAGAGCACAGAGGTAAGAAGCAAGGAAGTCTAGCCACTGAAATGGCAGCTAAGCATCAGGTAAGGCACCTGAACTTACCTTGCAGTGAAGCTGTGTGTATGAATCCATACAGAAGATATAAAGATGGCTGGATGCTATTTCAGCAGACAGCAAACCCCTTGTGTCTTCCCCCGAAATAATGGGATGAAGAGATCTGGTCCAAAAAATAAATCAGAGAGGAGGCAGCCAGATCCTCCATGCATAGCCAAACAGTGTAAACAAAGCTAAGCAATGCAATCTGATGTACAGAGAGGCAGAAAAAAAGGATCAGGCCCAGTGTGGTAAGGAAAAGTCTTCAGTTATCACATATTAAGTACTTGCTATAGAAGATGAAATGCTGCTCTTGCTCAAGACACTGTGAAAATTTGGCTTCAGGAAAACCCGTGGGGATAAATGTGCCAGCCTAAAATGCAGGAACTGCTGTGGCCCCAGACACACAGCAGGATGAGGAAGGAGGATGTGCCTCGTAGCTCATGGATGGGAGGTCAGCTTTCAGCTCCTCTCAGCTGGGGCCCATCAGACTTCAGGGGAGCAGAGCTGCCTCCTAACATGTTGGGACCAAACTCTGTGTGTTCACCATGAGAATTTCTTAGGAAAAGCTAATTAGCACGTGGTAGATGTGGGTACCTTTCTTTTCTAAGCCTGTTCAGAGTGAAAGAAGTGTAAACATCATCTAAGCCAACCATTGCTTTCAAGTACCTTATTTTCACACCGAGTTGCTATAAACTATCCCCGTAGAATTTTGCTGTAATTACATGCAGTAAAAGGAACAACCAGGTAATTACCTCAGACTCCGCAATAACATTTCTACATTAAAATGTAAGTGCACGGTGCAGAGCTTGTATCCATGTCTCAGCCATAGGAAAACCAGCAAATTACTCATTTGAGGGAAAAACCACACATTAAAAAGCCCTCCGGCAGCTACCAGCGGTCCAGCGCTGTCCCAGTTCAGGCTGCTTGTAACCCCACTGACAGCAGTGCATGGCAACAACCATGCATGTCTTCAAGGGGTGTTCTATCCTCCCTGGGAGCCTGGCACCCTGAAGCATACACAGGCAAGCTTAAAGTAGTCCATTTATATGTGGAGAGAGGTAGCGGAGAAATCAGCTTTCTGACCCTGGTCCCTGAGCACACCACGGGCTGGATTAACAGGGGCTGCCAACCCCTTGCACTGCTCTCGGGCAGCAGAAATAAAAATCACTGGGGGCAAGGTGGCGTTGGATTAGCCACATTTCACCTCCACAGGCTTGTCTTCTACGTGGAAGAATTTTCTGTCTTTCATGAGCTTTTGTGCTTCATTTAAGCCCTAAATAAAGCACAAATAGCCTACGGGAGTAAACTTTACTTTCTACCTGTCAGAATAATTTCCTACCTGAATTAACTTGTGAATACACCTTAAAAAAAACCAGGCACATTCCTCTCTGTATCCTGATTATTTGCCTGCTTTATTTTCCAAATGCCTTTTTTAAGCTGCTTTCCCATTTTGGGTGCAAGTGAAATAATGTTAATACACTGACAGGGGGAAGAGCAAACGCAGGCTCGGACTTTATGTGGTGTGTGTGATCTGGTTTATACACTTTCCCCAGGCATGACTCTTCCCTTAACAGTACTCACATGGGCTCTGAAGTCCTAGCACCTGAACGTTTTGAAGACATACTACTATGAGCTCTCACCATGAGACCTGAGAATTTTCTCATCCTTTTGCATCAGGAGCAAAAAGCTCCCCCAAGTCTGGCCTGGCTGAGTGGGAAGAGGAACTTTAGGGATGCCTCATCACCGATCTCAGGAAGACACTTCAAAGAGCAAAAATGAAAGAAAACAAGTAAAGAAAAATCACTGGTTAAATATCTCTGCTCGAAATGCCAGCAGCCCTGGTGAGCTGCAGCCCTCCAGACAGAGGTGATTCACGTAAGACCTGCCATCTGATAAGGCCTTCTTTCAGCTTAACAAAACTTGGTGTCTGCACCACATCTCTTATCCTGGGATTTCAAACAGGCAGCTCCTGGTGCTGGCTCCTCCCGCCCATTCCCTGAGGGGTGGCACTGCGGCTCCTGCAGCATGGTGGGAAGGAGGCTGCAAACCCCCACCAACTCCAGCCACCCTCTCAGCTCCGGGCAGCACCACCTTTCTGATCACATTGGTCAAACAAACCAGGAACAACTACCAGCTTTGATTTCTGCTTCCAGGTTTCTTTTGAACCTGAACGCCCAAGGAGGACAGCACAGGTTTTTGCATTATTGCCCGGAATCTGGACAGGCCAGAAAAGCCCAGCTGTCCAAACCAGAGCTGGCAGCCCTTCCTTTCCCAAGATAACAGTGGTTGTAGGAAGTTCGCTAAGGGTCTGGCTTTTCGGTAGAGCAGAACTCATCCTCTGCCCCGCAGTGTTTGGTGGGAGCATCAGTAGCACACCATGGACAGCTGCAGAAGTCAGGGGAGGGCTGGAAGAAATCAGGGTGGGTAGCAGGAGTCCATCTGAGAGGATCCCAGCTGCACCACACAACCAGCATCCACCAGATGCTCTGCCTAGCTCCCAGTCACCACTTTATTAACGAAAACACAGATTTCCTTTTCCAGTCTTACTATCACAGGTAGTTTAATCAAAGAGCTAATGAAGCAAGTGGGAAAAACACAGCCATGCATTGTGCTGGCTGCAAGAAAGATGCTTTGGAGGAGCAGAAACCTCCAGTGACCTGACAGTTGGCGGCTGAGCTGGCTGCAAAGCAGGCGACCCAGCTCTGCCAACACCATGGACCATTTCCAAGAGCTAAGCCTGCAAAGAGCTCCAAGTGCCTGCCAGCATATCCAAAACCCTGCAGCAGACCACAAAACACAGTCCTCTCTTATCTCAAAGAACCTGGTATTTATCACTCTTAAATCAGGCACAGCCTTCTTCATCACATCCTTGTCTGGACCTGGGTTCACTTTCTTCACTGTTTCCCATCTCAGAGTCCTCACTGACAAAAGCCCCACATGTCCCCTGTACGGTTTTGGTGTGCACATAAGGAATGGTTCTTCTCAAAGACCCCAACCCAACTGGCAAATTCCTGCTTCTTTCTTAGTACATATATCTAAAATGAGATTATTTTATGGGGATGATCTCCCTAATGTCTGAGCAGCTTCACAGCCTTACACTGTGCCTCTCTGCTTCATTAACACTGTTGTTTTCCTAACAGTATTTCCGTGCTAAAATGAAATTCACACACTTTGCATCCCATGAACATTAAAGACTTTTCAGGGAATAAATATAATTGCTCAGCGCATCAAGTATGATTGATCCCTCTGCATTTCCTGGTAATTACCCTCAAGAACAGTGTGCATTAGACACTCTCTGCTATCAGAAGTAGTGTCTAGGGACTTGTGGTCAGGTTTACTAAAAGACTCCCTGCAGTATGTGACCTATAAGACATATATGCATACCCTACTTAAGTGGATTCCATTTTGCTCTTGGACTTGCATCCGGCCAAAGGAAAAACATCCATTAAGCTATTCTACCAAACCACTATTATTTGAAACAAATTAAAAAAAATACAATCACTGAATCACAGAATGCTCTGAATTGGAAGGGACCCACAAGGATCATTGAGACCAGCTCTTAAGTGAATGGCCCATACAGGGATCAAACCCATAACCCTGGTGTTATTAGCATCATGCTCTGACCATCTGAGCTAATCTCAGTGGCATATACAGCATTATGTTTTTCGATCAGCTTCTACATTTTTTTCTTACTTATTTTATTCCTGCCCTTTACAAAATACAATTGCAAACAGAAGTCCAAACCTAGACTGGACTCTGGATATTAACATTTACAGATCGCCTATTTTCCCTCTGGAAGCATAAGATTTCATGCTGATTTTGGCTGAGGTACAGTTAAGTTTCTTCACAGTGACTCATATAGGGATGTATTTTGGCTGGCTGGGGTTAAACCACTACTGCCCTTTCAATGGCTACTTTTTATTTACAATATAAATAGATTAACAGAAGTTATGCAGTATCAGAAGCTTCATCTCAGTCTGTGGTCACACATGTCTGTAGGACAGGTACCTGTCTTTTCCCTGTTCTGTCTGTAAGCACTGATTTTCACTACCTCCCTGACAGGCTAGAATAGGCTCTTCTTGTTCTGAACCAATCCCTATTTGAACACTGATGCTGAAATATGCTCCTACTTACCAAGCAGTACTAGTACTTTAACTTTGGCTTTGAATCATGTTATTTCTCATCCTTCTAAAACAGTGGCAAACCTAAGCATCTGAGTAAATGCTATCCCAAATAATTTGTGGTCTTTCGCTGCTGCCAAGGTAAAACAGCACACCTCCTTTATGCTTGCTTCTCCAGTATTTGGTTCAGAACCCTTTCAAAGCCAATGAGGACATTAAGCAGTTGAAAAACACTGTAGTCAGCTTCAAAAATCTTTGCCAGGGCCATAAACACCTTGTCTCCGTGAGCTACTCTTTTCTCTAGCTACCAGTATCCAAATGGATGGATCTAAATAGTCCAACTAGCTGAGCTCTAAATCACATCAAAGGTATCATTAAAAAATGGAAAAAATGATACAGGTCATTCTTGGAGACATTCAATTTCCTGGAGCCTATCTGCATTACTTCTTCGCACTCTTTTGGCTTGAGATCCCTGAGACTTAATCAGAGCTCCACGATTTATTCCCAGGGAGTCTTTGGTAACATTGTTCTCCTTTTTATTTATCTTCTGCAACTGGTCTGGTGCCAGCAGATATTCCCCAGCACCTATATAACATTTCAGTGCCATTTCCCAGCACCTATAATATTTCAGTGGATTCCCCAGCACCTATATAACGTTTCCATGGATTCCCCAGCACTTGTATAATGTTTCAGTGCATTCCCAGCACCTGTATAATATTTCAGTGGATTCCCCAGCACCTATATAATGTTTCAGAGCACTGTTCCCTGGTGTGTACTTTGCTAAAGGCCAAATCTCCTTTCCATGCTGCTCTGGCTGAGCTGCCACCAGCCACACTGTTTTTTCCACACTGTCCAGCTGGCCCATAAACCAGTCCTGAAATCCCGGACAGGCCTCATGACACCAGGGCTTTTTACTTAATTGCTTCCACAAATTTGGAATGTCACTATTGCCTCTTACTTTGGAGCTAGATGGGAAGGAGTGAACCACAAACTCTGCCGTCTACTCAGATCATGATATTGTTGCAGATCTATTTTTTCAAACCTTCTAAGTACACTTGAATTCATAGCAATTTTGTACCCTGCTCCACAGAAAAGGCTGAGGGGTGCAGGTAATGCTGTCAGACTATTGCTAACACATTTTTCTTATCTCTAGATACTCTAGCACCCATCCTCATGCTTTAATTTGGTTTGGGATTTCAGGTGTTGAAATTATTGTTCCTAGGACTACGCAGCCATCTGTAAGCTTCAAAGCAAACCTCTCTGTTACTAGATGAGGAATCTGCTAGAAAAATTCAGAAGAGAAATAAAGATGTCACCTGTTGATCACATGACAGTGAATTCCACCATCAGTATACAAGAGGTAAGTGCCACAGACCCACACCAAAGATCTCGTCCTCTGATGAGGTGTCCCTTGAGTCCAAGGACCTTTGTTCTGGTGAGATGACTACAGTAAGCAAAATACAGCTACCACCTTCTCATTTACCTGTCACCTGCTCTCAAATCTGTTGAATGTCCCAGAAAAACTCATCAATATCATCCAGGAAACACCTACTTCCCAGCACATGTTAACCTGCAGGAGCAGTCACCTGAGTCCTGAGCTAGAGAAAAGAGGTGGCTTTGCACAGGAGAACAGTGGCTGCTGGAAGCTGAAGGCAATAGAAGGAGACAGGATGGTTTTGATGGCCATTTACAGTGTCTCGTTGGTCTTAGTTGCCCTTTTTAGACCCTAGCTTTCTTTTGCAATCTGTCTATATCTGCATGGAACATTTCCTAGAGAGAAAACCACTGTTCACGTTTCACATGAAGAGACCTAAGCATGGAGGCTGTGCTGAGGCTGCTCACTGTGTGGGCACTGCAGAGCTGTGTGTTCCCACTGCCCAGCCACGGCCTGGCAGACTTGGCCTCACTCTGGGGCCACAAAATTGGATTCTCTCACTTTGCACATGCCAAGGGTAGGAGCTGGGATTACACACCATATGCCATCCTTGTATAGGACCAGAACATGGCCACTCTCAGCACAGCCTTTGGGAACAGAGTCTGAACTCAACTTGGCAGAAGCCCAGGCTAATGTTCTCATTGCCAGTCACTGCTCCTCTGGAAACCTCCCAGTATGGAGCTTTGAAGGCTTTGAAGAAGACAGGGCTTGCAGTGATGAGACAGGGTAGACATTCCACAAACAGGTAAGAAGAAATTACTATGGCAACATCACATGTCTTCGTTAGAGATGGAAGAGCTGCTTCCAGTGGAGCAGTGTGTTCCACAAGGCCTAATGTAAACTTGTCTTCACAGTGGGAGAATACCTGAGAAAAACAGCTGGGTGTGTAGATAACTAGAAAATTGGCTTGTACTGCCAGAACACATGGAAAGCACAGAATAAAATGTCAAAGAATACCAGGGCTCCCATCGCCAGGCTTTGGAGGAGTAATGCTAACTGCATCAACTTGTGCCTTGCCCAACTAAGTAAGACCATACATCTTCACCTGGTAAAACTGCCAACTCACTAAGTTCAACTATAAAGTTCATATTTCTATGAATTTTGCATTTCTAAGGGAATCCAGAATACCACCAGCAATTTATAAATTTATAATAAGCACACCCAGGCCTACTGTAGCAACAATGTTTGGGTAGCAGTTCTGCATGCTCTGAATACAAGTGGATATTAAGAGAGCCAAGAGTAAGGGTTAATCACGGTATTTAAAAAACAAAACCACCTCTGCCTATGATTCATTTCACAGAGTTCAGTGTTTCATGAAGCAAGGCACAGAGTTGAGTAAATAATCCTTGTGGGCTCAATTTGAACCATTTGTAGAAATGAAGAAGGGTGGGTACAGTATTTCCTTGGGTAGGGAAGGAAAGTCATCACATTAAGGAAGGGGGTTGGCTCTGTGTGAATAAAACCTGGCTGCTACTGAATATATTGAAACATGATCTGAAATCAGATTTGCAGTCGTGCTGCCAGGAGACTGAAGAGGTCAGCTGCTTGTTTTATAAACTGCCAATGTTTTCCCCTCTCCCTGCCCGCTCCATTCTCGCTGGAAAGCAGCATGATGGATGGGAGAAGGTCTCCCTGCTCCCAAAACCCCTGCAACCGAGGCTGTGGGCAGGCTGTCACCTCTGCCTGTCACTTGTGCTGGGACAAGGAACTGCAAAATATGCTTGGTGCCAAGAGTCTCTGATTAGCCCCACATTCAGCACAAAGCCATCATTATCTTTGCTCCTTGGGCCATATTTGTTACACCCATGGCCCTCTAATGACATTTATAAGCTGTGTCTCAGATAATGTAACACTTCTTGTTGAGTGGCAATGCTCCACAGGACAGGAGACAACTCTGGCTGGGAAGTGCCTGCCCCTTCTGCAGGCAGCAGCTCTGCTGGGTTTCACATAAGCCCTGTAGAGAGATGCTCTGCTCGGACAGATCAAGCACCAGGCAGGTTATCAGCCCATGAACAGGGGCCACAGGCTCTCAGGAGAAAAGGGAAAAAAAACTTCCCTGGTCTGAGCACATGAAAGCCTGAAAACTTTCAGGCTTTTTGGATGAAAGGTGGCTTTAAGCATCTCCCCTCTGAAGAGACTGGCAGAATAAAGACACTGTTGGAGCACTTGAGCTTTCTGCTCTCAAACTCACTGAAGTCCACAGGGAGCATTGCGTTGCCTTTGGTCAGCTTTGGATCAAGCCACAGATGCCAGCAAAAGCCACCCCAAGAGCAGCATTGCCTCTGCTGGAGCAGTCTGCCTGCATCCCACAAGAAAAAAAAAATCAAGGAGAAGAACAGAGAATTATCTGAAGGGAAAATAATCCTGAACTTACACTTGGGCAAAGCACAAAGCTTTGTCTTTATTACCCCTCTCCCTAGGCAGATTGTTTCTTTCCCCTTTCATGTTCACCCTTGAATTCTCTGCTTGCTTTCTGGGGACATGGGCAGGTTTTGACTCTCACAGTAGATACTACCAAGAGAACAATAAACAGGTGATTTTCACCTTCAGGTGCCTGAAACTTCCTTTAATGTTTCATTACAAGCACATACAGCGGGCTGGCAGTGCACACAGTGCAACTTGAAAAGAACTGCGGGTCGAAGTATCTCACAGCAGAATATTACTGTGGATTTAGCACTAATTCCAGCTTTATTCCTTTCCTAATTCCTGTATCACATAGCCTTATCTACAGAGATAAAGTCCCTTGAAGTGCAATTGCTTTGATGCATGGATGGAAGACTTTTGTCAAAAAAAAAAAAAAAGTAAGATTTGCTTAGAAAACAATCACCACTATATTTAGACCACAGTCCACTCCAAACTCCCCTGACAGGTTTCAGTGCAAACAAGCAAAAGCTTCCCTTGGCTGGCTACAAAAGTCACATTTCAGCCAAGCTTGCAGCACACCAGGGCATTAACCTCTTGCAGTGTTTGGAGCATGGCCATGCTCTCTTAAAGCTAAGACCATCACTACCAGGTAGCTAATTCCCCAGGTGGCACAGAGGATCAATGTCCCTGAAGGGCACACTATTGATCCACAGGTGGATGATGTTGCCTGCTTGCCTGCCTGGCATTCTTGCAGCCAAGGGCTGTGTTTAATGCACACTCTGCCTGGGCTCTCAGGAGCTCCTCAACTCAAATCATAGTGGTGCAAGGCATAGATCTTTTGATGTCAAATCCTGCATGATTTTACAGCTGGCAACAAAGAAAATTTACATTTACAGCTGACAGCAACTTTCAGCCAGAAGGATTTCAAAGCACTTTAAGAACTATCATTCAAAACAAATAATGCTGAATTAAGATATTTCTGGGTTGAAATATAGAAAATATTGAACAGAACTACTCAGCAGCTTGGGGTAAAAGGTGAAGAATACGCCATCCAATTGAATGAGTGCAATGTAATTTTAGTTAGGCAGGATGCAATTACAAAAGCTGGAGTCTGGCCAAGCCACCAAGGTTAACTACTGTACTTTTTCTGAAAGTATCATGGGATTTTTCTAATGACCACAAGTTAATGATATTATGTCTGAAAGTCAGCACCTCTCCCCTTACAGTGGCCTTTACAACCATTTAATAGCAACAGCCCATACCAGATCCAGTGAGAAAACCCCAAATCACCCTTCCTATCATCTCAGAAATTTGCTTATTTTAGAAAATTTGGTTTGGAAGGGACCCAGTGAGGCGCCAGGTCCAGTTCTCTAGAATTGCAAGAAAGATCACACATATAATCCTGTCACAGATAGTCTTGAAAGTTTGATAGACCTTCAAGGTTTACTTCAAAGTTATGAACACCATAAACTTAGCACCTATCACAAAAGGAATACACACTCAAGTCATAAGTAAACAAAAAATCATGCATGGCAAGCTAAATATGGGCATTAATACAACAGAAACTTTATGTTGTTTGCACCAATTTTCCTATCTTCAGATATTGATGTTGGTGTACAGATCATTGGCTGAAAAAGGTGGCAAATAAATAATCTACAATTTTTAGTTTGCCACACATGCCTTTGGACTTATCTTGGTCAATCAATCTATTTCTTTTAAATGAACTTTTAGACCATTCACTCAGTCAGGTGGTAGCCTGTGTTTTCAACTGCTTGCTAGACAAATCATTAAAAATAAAACGCAGAACTCAATTGTGATAACAAATGGAATGAAAAGACTAAAAATAAAGAAGTCCTTTACAATGTTCCATTCAAATCTTGAATGTTGCTCGTGCGGACCAAGCCATCAGGTATCACTTGGTGGTGAACATATACAACATTCTCTTCTACCAGCTATAAAACCTGCATGTGTCAGTAAGCCCTAGGGTATGATCTACCAAAATCAACAGAGGTTTTTAGGTTGGCTTCTCTGTGCTTTGACCCTCACGTAGCAGATTACAACAGCTTACCAGCTGCAGAACAGCATCTGCACAGCTCGTTGGCTCACACCCCCTTGCTGGGTGTTGATCTGATTAGGTAAATGAGATATTATGACTGACCTTCTAGAGAGTTTTGGGCTATGCTTTTCTTGTGCAGGGTATTAGATAAAAGAAATCATAATAGCCTGTGATTGTCTGGTCTCAAAAATAATAGTATTCTAAATCAAACAAGAGCAAAACAAATCCAGCTCAGAGAAGTTGGGGCAATTTCTCAGAGAGCAACTCTGCCAGCCATGAAGATCTCTACTGCCATCAGTGAACTGAGCCCCCATCCTGGAGGATCTATCTTGTGTTAATTCATTACATTCTAAGCAAACCACACAATAGCTTCACTGTTATTTTTAACACTTAGCACATTGTACCATCTTTTGCCAATAGTTACCTTTTCTTGGTGCCAACAACTAACTCGCAGGCCTAGTGAGAACTTAATGGGACTGAGATTCACATAAAGTTTGCCAGAAATTTCAGGTTCTGACACATTTTAAGGTTGCTGGTAGACAGTTACTTGAGTTCTCACTTCTTTTAATTGTTTACAGGTGAAACAGCAAATCTGATCTTTGCTCTTTTGCTAGCTGGAAGTGAGCATACATTTGTGAGTATCTGGCAAGAATTTTTCATCTGGGATTTCATTTCCTGTAGATGAAAAAGCCATCTTCTGCTCCTAATACTCTGATCTTTATTTGATTAAAAGGATTCATTCTGATTTCTTTCCCTCTGATATTGTATAATATCATGGTGCCCTGTCTCTTTTGTGAGATGTCTTTAGAGGTCACTGCTTGGCCCTTCTCTGAGTCCCTCACCTCAAAAGTACCACTGTAGGCACAGGGCTGATTTTGCTCAGTCTTGAAATATGTGGAGATGTTTAAGTATGCAGGCAATGCAGCCAAGCTATATTCAAAGGTCTCCTCTGTCATCTGAACTGAGAATCTAAAACCTGGCGTTAATATTAATCAAAACCGGTTTATGAATGTAAGCTCCCACTGAAAACAGAGGGATGTGCATATTCTCTTAGCTTGGATCAAACCTTTGATGACTGAAATATTTTTCAGCTAGAGACACCAAACAGAAACAAAAAGACATCGAAGAAAACGTAGTTGTTACACTGCCTTTTCTCTCAGCAAGGAGGGTTTTATAGCTGTGCATTTGGAGAAGGAAAAAACCCAAACCCCACAACGTTTATGTACCTTGGTATGAGTGCAATAACTCAGTAATAACCCAGCACATAAAAAAGGAGCACACAAAAGGCTCCAGGTGAAACTCTCTGCTGTGCAGATTGCTTGTCTGCTTTGCTGGGTCACCCTCCAGCTCTCTGCAAGGCCTGGGAGAGGGAACGGATCACGATCTGGCTCTGCCCAGTAAAAGCAGCACTGACAGCTGTCTTCAGACATTTGGCTCTCTGTGCTCAAACCCAGACCTGAAAGCAGCAACCAAAGGCAGCACAGACACAGCTAATGTGCTTGGTGAATAGATGGATGGATGGGTGAAAAATGAAACCATAAGCAACTAAATTTCACTAAAAATTTAACGTTTCTCCAGTAAAATATGTCCTTAACGCAAATGTGGCATTCAGTGCAAAAGTTTCTGCTTTCAATGAAAACTTTTGGATGTTTTTGTGCAAGAACTCAAGCTTATATTCTTATTTTGGTGACTCTAACTGTACATTACACCGTGGTGCAGGGCCATTGTGAACACCTGACTTTTACAGGGGCTCTTCTCAGAGGCAGCAGACCCTGCCATTCATCCTCAGCTGCTACAACACATTCATTCTGTGCCAAGAGCAGGTGAACAGGCATAAACTGCAATTCACCGGGCATTTCTCTTATATTAGAGATACCGGGGATCCAATTCTGTGCTACATATTATCCTAGTGTGGCAATTCCAGCAGGGCTTGTGCTTCTGTATCTCTACAGACTGTGAAGGTGAAGCAGTATTTATTATCTTAAAAGGAAAATAATTACACATCTGTGAAGAAGAGCACGGCAGAAGAATAAAACTCTTTGTACTTAAAAACTAAAACTATCTGGGGATGGCTGAGAACCCATGTTCGTTAAGAACATCAAATATAAAACCAGTTTTTTTGTGACCAAGGTATTGGAATAATATTTTAAAAATGAAAACAATACCAAAAGTCAAAGTGTGAGTGTAACTTTACATCTGGAAAACGTTTTTCCTTTCCCACCTTTTTTCCCTAAGCAATAGACTCTCACATTTGTGGAAGCCTTGCTTAGCAGAGCTTTCTAGGAATCACAGATTGCTCTGCTTCTGATTGTACCACAAGCATTTTTTCTTGGTTTTTTTTTTTTTTCTTTCTTAATTTTGGCATGAAAGCAGATGATCTTAACACTGAAACGGTTTCGGCAGCATGAGTTTTAAACCTAGCAAGCAGAGCATTTTTGTCCCTGCACCTCCTTTCAGACACGTGGCTGGAACTGATGTGGCCCATGCCCTCACATCCTGAGTAGTCACTCAAAGAGGCTGAAGTGTGTGCACCTTACCTTGTATAAAGTGAGATTAACATGCCAAAATGTCAACTGAGCTTCCCTACACATGAAGAGCATGCAAAAAATGAGCTGTCAGTTGGCTCAACCGTTTTTCAGATACCAACTTAAGGAAAAACTAAGATTACTCAGAGTTTAATAAATCCCAGGGATGTCTCACTTCCCCAGAGGGAAGAAACCAAGCCCAAGCCCACCACTGAGCTTTTGTCTTACATCACACAGTGGGGATCTTCCTCCACCTGCCATTTCTTGCTTCTAGATGTTGTCTGCCTTTTTTGGGATTTAATTCCTTTCCATGCTGTCTTACAGCCTAACTGCTTCACCTTGCAAACACACACAGGACTCTCTGCCACTAAAAACATTCTCAGAAGAGCGTTTTGACCAGTGTTCCTCTCTTCAGGAGAGCAGTATTGCTTTAATATTACATCTCCTCCAGCAGTACTACACTTTTCCCTCACTCCCCCCACCATGTATTTGAATCCCTGGCACCTTCCTGGTGTCCATCCCATCTCTCTGACTCTTACTAACACTACAAACCCATACATCTGTTGCTTTCTTGCTTTCATAGAAGACCTATAAAGGATATAAACCTTCATGACACCTTCCTGAGCATCATTTTCTGCATCATACTTGAAAAAGGAAACAAAAGCAGCCCAAAAGGAAGAGGGAAGTTACTACATTAAGGTGTGACCACAAACAATTTTTACAGCTTCGCCTACATCCTGTAGCCTTTTTGCAATAACAGTTTCTACTTACTCACCTTTCTGCTTGAAGAACTTGAACTCTCAGGCTCTTCTTTTTCAGCCAGAAGGATTTTAACAGAGTATGGATATTATCATAGTAAATAACAAAACAGTCATGTAATATAGTCATCTGGGCCAGCTGACAAGCCCAGATCTTTTCCAGGTGCTCCTACAGAGCATTTCTTCTGTAGCTCTGGATTGGGGTTTACATAATAACGCAAGCCCTGATCCACAGACACCACCATTTTAATGGGAGTTTAACAGTCTGGTGCATTATTTGATTTCCAAATGCAGTCAGCGCCAGCCCATCATTAGAATCAAGGCAATGATGTGGCCCCAGGGAACACTTCTCCCTAGACCCTAGTAATCACCATCGGCCCTTAAATTCATGCCAAAGTGTTAGTTCATTCAACATTTTGCTCTTTTTTGTTACAGCTTAAAGAGAAGAACAGAGGGTAATTTCATACACAAATGTACAAGAGATTTGGTGCTCATCTGGTGTGAAGAAGGTAATTTGAAAGCTCTTCTATTTAGGAAATCTAAATATAAGAAACTTTGGCCTTCATTTATTGAGATTCTGAATCAGGTCTGGAGACCAATAATAGTTCAGCTCACAAACCATAAAGAGATGCAAGCCCCACTAATTTCATGCTCCTTTAATCTGCTTTCATCAACTGTGTGGATTTTGTAAAAGCACTCAAAAATTAGATGTTACTGTTTAGTGAAAGCATTGACTGATTTCTAAAGGGTTAGCTTGCAGCTACTGAAAACATTAGTGACACGGCAAATACTCCAGTGCTATGAGCTTCCCTGCACTGTATGAGTTCTGCTCTAGCAACATATATATAATTGTATGAAAGTTATTCCACGCTCTTAATAAAGAGAGAGAAAAAAAGCTTGGCCTGGATGTTGATCTGATTCCGATGAGGTTATAAATAAACTGCTACTTGTAGTCCCCAAGACAAACACTTTGGATGTGCTCAAACATCATATTCATTAGCATGGATTGTATTTACACAAATGGGAAAAAAAGCAGGCAAGGCCATTGATTTCATTGTAACGAGCAATGCAAAGCAACTGAATGCTGTTAATCAACAGTGCAAGCAATATTGCTTTTACCAGTTTTTAATAAGGTTTTTCAACATGTGCTTTCTTCATTTCTGTGATCACTGTTATAAATAATTGCATTAAGAGTGCTGTTTCATCAAATTGTCTTACAACTGCAATAACCTTTCATGAAGATTTCGAGTTCTGAGTTCTGAGAAAAAAATCCCCAAACAGCTTAGTGCAAATGCAAAGACATTGTGTACAGCAGGTCCTGGCACTGTGCTGTGCAGTTACACACAGCATTAATGGAGAACATGATCCCATCCAGCTCATCAACTATCATCAGTTTCTTGACTAGAAAAACCAACATCATCTCCGTCCTTCTACTCCGAGTCAGCAAAATGCTGAAAAAGCTCCCGTGAGCAACAGCCACAGCGCACATCAAAGCACAGACACTGCTCATGTTATCCATCAGGAAGTACCTGTGACAAAATTAAGACCCCCCCCACCACATGTGACCCTATGCCTGACCTGCATTCCTTGCCTCCTTGGAAAGGAGTAGTACAGAAGACAACTTGCCACGAGCTGAAGTGGTAGATGGGCACTTGCTACACACTGTCTGAACACAAAAACCTCTTCAGGAAATCAACAGGAAAGTCACTTCCAGCATCAACTTCCAGTGATATCTGAGCATCAAAGACTTCTGAGCAATCTGAGCAAAGTTTAGATGGCAGTAGCAATGACCAGAATTCCTTCAGTCATGAGAAACACTGCAGATACAGCAACCCCACAGGGGTAATGAGGCAGTCATGGACAGACCATAAGATCTGATGCCACCGTGAGAAAGGCAACAAAATCTCAGAATTTCTGAGATGACATCTTTTCACCACCAAAGAAGTGCCATTCCTAATACTGGAGTGCTGTGCTAAGCTCTAGGAAGCCATGCTAAATGAATTCTAATTTCTCAATCTAATTTCTGCGGGTGAGGGGAAGTAGAAAAGGTACACAAGACTTTGGTCTGTTTGACCTAAGGCACAGAAGAAGTGCAATGGCTATCACAGGATACTGGTGATTTGAAGAGAGAGAACACGTGCCAGGAAGTGGAAAGAACTGGGATCAATGGGCCCTTTGGTCTCTGCCACTTCTGTATGTAGTTACTGAGCTGGCTGTCACTGGAGGAGATCTGGACTGTGAACTTGGACAATTTCTTTCCTGATGGAAGATCCACGTGCAGGAATTACCACGAGATCCAACTGTTCTGCTGGAATTTATATGTTGAACTTTTTACCTCTCTGGAAAAAGTGACAGTGTTTTTGTAAGGTTTTAAAACCTGCAATAACATCTTTCAAAATGGGGGAAAAATAAAGCACAAGAGAGAAGGAAATGCACATGGAAATATCATTCCTTACTGAAATCAATGGATACTGTTTTTGATAACATTACACTGTATTTATCATGTCCCTTTCCCTCCTCCCAAATGCGGGCAGTGAAATTCTGACATGAACTCAGCTGAAACCATATTCTGATTACCATATGATCTCTGCAAACCCAGGCTGTATTAATGTTTTCAAAGGAAATGGAAGATGTTTAATAATTTTAACTCAAAGGCTTCTAAGAAAATTTAGTAGTATGTTCATTTTGATTACTTTGGTGTTCAGTGCAGACAGGCTCTGGTGATTTTATCACAGTCCTGGTATGGCTGAAGCTCACTGGAAAGAAAAATCACCCATTTCACTGCTCCTTCGAGAATCAATTGGTAAAGCCCTTTATCAACAGAAAGCAGGGGAGGTGAGTTAAAGCACTGCTTGTATTTGTTCAAAGTACAAAATGTGCAAGTCAGATCTAAGGAGAAATTATATGACAACTGGGTTAGAACTACACAAGGCCAACCTTTTCTGTACTGTCTAGAGATCCCTTGTTCATAACCTCAGGCTACTATGAGCACTGTGATGCTTGCAACAAAGTACTATGTGCACATCAGTACTTGATGAACTGAATGAATAAATGTTAAATCCCAAAGCATGATGTTCCTTGTGATCTCTGTTAAAAGCCTGCAACCCTTTAAAACAAGAGCCTTAACTTCATAATCTCTGTGGCATCTAAATCATCATGAGAAACGAGTTCATTTTCCATACACCGTGTTCTGCCAAGCAAAGTTATTTTTCCAAACACTTATGTAACTATTGGAAGGGAAAGGCAAGACTGGAGCTAACCCCGAGTGTGCTCCGTGCCCAGCTCAGTCTGATGAGATGCCTTCTGCTAACTGGAGCAAGTTCCTCTTTGGGTTCCACCCTCCTTTGGCTCTTCATCTCCCTTGTACTCTCTTGTCAAAGTGCTGGCAGAGGCCCTGAGCAATAAGCAGCTCATCCACTGCTCGGGCAGTGCTGGAACAACTGCCTTGTACTGGCAACCTGCTGTTTATTTCCAGAGATCCATTCATGTCAAAGTGCTTTATCAAGGTTCAGACTCAAAGCACGGGAACAGCACATCTGTGTTCAGGGTCTGATCTGCAATTAAAATATTTCTGTTGAGCTAGATATTTGGACTGAATCCTGGATCTGCCTTTCCATGTTCTTCTCCATTTTAATCACAGGCTTTCTTTGAGCCTCTTTTGTGTTTTCACTCTTTGTAGTTACCTTGGATGGCTGTAAACTGGGCGAACAGGATAAAACACCTTAATACCCAGCACTGTTAAGAGGAGTGAGAAAGCATAGCAGCATGGCTGCAGAGCAAGGGTTCAGCAAACAAGGACGAGCATTCAAATTGATGAGAGGACCCAGGAACCATGAATCCAGCTTAAAAAATATCTTTCATCAAAAATAATCAATCTGAAGCACACCTTTCCCCCCTTTGGTGTCTAGACTGCATTGCCAGCTTGCTTTCTACCACAGAGTGACAAGAGAAATTCCTTAAAAGTAATCAAAGGAATCTCAGATCTTCAGTAAATCACATGCAGAAGCTTGTGTATAAATTCAAAAGACCACAGAGCCCATGATGAAACCACAAAACTTGGCAGCAAGTGCCACCCCTTGCTATGCACAGTTGGGAAAGGAGCCATCTCCCCAAAGCAGTTATTTACAGCTCTCTTGACAATATTTAGCTATACCTGGAGCCATTAAGCCAATATCAGCATTCCCAATGCTTTTAATGACCTCCAGAGCAGGCCTCTAGAGACAGTCAGTCTGTGAGCCATGGAAGAGAAAACCAGCAGTGTGGAGATGGAGGTTTTCTTAGGCCCCAGGGACAAGATGTGTGGCAGCTCCCAACGGGTTTGATTTCCCTGCTGCAGGCCCAGAAGGAAGCCTGTACTCAGACTAGGCCAGTCAGACTGAAAGCAAGTTCTGATTCTGGCATAAATCAAGAGGAGACAGCACGAGGCCTATGGGGAGCAAAGAAAAGATGGACTCAGGAAACCACAATTTGTCATTTATCTTCCCAGTATCCTGCTAACAACGGAAACTTCCAAACTAATGACTATTTGAATGCAGCCTTACATGCAATGTATCATCCCTGAAGGGAGTATTGAAACATCAAATAGAGAGTTCTAAGATTAACAGGATGTTTACAAATAATTATTAGGAGGTGATTGCCTAATTTTGGTCTATGGTTTGGTGTATTTACATTCTTATATTCAAACATATCTGTACTTTGTAATATTTACATATCTCTGGTTTGAGCCTTTGCATGGTAGTGCTATAAAAATGCTGATTTACTACTTATGCAGGCATGGTACACATTTTACCGTGCTGCAAATACAATTTGCCAAGCTGTTTCATTCCTCCCTTTGTAGTTGTATGATTAAATATTTTGATTTTCCTCTATTTATTTTGCTTAATAAACTTTCATGCATTCTGTTCAACAAATACTACAAAGTTTGGCTCTTGCTAAAAAATATATATATATAATTTCAAAAAGGAAAAAAGAAAAGGTTTTCCCTACCAGTCTTTATGTTTACTGCTTGACTGAAATATTACCCCATATATGATGAGAATCACTGTGCTGAGCATTCAGTTTTGACCAAGGAAGAGTATTAATAAACACCAATGCTCTCCACTTCACTGTAGGGAATACTTAGAAACCAAGTTCCAGGTACAAAGAATGACACTTCTGAAAGCACCAGTCTGAGGTGGTTATGGATGTTTTCTTATACACACCCAGTGATTTCTGTTTCCTCTGTTCTTGCATAAATCTTCCTCCACTAGCTGATTTGATCAGATTTATGAGAGATGAACTGGCTCTCTCAAAGCTCCTTCTGTGATCTCAGTAAAACTATTATGCTTATTTCTATCTCAATTGCTTATTTGTAAAATGAAAATAACTGTACTCTTCTCAGAGAGGAAGCTTCATCACAGGAAGACACATACTGACTGCAAACACTGTAATATTCTTCTTTAAGCTATAATAATGCTGACATTTCACTAGTGTTTTGTTCTTCTCCTCTCAGAATTGTTGGAGCTAAAACCCAATGCTTCATACCACATACTGAAGTGCCAAGGGAGAGTATGATATAAATATACAGATATGAAACAGCATCTAGAAATGATGAGTTTGATCTTTTGAAAGACAAATCACTAATCTCTGGCTCTAGCAAGAAATGGGATGATAAAGGTCATGCCAAGTAAAGGACTAAGCTGACAGATCAGTCCAAAAGTTTCAAAACTGATATTGCTACTCTTGTCCCATTGGGGGAAAAAAGCAATCCTTTGTGTGACCTGCAGCAGAGTGTTACAGACACATTAGAGAGACCCTTTCACTGTGCTTAATGCAAGGGCAATTTTAAACTCACACAAGGATGTGCAGGCTGAAGCGTGGCACAGTGGTATTTTAAATGCCACAAAATTATTCACTTTATTCTTTCAAAAGACACTCTCAGTCTGAAACTGGTAAAAACTGTTTCACCTCTGCACATCTTTATGAGGATGATTAATGTGATTCAGTAGAAGTTGCCAGGTGACTGTGAAAGGACCTTTGGTCAACAGTAACTTGAATTAGCTGCTGACATGAAAAAGGAATTGCAGGGTAACACAGCTTTATTCAATTTGGGGCTTGCTAGTTTAGGACTTCATGTAAATCTGATCCACAACTGCCAGCAAATAAGAGCCTCAGCAGAGCACTACTAAAATCCCTGATTTACACCTTTAATGCCCAACAGTGTGAGCATTTCACAGTCACTCCCATTGGGGTGATAACTGGTGTTTGGTGCTCTGCAGAGCTCTGCAAAGAGTGGAGCTCCATTTCACTGGCTGACTTTTCTTCGATTTCTTTTGCTCAGGTGAACTGGGTGCTGTTTTGTAAAACCCAGCCCCTGGTGCTTGTCTCTACAATAAGAGCAGTAAAGATCTGTGGCCTCTCACAGCCACAGAAGCTGTTACAAAAATGCTGGATTTCACCTGCTGCTCTTCTACTTAGCCACCAGTGAACTGGCTTATCCATTGCTTTCAAGATCTTTGAGGAAAGCTACTGTCCTAACACTAAATAAGCAGGGAGTCTGAGAAAACAGACTTTTTCCACTGAAAGGTTTATTCCTCTAGGTCCCCAGATGAACAAATGCTGTAAGGTGTAGCTGAAAAAGTGGAAAGTTCTCTACTTTCCTTTCAGAACCCACTTTGATCTTATTCTGAATTTGCAGCTATGCTCTCAGGTAAAGATCAGGTTGTACTACACTGGTCAGGTTCAGCAGACTGCACGGACAGGGAGCAAGAGAAGGCAGAGAGAGGAGGAAGAGGAGAAGAGAAAATGAGGGTAACGTTTTTGGGAAAGCTGTCAAATGAGACAACTTCACTCTTACGTTTTCTCTGCCACCCAAGCGAGCTCATTAATGCCTGCAGAATTTGAGGGAGATTGATTAATTGCATGAGGGCCCAGAATGGACAAGGTTATTATCATTAATTCTAAATAAATACAGGATCATACAAATTGCATCTAAGGGGAACAAAAAAAGCTTTTGTCCCTCTCAGAAGTGAGGAAAATACTAAGTAAACAGTGTTAATTATAGAAACAAAGGGATGGAGTCAGGCACAAAGCTTTTAGGTCACTGACTCCATTCATAGAAGGGGGAAAGAAAAGAGGGTAAGGTACAATCTAACCTAATTATAGCTTCGTAAAAATTATTTTCAAGCCATTAACTGAGATTTGGCCTACTTAGACTACAAACTTCTAGGGGCAAAGACTTGCTTTTCTCAGTACTGGCCTGTCTTGCAAAATGCAGACTGTGTCCCTGACCAGAGCTCCTGCACTCCAGTATATTAAGACCCCAAGCCATGAAGGTAAGCCAGCCTCAGCTGGACACGTGCCAGGAGCTGTGCCTGCTGCTGAAGGACTTATGGAGCTCTCACTTCAAATTAGCAGCTGGCAAAATGTGGTTTGAGATTTGTGAGATGGAGTGGGAAGAAGAGAGGAAGGCTGTTCAATCTAACACTCACGTTTTCCCATGAAAGCCCAGCTTCTCTGGCATCAGAATAAGGAACCATCCTCTCCACGCAAAGATCTAGCATGAGCCAGAAGCCAGGCCAGGAGAAGCTTTTCCTGGGAACTCAGGGATGCATCTACTACAGTCCTCCCAAAAACCAGTCATCCAGAATCTGGGTCAGCGTAAAAAAGGATTGGAAGGGTTACAAAGTTGACTGTCAGAGGACCTCTTGAGGACTGATCCCAAGTATCTTTCAGGCTGAAAGCACTGTGCATTGAGAATGACCACATTCTTTTTGATTTTCTATTTCTTCCAGGTCAGTGCAGGCATAACCTGCTATCTGCAGAGAACCACTTATTGTCATGGTTCTGCCGTGATATGTATGATACCTGCTGGTTTTGTTCAGGCTTAGGGTGCTGGAACCAAGAAAACACAGAAGTGATTCCACGGAGTGGGTGGAGGAATGTTTGAGGAGCTGTCTTGCCCAACTTTATGACTGCAGAGAAAAAAACCTTTGAAAATATAAGTGCACTATTAAAGATCCTGAAACTGAAAGGCAATAACAGAACTGAAACGTTATTTTAAAACAAGCTGATTTAGAGTCATTCCTGATTTTAAAATGTGCCATGAGGGACGACAGCACAGTGTAGAAATTCAGTGCTCTTGAATGGCCCACACCTCCCAGCATCCCAGTGATTACTTTTCAACTGCAGGTGAAGAAGTTCCACAATGTAATTTATAAGTCACCTCCAATCTGTGGAAAGCCCTGATGTATTACAGGTAAAAGTGCCTCGCTTCTTACACGGCAATCAGCAGATGTCAGGAGTACAAGTGCTTGGTTCTGCTGGTATTCAGCCTCATGCATAGGTTTGAAAAACACGTGCAGAAGAGCTGGCCAGAAGCATTATTTTTTAATTAAGAGGGGAAAAAAAATCTTTACAAAGCACCTTAAACTGACAAGGTGAGGTGTGTGGAATGACCTAAGACAGACAGGCACTGATTGAAAGCCATTGAGGTAATTCCCCAAGTAATTAGATCTTTGGACAACAAAGTGATGAAACAGGACAAATGACCTTTTCTCATTCGCACACCACCAGCTTCTTTTTCTGATTTGTTCCACTCTCCAGGAACAGTATTTCTTTTAAATACTATCAGAAAAAAAAATATGGCTAGGGCACTGAGCTAGGATGCAGAGTATCTGGATTCAGCACCCGGCTCTGCTGCAGATTTCCAATATGACCTTGGGCACATCCATTAATCTCTTGCATCTCAGTTCTTTAGCAGTAAAATGGAAGGAGAGCTACTACTTTTTCCATGCCCGCTTGCTTGTCTTCTCTGCGGCGCCCGTAAGCGTTTTCAGAGCAGTTTCCTGGCATAACCACCTCTATAAATTTAGCAGAGGAGATGAAAGTCAAATGCTGCACTAAAAGTCAGGCAGAGGGAGGCCAAAGCAGGATTTGGAAGCACTCCCTGGTCCCTGCACTAGCTGTACCTGTGTCTTGGCTGTATCTGGGACATTCCCAGGCTGCTCCCTGCCCAGCACAGTGCTGCCAGGAGACGAGCCCCTGCTGCCCACTGACCTGCCCACCACAGGTAACCCAGCAGCCATGCATTTGTGAGGCGGCTCCCATGACCTCAAAACCCCACTTGAAATACAGAACTTACTTTTAGAACACAGGAGGAAGACAGATTTAAGCCTAAACCACATGGAAACTTTTATGTAAGACACTGCATCAGAGAGTTACATGTTGGCCATACTAAGTTATTGTGAAAATCTGCCTTTTTTGCCATCTAATCACCTCTTTGCTGCATGTGTGAGAGAGCAAATACATAAATATGCACCCAGGCAATGCCATACAAGTTCTGTCTGCGTATCATATGCAGATACCTACGTGTGTATGAACACAGAGTGTTACACACCCACACATGATCACATTCCATCCCAGAGAGCAATGTCAGAGCTGGTTTATCATCGCAATAAGCATCCATCTTGACACATTTTTCACAAGACCTCTGTGAATTCTGCATAATTACACTTTTGAGGATGTATTTTGCCAATGTGCCAGATAACGCCAGAAGCACAGCTTCGAGTTGACTGCATTCTTACTCCCACCAGTGTCCTTGCTATGACAGTTTTGATACAAACAGTGTGTATTAGATCATTAGTACAGAGACAACCCTCTCTCCCTGCCACGCTTTTGAAGCTCAGGCTGATGAATGGGAACTTGCTACTTTCGTGTGGAGTTTGGCCAATATATCACAAAGCTGCGCCCAGGGAACGACACCTAGATTGCCTCTGACCACGCTGCTGGGGTGTTCCCTATCAGCAGAAACAAACAAACAAAAACACACAACATGCCTACAATCAATCAAGATGTAATTTTCTATAAGCACATGGAAAAGTCACTTATTGACTAATAAGGCAGCCAATTATCCAAGGACCATTAAGTAGTATGAGCACTCAAACCTCCACCTGCTCATGTGAGATTTCTCAGTGCCCCGTTTGCATGTGTTTGCAGTCCCTCTTAAAAAGGTGAAAAACGCCTAACTTATGTGCAAAGAAAAATGGGTCTAAGATTTCCATGAATGAACCAGGAATGAGGGCAGGTTTTTCACTTTTTTGTGTGTTTATTTTTAATTTTAAACACAGACTACTTCAAAAGATGAAACTTGTAAAATCTGTCCCTGACCTGGAAGCCCATGAAATGACCTGGAAGAGGTGACAGTAATTACAATCAGAAGTTGTCCAGCGATCCAGCCTTATGCTCTGCATCACCCTTTTGTTAATCAAGTGTCTGTATTGATCCCCTCTCCTTGGATGCTTTCCCTGTTACCCCAGGGCCCATAAAGTGCTCTACATACAGGCTGCAGCTTGAGCTTTCACAACTCTGTTACAGCCAGGCATCGAATCTGATTTAGAACAGAGTGGGGCAGCCCTGCATCACAGATACAAAAATGTTTTAGCTCTTCTATAGTTAAATCTGCCCTCCAGAGATCACATGCCACTTTCTATCACTGCTAGAGAAGCACAATAACTTTTTGATTTTCTCTTTCCGTCAGTCTCTGCATGACTCTCACAACTTTTGGATCAGATTTTAAAAGAACACTAATTCCCTACAAGCCTCACGAGAATAAGCGGCTTCATTCAGATGAGATGCCCAGCCGGAGCTCCCACTGATGGAGAGGCTGTGCTAGAAATCATGCTGGATTAAGGACCTTTGGAGGAGAGAGCTGCTGTGAACCCAAACCACAGGAACTGGCTTTATACATTCTTCTGACCATGAAAGCATTCAGAAATCTGAATTTTGGCTATTTTTGCAAAAAGCAAAAAAGGAAAGTCTCCTTACATCCGTATTTATGGACTCTGCTATTTTTCATTTTTGTTCAAGATCAAATTCTGGCATTAACCAGCTCTTCTCTGTTGACTTTGCAATTACACACAACGCTTGCACTGGGCTCTGCACTGACCCTGCTGATCCTCCTTGTCATTTCTTCCTAATGTGCTCCTGTGCAATCTCTCCTCTGAACACCTCAGTGATGATCAGTTACCTCTTAGAATCAGTGACTGGTCTAAAAAGAATTATTCCAAGTTTAATTAAAAGGACAGTTATTACAGTCATATTTGAAATTCAGCTCTTTTAAAAAAACACAAAACAACCAACCAAAAAAATCCCCAACCACATCCAGTTGCTTTCACTTTACACTAATAAAATTGAAAAATTCTTCTGGAAAATTCTAAAGATAGTGTTGTATACTTAAATTTCAAGACACACTAAGTTTAGAACAAGATAATGCAGCATTTCAATTATGATTTTTCTATTTATGCATTTCCTATGTGGCACAAGCCCCCTTTAATGAAAGCATGTTTTAGAGTAGCTTCAACACACAGCATTATTACAAGTTTTTGAATGCACCAGAAGCTTATCAGCTAAAATATGTTAATTTCTCTAATAGGGTAATGAAGTCTAAATGCTTTCAGGAAGACATTGCTATGATAATGGGTCTACTTAAAACACAACATTAGGAGAACCTTGATTACAGGTTGCTCAGTAGTTTCTGACTTCCTTAGGAACCAGAGTTTGTTCCATTGCTAATTTGCTGCAAGAGCTGCTGGGAAGGAAGCTCATTTCCATTTACTTAGTCAATCACCTTCAACAACAAAACCAGAGTTAGACTCTTACAAAAACTGCTAATACAACTGCACTATCAAGGCCTTAAAACTGACTTAGAGGTGCAAAGGCTTTGATGATGAAGCGAATCCAGGGAAGCAAGTGGAAGGTGTAGTGGTGGCACATGGATCAGAAGCTGATGGACAGTCAAAATGAGGAGACAGGTTTGATGAGAAGAGAAAAAGACAGGGGAAGGGTGGTGAAGGTGGCAAGCTCACTAAGGAACCACCTGGCTGAGGTCTGTGCACCTCTCAGGAACAAGCCTCTGCATTTCTACTCGTGCAGTGCGTGGTAACTTGGGAAATCCTCTATCAGAGCCTCAAGACACTTGTGTTCTCTGATACAGGAGCTCCTCTTGGCTTTATAAATCTGGTGACTTCCCAAGATTTGAGCCTTATCAACATATGCTCCTTCCACCTTCAACACACACAGGCAGCCCTCAGTGCCGGCTCTCAAATTCCCCCGTGTTTCAGACCCATGGGAAGCAGGGTAACATCCCATGACTTGTGACCAGGAAGGTGCAGAAGCAGAGCTGTGGTATCTGCTTTGTGCCCCCCAGCCAAAAGCACCACCCATCAAAGCCCTGGACATCTCAACCCTGCACTTGCCCTTGCCTCACTTCAGAGCTGCAGGAGGCAATACTCCCATGTCCCTTCCCACACCCATGTATTTATTGTACCATCGAGGCCTGCTCTCCTGAGTGCAGCCAGGTTTGCCAGGCTGCCAGTTGCCTGGCCTGACTACGAACACGCACTCCTTCATCTCTCCCCGTGCCCTCCCAGCTGCAGGATCAGGCCACTACAGGACTGGCCGAGCCAGCAACGATTCAGCTTCTTGCTGGATGGGAGAACTGGTACATTGTTTGTATCGCGTGTGTATGTGGAAGCATCTTGTCAAGCAGCAACTCATGTACAAGCAAGCAAGCTTATATTGAAAATAGGATAAAAAACTACTAAAAAAAGAGATACTCCTGTACTTAACAATCACACCAAGCTCTGACCCCAGACATCACATCTGATTTCCATTATAGGAAAATCATGAATGTCTGACCGTGTCGTACAGACACACTCCTTGAAAGGAAAAGGGCTTGATATTTGTCTCCATGTGCTCAGCTGGGACTGTGCTCTCCCTCATTGTGGAAACAAATGATGCTGTAAATCTAGCAGTATTGAGCTCAGCGTGATCTAAGTTAACTAAATAGTCTAGCTTGATACTTGCATTTTCTCTTTTATCAAAACAAATAGTAATCCACTCATTAAATCCAGTATTTCTGTAATTAATTTGCAGTCATTACAAATCACCTTTAATTGGTTTAGCTATAATTACTATAAAATAATTTCCTGAAATCATGCTATATTTGCGGGATTTTTTAAAAAAAATTATTTTTAGTGATATGAACTTAGGTGAACAAAATGAGAGACGAGAAACCCTTCAGAGGTGAATATCAGAACCTGCCCTGTTCTTTTTTTGCCAAGCTCATCTGCATAGTGCTCCTTTTGTCCCCAGTGATCCTGCTTTGTACTTGAACTCGACAGACCCCAATTAACCAAAAAAAAAGACTCATTGCTGCTCCTTCATCGCCCCACTGGCCCCTGCTGCAGCTGGGGAGTTCCTCAGGAGTCTGGTGCCCACCACAACTCTCCTCTTCCAGTGCTAGTCTGTCCCTGGCATTAATCACCTCTTCCTGATGCAGAGGGATCAAAGCCATGCCCGTGTCTTAAAAGCAGGCAGGCATTTCCCTTGGCACAGTGTGACATGACTTTAAGGAGCCAGTTGCTCTGAAACCTCACATTTTTGTGGCAAAACAAAATGTCTCAAGTCAGGGATCCACAAACTACTCATTGGGATAATCTCTGTACTAATAAGAGACCCCTGGGTTGTCTCTGCTGTACACAGTACCATGATTTTAGTGTTCCACTCCACTTTTGGGAAGGGTTATTTCCCAGCCAAGGGTGCCTCAACTCTTCACCTCTTGGGTTATGCTCTTCCTTTGCTGACCCATGTCAACACAGCTCCAGGGACTTCAGTCAACACTGGCTGGAGATGTGGAACATACCTCATACAAAAGGGTTGTTCTCCTGCACTGTACATGATTTTACAGCTGCAGAAGCCACCTAGGCTTTCTCTGCTCATATCCTGAGATGAAATCAAATGTCGTGTAAGGAAGAAATCAAACATAAAGGGGGCAATGACCTATGGGCATAGCTGACCCTAGACAAATGGAATAAATTTGCTGGAAATACAGGGTTCTCATTCAAGACCTTTCATTCTTAAAATAAAATTACATGGCACATTGGCAGGAGTTCTGGCACTGCTCTAACACCAGTCACAATTTCACATTTAATACGTGCCATAAAAATAACACATTTGATTCAAATGAGCATGTCACCTCACATAACTGTAGCGCTGTCCTGCAAGCTACATTTTCTACTCCTTATATCAATGTGCTGCCTTCCTTTCCCACACTCCAGCTCTCACAGCTCCTTGTGAGCAGTAGTCCAGCAAGATTTAATCATGCTGAGCAACCTCCAAACTTATTTTTCAAATAGGTGGAGTTAAACCAGCTATTAATGCACGAAACAAAGTCCTCTTGAAAAAAAGAGGGAGTACAATCAGATGTTATATTAAAAAAAACCCCAAAACTCATAAATGATGCTCATTTTATACAACCTGACTTTACCTAGACTCTAGTGTTTCTATTTGACTAAACCCTTAAACAAAATGCAGCTCTGGCGCTTTCAACAGCATCTCCTCTTACACTGTTGTTGCTAACACACACCTTTACTCTGACCTGTCTCCTGCTCCCCATTTTCCACAACAGGCACTCGCACCTTTTAAAAAGAGAATTCTTCCATAAGGAGGAGAGCAGTGGGATTACCAACCATGATCCTTGCTGACCACTCCAACCACGCAGGATCGCACACAGCTTTACCCTCCCCAGCCTCTCTGCTGTCCCTTCTCTCAGGCACTGCTGCCTGTGCCCGGCCTCTGCTGAGCCCCTGCACTGCACCAGTGGGCAGAGGACGAAGCTACAGACACAGGAGCTGCTTCCTGCTGGGTGTTGTCCTGAAAGAGGCCGGGAAAACCGCCAGGCCAGCAAAAGGCAGGGCAGGACCTCGGCAGCCCACGGCGAGCTGAGCCGAGATTGCTGCGTTTGACAAAACAGCCAGATCAATATGTAAAGGAGAAAGAGGGTAGGGAAAGAGCAATTAGAATGAAATGTAACTTTCCTCAGTTTCTCTCCCAGTTCCATGGCCAATCATGGCATAAATGATGCAGAGCTCATATATTTAGCATCTTTGTAGAAGACATGGCGAGGCCCAAGTCATTTTGCTCACAGTTTATGTACTTCTTGAAAATACGGTCTCTGACTTGATGCTCAGACATTAGGCAGACATTAAGTATGTTAATATTGCAGTTGTAATTACATGTTTTTTTTCTTCTAATTTTGGAAGGATAATTCTTTGGAATAATTACATAGAGGGTGAGTTAAGTTCTGGGAAATGGTTGAGTCACCAAGAGTCACATCTGCACTCATGCAGAAAGGCTCGTTGAAATCCTAAACATTTGTATCCCTTGTAATTATAAGAGCTGGGAAAAGCAAAAAGTCGGTTTATGCCTTTTAGGAGAAACACACCAAGTCTATTTGAGAGATGCTATAGGGATTTCCTCTGATGGAAACAGTGTAGCTTCTAAGACCAGTTTCTGCCTTCAGACTTGCTGAACATTTTCCACTTCACAATTAGAACAGCATTTTATGTTTATCCGGTACCTTCATACGTAGAGCACACAGCCGAACTACAAACAACAACATCTCTCAAATCTTACAAGCCTCCCCCACAGAACTGCCACCTAGAACCAGAGATGAAATGGAAGAGGACATGCAATCCACTGTACACAGACAACACCAGTTTGTAGTACAGTCACTGCATAATAGGACACTAAAATACTCCCAAAAGGACTGAAGAAGGAAATTACATACAACTGAAACTGCCATTTAAATGTCAGGCTTGCAGAATTCTAACTCTGAAGCTGATTATTTTGGAGCAACCAAGGACCCGTGAAAAAAAACAACAAATGAAAAGCAAATGGAACTTTTCAGTGTTCAAAAATGGGGTTTTAAAACTTGAAGGTCTAACATTTTAACGAATTCATCAGCAGCCAAAATAAGTTCAAGTGGACCTGCTGCACCTTATTATCCTCTTTCCTTGCCCAGCTGTAATGCAGATTTATTTCAGCAGCCCAGGGTCTCTTAGTAGTGTTTGTGTGCTACCCGCAGGTCTGGAGTCCTCTATTCATTCACGTTATTTAAATAATAATACATATGTATAATCCTCCTTCCTTCTGTAACTGTTCTACTTGAAGAACCAATTAATTCCATTTGTTACTTCCTGGTGTATTATTTCTTCTCTACAAGCTGGAATCCCTTTAGGAACCCTGTCTGCCCTTGACTACTGATTATTTCCTTGGCTTTTCAATCATCAGAGTATCTTCCTGTGGATTTTAAAGCATTATTGTGATTGTCAATTTTAATAATGCAGGTTTCCATAGTCTGTGCCTGCTGCAGGCCTTTAAAAAAAAAGAAAGGAAAAAAGGATGATTCTGCTTTCCATGGATTTAAAAATAAATTAAACAATCATTTTGATTTTTTAAAAATATAAGTAACTTGGTCTTGCTTATTATATGCCCATATATTATGTCATGCATATGCAAACACTGACACTCACACAGCTCTTCTCCCCTTCTGTTCTGGTCTAAGAAGTAGCGACAAAATACCTCCAGATTTAGAGGAAGTGAGCTTCCAGAAGAACAAAGCAGGAAAAGGATCACTCATTTAAATGCCTTTAGGCAGAAGGCATTAAACTCAGACCTTTTGAATCTCGACCCCCTTGAGGAGTGGCACAAACCATTGTATCTGCTGAGGTTACACTGGCTTTTTTAAAGACATTACAGATGAGAAACATCTAACATATTTTCAGGAATTTACTTGCTTTGTAAGCACCTGACTGAATGATCCTTAAGTGCTTGAACAAATACTTAAGAGGCAGAAAATTCAGAAACAAATGTGTTTCCTGAGGCATCAGACTTCAGGAAGCAAAGTTGCAGATCACCTGTACTTCCTTCTGCACTATTACATGATTAGGGGAAGCATTAAATGCCTACACGCTGCTGTGGCTGGGCGGATGGTTTAATTTAGCTATCAGGCTTCAGGCAGAGCTACACCACCATCAGATTCACTCCTCCAGCTGCAGCCTTGGAAATTATAAATTTCCAGCCAATGCCAGTGATCATCTCTATTCTGCACCCAGCCTACTCTGGCATGGAGAGCAGAAAGGGTATTAAAACTCTTCCAAACTCATCTGCCAAAATGAACAGCACAGTGACGCCTCCAGCTTCAGCAGGGGCTTCTGCTGATGGTTTTGATAGTTGAATTAACACCATAAACAGAAACGACACTTCATCTTCATACTCTGCTCTGTACTGCTGCCACCACCTGAAGTGGTGCTGTGGGGCTGAGAGCAGGAGAGGAGTCAATGGGAAGTTTCTTGGATGTTACCTTGGCCAAGCTCCACAGGACGTGTCTCCTGTCCCGCTGCCTGAGTGATGGCAAGGTGCCCACACAGTTTTTTTAGAACTCTTCACTGTGGCAGTGCAAAATTAGGCATAGATCTGAGCTTCCAGTTACATCTGTCTGTAAATAAACAGCGCATCTGCTCTCTGAGCTGCACAGGCACTGAGAGGCTGATGTTTGTGAGGTTATTCGGGACCAGCTGAGATGCAGCTCTGCCCCAGTTTTGTCCAAATAATGATTTCCAAATTAAACCCACCATAAGGCTGCTGATGAGAGCAAGCCAAAGCTCACAGCCGTACTGTATCTATGAGCTTTCAAATGCTGCCTTAGCATCTTCCTTTTAGTTACTGATCAACATAAGCACAAGCTCATCTGTTTTGAAAGAAGCGCTATGAAAAAACACAACAGAGCAGTTATGTCAGGCTGTGGGAACGCACCACCGTCAATCACCTAACAATTAGGAACAGCACTCAACAGAGATATAACTAGTGATGTCCTATTAGCACACAAAGCAGTGTACAAAATGCACAGGGAGGAAATAGACAAGCTGAAATACTGGGTAAGAAAATGTTCCCGAGAGTAGCAGTGCTCCCTTAAAAAAACACCTATCTTTGACAAAGGAGGTAAAGCTAAGAGGAGTAGACAGAGGCAAACAAGGTAAGGGGAAGCACAGGGAAAGGTCCTCAACATCCTGAAGGGTCTTGTGTTCAGCTTTCAGAATCCAAGAAAAACTGAACATCCAGTGAAATCGGTTTCATTCCAGCAAAGGGATCACTGTTAAGATCATTATCATATATCCAGATCCAGCATTTAGGTTTATTCACAGCTGGTTCTCACATACAAACACATTTTTTACATGAGACCATTCCTGTTCACATCTACAATGCCATCTTGTTGCACAAGCCAAGCATTTGTTGTTGATTTTCAGCAAGCCATTTCCCACTAGGGTAGCTCAAGGATGAAGCTTCTTTCACCTTCTTTGGAAACAGCTGCTCCTGGCTATCTCCAGTGACATGATTTGGAAATACATTGACCCCAGTCTGATTCATGATGAATATGTACACAGAAACATAAAAATTGTGGGCATGCATTTATGCAGAACAATGCACACAAAATATGCGTTAGGCTCCCTTGTAATGCTCGTACCTACAAAAGGTTAAATAGCCCTCGGTGAGAGAGAGCTATTTAAATGGACCTTGTTATAATGGCAAACAATAATGCATTCTGGTTACCTTCTGACATGGCTTACTTCCAGTCAGCATTAAGGAAAATTACCACCTGATTTCAATACATCTTGGTTCAATTTCATGCAAGCTTATTGTCTTCTAATTATCAACACAGCAATTTGATCTGCATCCAGATTAAGCCACTGCCCTGACTTCTAACACCAGAGCCACGCCTCTGGTGGTGTGCTGATTTCTCAAGCAGTAAGCAGTTTGCTGTTGTCTCACATCCCCAAGGCACAAATAAGCAGATGCTGCATTAAAGCTTGTTTTACAAAACTGCTTCAGTTGTGCTATACATTTTTAATATAATATACTGAGCGTATTACAGCAAAAAACTTCCAGGGCCAGTAAAATCCTACAAATTCACTAGCAAAACCAGCTTGTCAATTAAATCTCGATGAAGACTAGATCTAGTTGAAACTGACTGTCCAGAAGAAGCTGAAATGAGTGAAAAGCTTGATCGTGCTTTCCCCATGTCAGCATAGCTCAGTTTACCACCCCAGTTTTCTGAATGTCAGGTGGGATTGCTTCTCGTCAAGGACAGGCTTCACTAACCTTTCTCTTCTTTTTCTCACAAGGATACTGTGGTTGGCTTAAAAACTTGCATTTTTTTTTACAAAATTACAATTCTGAGTGTAAAAGCAGAGGCACAGCTTTTCGTAGTCAGAATGGTTTCTACACAGAAGGCACTAGTAGGGAAATGTTTTGGAGCATGCCCTGACATGCTTTCATTCAGGGGTAGGTTTAAAGGATCAGAAATTATACCTTCTGTTTCTGAAAGACAGACACCAAAGGAAAAAGCAACATTTTCACTCTCTTTGGCTTATTTGCATTTCTTACCTACATTCTTCTCCCTCAGATGACATTGTCAGCTGCAGGATGACAAGAGAAGAGCACCTCTGGAGTACTCTCCAGCTAATCCTCTACAATGCCTGTAAACTATACAGTGAGTTGGTGGTTACAACAGAAGCTCTTGAAAAGCACACATTTCACCCTTCTTCCCAACAGAGGGGAATCTTTGTTGAGACCTTTGAAGAAACTCAAGCTAGGAGAGGATTATTATTCCGAATGTATTTGTTTAATGGCAGTGTAATGTAAAATATTCCAAAAATTAATCTGGACAGCAGCAGACCAAGGTTTAGATAAACCATCTGGTGGCTGTTTCTGGTAAATGTGACATTTGTCTCAATGGTGTTTATGGCATAACTGGCTGCTACTGCTGAGAGCCACGTTCCAGCAGCCTTGTGTGACTGCCTACCTTAAAGGAAGAGAAGTTCTGGTACACAACCTGCAAGATTACTGTATTTTATGAAACCCTCTGGCACTAAATCTTTCCAGACAATAACAGTGCAACCACAGCAAGGAGGATGAGATATCAGAAGAGCTTTCCCTCCCTCACCACTGGTTATTTCTTCTGTGCTTCACCGTGTTCCCTCACCACACCTCTCTTGAATATGACCCAAAGGGTCACGAGGCCAGGGTGCTCTGCAGTGTCCCCTCCCACCCCCCTTTGTGCACAAACATGACTATGAGAGTGTGCTTGGCTTTGTCTCCACGAGATGATGGCATCTTCACCACCATTTTTCTCCCCCTCACAGGAGGTAATGAAGATGAGAGTTGCCAGAAGTGCTCATAAGCTCAGCTGAGACATCGAGCTGAACTAGTCCAACCCCTTATGAACAACACTAAAAGTTATACTAAGTCCTAGAAACCAGAAAGAATTTCACTGCCTGCCCCACTCTGAGACACTGCCATTTGACAAGTGACGTGACTAAATGAACGCTCTGTGCCGTTAATTTCAGACTGGAATTTGCAGGGATTTATATGGTGACACTGGTATCATACATGCTAGCACCTATTACCACTGCACAAGTAATTGGGCACTAATTTAATCTGGCCTTAGCAACTTGTGCAGTCTGACAGCTCCCCGTGCAGTTCACTGCAGTCAGATCAGAGTCTGCTGGGGATCTCATGCTCCTTCTACATCCCTTCAAATTAATAGCATTTCATCAGCTAGTTCTACAATGCCATTGCACACAGAAAATGCAGAGATGACAGAGATGGCCCTGATCCTCAAGGCACAGCACTTTTATGAGAAGGGAGAAAATGCAGATTGTGTTCCTAGCCACTGTTTGTAGTTTAAAACAAATGGGAGTGCGTATTCCTAATTATATAGATTGCACTAGTAATCTCTTCAAGAAAGAAGATACATCTTGTATAACACGATGAAAGATTGATTGCTTGTGCCACCATTTTTCCTGCCCCTAGCAGCTGTTTAATTCCCTAGTTAAGACAAAGCAAAATCTCCCCTTCCTGTGAAGTTGAAAAGCAATCTAGCAGGAAAATCTAGAGATGAATACAGGAAAATATGGTGAAGCAGCCTGGTGAATTCCCAGGATACTCTGTGTAGAAGTTTCTTCCCATTTGTTTATCAACTTTAAACCTTCTTGTGCTCTGCATTTACAATTATTTGCAGATAACTGTAATGCTCTAGAAAGTTACTTCAGATATTCTTTCCAATACATAAATCACTGACAGATTTTCTCAGCATTACTTCCAAATTAAGGGTACTTGCTTGTCCACCCTGTTATTGGCTTCAGACTGCATCAGACCATATATTATTCTCAGTGCAGCTGATCTCTCCAAAACAGATTTACCTTACCATAAATGCCCATGGAAATAAAGGGGTTCTCTCTTTTAACCAACAAATGTTGTAGCACATGAGTTGAGATGGAAAGGGAGTACCTAAACCTCAGGTAGTGGTTGGATGGGTAGGCACAAAGAAAATCCTGTGAAAGACTGCCCTGTACCAGCTCATGCCTGTTAAAACTGCTCTTTTCAAGTAAGAATGAATGCCTTAAACCCAAAACTTTTCACTTCCTATGCATTATTGTCAATTCAAAAGTGGCTCATGGTAGTGTTTTCAAATAAAAAGGGAATCCAAGAAAATCCTCCTGACAATAGAAGGAAAGTTTCAGACTAAAAGCAGCTGTTATGCAGCTAAGGGCACCCAGAAAAGAGTTCCTTATAGCAGAGGTGCTAGTGCAGGCTGGACCTTTGTATCCTTAGCCCTTAAGTAGCACTAATGGGTTCAGATACAGATTTACTCCACTGCTTTAAAAGAGCTCCTCTCTGCGTAAAATGCTCCCGTTTCAACAAAACCCCAAAATTATTGCTGCTGCCTGTAGACACTGCTTAGTCATTTGTCACCCTTACCTTTAGGAGATTGATGAAGATTGGGATTGAGGGCCTTAGATTTGATGAAGCACATTTTTCCAGGATCCCACAGCACAGATGCAACCTTCCCCTGCTGCCACAAGGGAACCTGGCCTGGCCCAGACAACACTCCAGCAAGGGGACAGTCACCACCATGGGGGTAGAAGGAGAAAAACCCCAGGAAGAAACCAGAGAGAACTCCAACAGCAAGGATGGAGCCAGGCTTGGCATGGGCCCAACCCCTGAGATCTCGTGGTGTGTGTAACTTGCTGAGTGCCCTCAGCCCCCCTCCCCTTCTGGGAAATGTAAGGGGTCTGAGGGCAGCTATGGGCAGCATCCAAGGGAGCTGGGTCAGGAGGGGTTTGTGATGACAAAGGTGCCTGGGCAGGTGTCAGCTTTTCCTTGCTGTTGTCTAGGCAGATTCCTGGGTCACGGACAGCTCAGCCAGGCCATCTTATCCATGAGCTGTGCTATCACCAAGTAATCTCTGAGCCTGTCTAGTGCTACCTGCAAAGGCTTCACAGGGCACTCCCACTGCCAGCTTTTAAAGGTCCCCTGCTGCTGTTTCTGTGCCACCTGAGGCAACGGCAGCACCCTGCCCCTGAAGTTCTGAGCCACTTTGCTGAGCTTTCATTTCCAACACACACACACAGGTGCATCACCACCTATCCTGGCACACAAAATCCTGGGAAGAGAGACAGAACAGCAGGACACTCCTTGCACAAATGGGGCAGGGGGGACTCATCCACAGCCCGTGATGTCCTGTACTGTGGGGCTGAGAGACCCAGAATGCTGGAGGCAGGAGCCAGGTGACAGGACCCAATGGCAGAGCTCACAGTTTTGCAAACACTCAAATGCTCTATCTCTCGGGCATTGCTATACAAGGGCAGGGGATTGCTCTGCACATCCCTAGCAAAAGCTTCCAGAGAGCCAAGGAAGAAAGAAAAGACTAACAGAAACTTTAAAAAATATTTGAGAAAACCTGTGCCAAATGTGTATCCATGACTAAGCATGAGAAGTGAATTGCTGCTGCCATGCAGAGGGTGCTGCTTGCTGGTCACGGTCTAAAAGCACTGATGCAGCAATCAGTACAGCTTAATTGCCAAGAAGCTTCCATATTAATAGCAGAATTTTTGGTCAGAAACATGTGAAAGCCTGTAGGCTTTGGAGCAGTAAAATAGAACTGGGGCCGTATGGTGGCAGAACAAAGTCTGCTGAAGAATGTTGTATTTTCTGCCTTTGATAGGGACTTTCCAGAGCTGTCAGCTGCACTGCAGAATTAGAAACCTGACATTGCAGCAATCAGTTTTTAGATTTCAAGCTGTTCAAATGACTCGTCTCCAGGGAGGAATATGTAGCATGCAGGAATCAATAGAGGAACAGGTAAAGATGCTGGTGTACAAGGGCAGCTGCCCCAACACCATGCCCCAGCCAGCCAGACACAGCTGCCAAAAAGGAGTCCTGGCAGAGGATGACAGGAAAACTTGCTCTGTGTCTCTGAACCAGGACCAGAGAGGTGCTATAGACAGTTCCCTACATTTGTGAGATTGCAGCTTGATTATATTTGCTTCCACCTTACAGACAGATCTTCCACACGCCCTCAGTTCACACTACGCCAGTGCTCCAAGCCACTTGCTGAAGAGATTATAAAAGAGCCTATTTTATCATATCCTCACCTCTGAATGCATTACAAGTGACACCGCTTAATTTTAGCCAATCTGAACAGCTAATTAGATGCAAACAGATTGAAAAATTGTACACATGGGACAACTCATTTTTCAAAAGGCCACTAATCTAAACAAACCTGAGTCCATCAATTCACTTCAACATTTGTCTAAATGAATCACAGCACAGACCTGTCCTGCACTGGCCTTGTGATTCACATAAGAGGCTTCCTCCTCTTTTGATAAAAATTTCAGGCACTGTACAAAAGAAGTTATTTATTTATTTATCAAGGCTCTATTATAGCAAATATGAAGATACCTCTGCCTGAGTCGAGTGGACAATGTGTACAAGCCAAAGCAATTCTGCTACTTTCTCTCTCACCTCCCAAACACATCACACAACACCACATCACACACAGGGAGGTTCTCTGTAGCAACAGATAAAAATCAAATTATGCTTAATCATGATCAATACTGGTGGGAACTTCAGAGGTCCTTGGGTGTCATCCTTCCCTGGAGAAATGAGAGGGAAAAGAATCCTGGACAGATCTTCCAGAGACATCTGGGGATCCTCCTCCCCACTTCAGGACTCCCTCCAAGCACCAGCTGGGGTAGAACAGTAAATACACTGGGAATCAGGGAAGCAGTGCAGGACAGAGAGAAGCTCAAAGGGGCCTGTCACAACTCAGATAAGATCAGGAGCTACTGAACTCACCCAGTGCCTGGCAACACAGGAAAGTGTTAGTATGCAATGCAGTGTAGTGTGGCCTATTTTTTAATACACAGCAATTAGCAGAGCATTATGCATGAAGTTTTCCACTTGCTACTGAAGCCCACATTGCTTCCACTAAGTGCAGATGTAAATGTACACAGTCAGATGGGGGAGGGCAGAGAGAAACACATTTGTGTGGATTCTGAAATGAACAAACATATCCACATAATCAATCCCTTTCTGGACTGCTTAGCACAGCAATCTTGCTGAACAAAACAGGCTAAACTCTGCCTAATTCACATGTAAACTAATTTATGGTACCTAGAACTAAGAATTGCTGAGCACCTGTTGTGACCTTCCATGTGACAGAGGCCTGGACTCTTGAAATTCATCCTCATTTGAGCAGAGGAATCTAGACACCCAAGGGTCAAAACCTCAAGAGCTGCAGAATCCTACATAACTTTTAATCACTTACTTCATTGTGCTACTGCCTTCATTTACAAACACACGTATAAACTTCACTCGGAGTTTGTCTACCTTTAATTGCCAGCCCAGCATCTCATTAGACCTTTGTCTGTCAGCATAAAGACCCTGCCGCTCGTTTGTGTTCCCCACACCGGTACTTAGTGATGGTGACCTAAGCAAGCCTTTCCTTTGCCCTGACAAAGCCTAAGGCATCAAAGCTTTCAGGGCTGCATTTGCTTGGCAGCCACGCCCTTGGCTGCACACAGCCTGCTCCCCTGCTTCCCAGGGCCTTTGGAGCTGCTGTCACCTCCTCTGCTGAAGGTGGAGGCAATCTGACACCCTTACTCCTTCCTCCTCAAGAGCCTGATTCTTACACACACCAGCGGCCCTTTGCCCTGCTGTGTTTGCAGAGCTCTCTCACACAAGCCTACTCACTACCAAAATTCAGCTTACTTGGAGCATCACTGTTTCCAGCAGCATTTCCCCACTCACTTTCTGCTTTCTTGGCTTTGCTCTGCGGTTGTGGCTTTATGTTTGGCCACATTAGAGGACCTGCTCTTGCACCAGAGCACGGAGCAAATCAGAGTAGGTTGTGACAGTGAACAACTCATTTCTTAGTTCCCCAGACAGAACTTTTGAGAACCTGATCAGTGAGAAATGTGCCCACCTAAGCTACTAGCAAAACAAACAAATAAATAAAGAGCACAAGGCAGATCCTTTTTGCTGTCTATCTAACAATGATAAATCCACTTATAATTACATCCTGAAAGGCAGTTTTTACTCCACTAATTGCGTATCATGTCAATTTTGCACGATTCTTGTTCCTTAATCATAGTGTCATGTAGCAGCATGCCAAATGCTTCACTGACATCCACGTACACTATATCAACCAAACTTGTAGCTTCATAAATAACATTTCAATTAGTTGACAGAATCTATTACATCAGCCCATATTACTGATATACATGTTGCTCAGCATTAATTCTCATTTATTTCTTTATTGAGCAGGTCCAGGACTGCATGTCCTGTTCTACCACAATGAATGTCAGATTGGCAGGCCTAGAAATATCTGAATTTTTTTTCCCCTTTACCCTTTCTAATACCTACATATATACATTCTCTCAGACCTTTAGAACTTTCCCATGTTCTCAGGTTTACAGAAAACCAACATTAAAATTCTCCAACGAGCTCTCTTTACACTGCTACCAGCAAGATATTTGGGGCTGCAGGGGTAAAAAAAGCCTTGCTTCAATATCTGTTTTTTTAATGGGCTTAAAGAGGCACCATCATTATCTAACTCCCACGCAGCTAGAAGAAATGGGATCAAGAAGTCCAAGGCATTAAAAAAATTCATGTGAAATAACATGAAATGGTTTTGACCTCCTCTTCCCTGAGTTGTGATATTTTCAAACTGCAGTTTAGAGATCTCCCTATTGTTGAACATTCTGGGTTTCTATCCAAGTATTCTCCTGAGCAACAAGCTATGTGTTTGTTTTTAATTAGAAACTAAGCATTTTCGATAAAGCTATTAAAAAACCTGGGCTAGAAGACTCATGGCAACATCTTAAGAAGTGGTAGTGCTCTCCCATAAAATTCTAACTCGTCTGGATTTGATTATGAATCGCTCTGGATCCCTGGGCTTGCACCACACTCATTAAACTTGTCCTGTGTGTGCATTTACATGAAGTAGGAGGCTGCCTCCAGTTTGCTAAGTGTCTAGGAATCAGTTGTGCCCTTCCTGAAGATAACCTCCCACTGACTTCAAAAACAGCAGGCAAAATTCCTGGTTTCATTTCCCAATCTCTGAAAGGAAAGAAACCTCTTAGACAAAATGGAATTTAAACATCCAGTGCAGAATATATTAAATCTGCCAGATGCAGCTGAGGTCTGAAATGCAGGAGTTAGAGAAAGGGAATACATGAACCTTTAGAGAGACTTGCCAATTTTCATCCCATTTGTTCTTTTTAAGGCCTCGTGAGAGCATCTCACAAAATCCTATGTCACACCAAAATCAGTTCAAAGCAAGTGCACAGTGAATCAGCTTCTTCAATCACTAAACCACAGAATATATAATGGTGATATGCACGAGGATCTGAAGCAGTTCTGGTCACTCCCAGGCTGCCTCAGATCCCACCAGTGCAAGACATCCACACTCAGAAGAAAAATTTAAAAGTCAATGGCATTTAAGCATGTGATAAAAATGGAGCATGTGCTTGAACACATGCTCTTGCTCCATGAAGGAAGGTGTTCTCAGCAAGCTTGGAGGAGCCATTTGAAAGCTTAACAACCATTCCTTTTTTCCTCTGTGGAAGAACTCCCTGCACAAAAAAGCAAAACAGTGGGCTAGATTTGCCTCTCACTGTCACCACGGCTAATCTCCAGTGACTCCACAGTTGTCACAAGGAAAATTAATCCAGGTTTACAGAGATGTAGCAGACAACTCTAGACCACTACATCTCTCTCTTGCCGTGTTTACAATAACAGAACAATAAATGAGTATTTGTGATCGGGTGCTGCTTTTTTAATCTGTTTGCTGGAGTATCATAGGATTTGTTTGATGATTTGATGACTTAGTTATTAGTGGATTTACAGATTGCACATGATTAGCCAGCATATTTTGGATTTTTTTTCTCCGTTTCTATGCAGAGAAGCAATTTTGACTTCTAAAGCAAAACCAGGGCATCCTCAGTTATTTTTTGATGTAGGTGAGCATCTTCCATTCATAGAATCCCTGTGTGGCTCTGAACTACTTACACAAAGTGCCAAAAACCTAAAGAGTTGCATAATGCAGGAAAGAGGCTATGAATGAACGTCATTCATACTCTCGCCTACAGAACTCTGCGGATCTTCATGGCATCTTCCATTCACTTGCTTCAGTTTTGCATGAATGGCTGAAAACCGACCACAAATCATTTACTACCCGTCAGCTCTTCCCCGTGGCATTTCTCAGTGCCTGCCTGATGGGACCAGGAGCACAGCAAGGACTGCTGCCCATCAATAACACAGCAAGCACAGGTAGAAAATGCGGCACTTTTCACTGGATGTTTGCATCCCAGCTTCAGAAGCAGCAAGCAAACAAAAAGGCAAAATCCAGGCAACTAAATCTAAGCCCACCATCTTCCAGGGCTGGTGCTTTATCTACCCTGGAGAGCTCCTAGAAGCTATGGGGATTTGCTCAAGCACTTCAGCCTAGCAGGGTTGATGAGCACAGGAATTAGCTTAAATGAACGCCAAAGAGGAGTCCAAAAACTGGTATTCCTGTCATCTCCATACTTTCCTAGGATTTTCCAAAGTGGCTAATGCATCCTACCCAGCACAAAATGCCCCTGCCAGGGGTCTAGAAGTCTGACACTTGTGAATGCCCAAGTGCTTCTCTTCTAGTCAACAAAAACGTATGGGAACTTCATCCTTTCCTAATTTTTAAAGGCCACAGAGAGACATGAACTGCCTTCTCCTGACCTAACTCTTATATAGGTCAGATGAGCACCAGCCCTGAACTGAAAGTCATGTAATCATGTTAGGACAGCAAAGAGCCTGAGCTAATAAATCCAGCCTTTCAAAGAGCTTATTGGTTTGGGCTCAGTGCCATGCTGAGGTTAACAAGGTAAAAACCCGTTTAACAAAGGAGACATATTTGACCAACCACAGTCAGGTCAATCATTTAAGATTTAAACATTCCCTCCAGAGGTATTTACCCAGTCGGTGCACGTTGCTTATAGTTGATTCTGTACCTTCTGATGCTGCTTTAAATTATATGTCCCAAATCAAATTAGAGCAGAAGAAGCTTTCCTATTTCCTTATTGCAGCTGACGATTGCACGTGGGGTCAGCAGATATTCTGAATTCACATGAGAGAAGCTTGAACCACCTATTACACCCAGGAAAAGAATCTGTAGCTCAAAGTATGAATTCCATTTCTTTCCAAGGTTAAACTAGAACAGTCAGAGTATTTTCCTGTATATTGAGAACACGTGTGTATGTGTGTTTATCAGCACTGCATTTTATACACTGCTTCATTCAAACCAATATATACTCCAGGTTTTATGGTGTATTTTGGCTCAAGTGTGATTGCTAGGACTGTTTACAGCAATATTTAGTGTGTTCTGCATAGCCCTGCCCATCAATCAACACTGTAATAAAGCAGAAAGGGAAATCACTGGAAAAGCAGCAGAGCTGCTGAATTCAAGTAAGCCATTCAAAACCAGCATGGAGACAAATGCAAATGCAATTAGGTCGAAGTGGCCATTTACCTGTTGTTTAAAGGAAAAAAAAAAGTTTATACATGCTGCATTATGGTTTGCCTTGAAAAAAAAAACACAGGCTCCAAAGTGTTAATTTTTTCCTGCCTATTTTCTCTGTGTTAGTGCTTCAAGATAACTGCTGCTCCATATAGATTTATAATATGTATGTGTTTATTCACACATCTCTAAGTCAACAGGAAAGGCAGACCAGAATACCAAATCTATCATTAAATCTACATCTCAGCACCTACAAAAAGCTGCAGGACTTCTTTTTTTTCTGGCTAAGTCTGAAGGGATAAATTGAAAGAATGAACAAACAAACAAGCCATGCTCATCCTTAAAATACACACACAAAGCAAGAGAGGCAGAGAGAGGGGGGAAAGAAGATGGCCTGTAAGGTTGTTGGCTTTCAGGTTTATCTAACAGATCAGGAATAAGTCTAAGAGCAGTACAATCTCTGATTCTTTCTGGATGTCACATGGGTTTGCTGACAAACATTGGGGTGTTTGCCCCAGCACTGGCTTGGCTCTGAAGTAGAATGTGCTATTCCCAATTCAGACACTGGAGAGTGATGCAGCTTCCAGCCCTTGAGCAACTTGAATATCCAGGCTCTGCTTCACAGTTTTTATTCTCTCCCCCACTGTGAAGAAGTGCTTCACAGTGTCAGGGCGTACCACCCTGGAGTCCTAATCTTAGAATTAGCACCTCTAGACGCTACTGTGAAATAAATGGTGATGATGATATTGATGAATTATCACTCTTTTGGTTGGCTGATTTTAATTTTGCTTTAGTCAAGATCATAAAGAATTTTTAACATAAAAATCAAACTAGGATAAGATCTGTGTACCCCGGGCCCCACAGAATTCCCACTGAAGTCAGCAGGACTTGAATGGAAATTGAAGGAGGCTCTGAAAGGAATCCAAGGTAGGTGCTTATGCACTGCCCTGCTGGGGCTCACAGCAACATCCAGTGTGACAGTCACCCCCAGTGAATCCATCAGACTGTGAATGAAAGCCAATCAACAGAGCTGGGAGTGCAGACAATGCAGGCAGGGCAAAGAAGTGCTCAGTGTGAAAATGAAACCGAGGAGAGATGTTCTTAGCCCATTAAGAGCTATAATGAAATACTGCATCTTGAGTTTGTTGCTGTTAGAAGGAAGCCAGGAAACGAGCAAGAATTCATTATAAAGCTGCTCAAGACCAAAACATGAATCACTGGGTTCTAAAAAAACCCAGTTGTCTAGAGAACGGCATAGATGAAAATGAATGGAATCTCTTTAAATTACTCTCTGTATAAAGTCTTTCACATTCATCCTTTCTGGCTTTCGGATTAGTATCTTTCTGGGATGTGGGTTTTTAAATAATTCCACACCACACTCCCAGCTTCTGCAATCAAAACACTGAAATGGCTCTTGATTCTGCATTTTTCATCTTCATTTACAGGGAAAAATGTCTTCTGCAGTAAGAAACTTGAACACCTACTGTCCTACCCATCTACTGGATATCCTCAAAAGTGTATGCTGAAGGCTCAGTAATCAAATGAGATTAAGACTGCCTCATGATTTTACAAATAAGGGGACTTTTGTGCGTTACTGCTGCATAAAGGAGGATTAAATCACCTCTGGAAAGCCCTCAAGATCATTAAAGTGCTGAAATGCTCTCTGATCTCAGCATCCCTGACAGGAAAGCAAAAAACCCCAAATCCTACATAGTAAATTGAGAAGACTTCCCTGCAAACTCAGATGAGAATACTTGAAAGGAAAAGATGGCAGCAAAACATAGCCTCTGGTTGTTTTGTTCATGCTCTGACCAGTTTCCTGAGAAAAAGAGGCTTGTATACCCACGTGGTGTGCTTATCTACTTCTGTCCCTCACACCAACCCCTCTCCAGCTATTTCTGAGCCCTCTAGCAATTACAGCTTCCTGAGACAAGCTCCACTGAAGGAGCAGCAGTACTGGGAGGTGAACTGGTGTCAGTCATGGGGGAAACCACCTCAAAGCTGGAAACTTGCCATGTCCTAAGGACCAGAAAAACACAACTTGAGTTCATTTCTTACTAGCTGTGTGTCTCATCAGACCAAAGAAATCCAACCATGAGATACAAGTCTGTTGAAAAATTTGTTCCCTTATCTCACAGATGACTGGCTGGGACCATCCCTATGGCAGGAGTTTTGCTAAAAAAGATGCTGAACTGGTTATTCTGTTAACCAAGACCGCTTGGAGAAGCATAGGAAAGAAAGAATTTTCAGGGAAAATCAGAAAACATACAAGATTGCCTAAGACCTTGTGCTTCCCATAGGAATGTGCCCCCCACTCATGACTGCTGGAGTGGATTTTACAAGACTTACTGTGATGACATCCAAAATTTATTGCAGCTTTTACAACAAGACCATGTCTAGTAAATAGTGATGTAGTGACAATATTTACTTGTCTGGATTTAGCTTCTTAGGGCACATAAATATACTCCTGTACTTTAAGAACAGCCATAGCTGCCTACTAAATCTTGAATAATACAAGGCAGCTTTGTAGACCTTTAAACACACGTACCAACTTGGTTCTGTCTCCTTCACAAATCTACTTCCTTACTACCTGCACAGTCAGCACCAAGGCCCTGCTCTGCTCATCTTCTGTCGGCCTGAGCTTCTAAAATGGAAATCTTTGGAAATCAAGTCTTTGGAAATCATGCTTTTAAACTCCTATGCTATCTGAGAATGGAATTCATTACTTTTAGAAAGTGGCCAAGTTTGTTTTCCCATCTCCTCAGTTATGAAAAAAACTGAAAACTTTATCTGTCTTCCTTGGTACATGCATGATGAATTTTGTGCAACTTCATTTGAAAACAAATTTATTGACCATAGGTGTGAAAACATTGTCATACATACAAATCAAATTGTAGACTTCTGATAAGCACTGAACAGGGTGTTTTTCTGGTGTAACAGTTTAAAAAGACAATTTAAAAGAACATTAGAGTAAAATAGGAATAGCTGGAAAAAACTAGCAGTATTTTACGTTGCAGCTTTTGGAGAGCCAGATTTGAAGCATCTTGAAGTGTCCTGAGTTCCAGAAAGCAGCCTGAGTCTGATGTCAGAAAATCAGGCCCCTTGAAGTGCCCCATGCTCACGTTGTTGACCACTTCACAGGTAAAACTAACATCTTTCACAGACACTGCACTCGCTGATATCCTGGTTACCAGTATTAAACAAGGACCAGGGGATACTTTGCCAAGTAATGTGACTGTATTAGAAAAACCTGAATTCAACCAGGAGCAGCCATAAAACTGTGTCAGAGCCCAGCCCTAGTGTCTGTGTCATGCCAAAAGCTGGCTCAGCTCCTGGGGGCTGCCCCAGCCAGAGGAGCCCAGCAGCCCCCAGCCTGATGCTGGCCTTGCCCTTCCCCTGCCATGGGACTCCTGGAGCTTACTCAGGGAGCTGGGGCAGAAATGAGGGGAACTCTCCAGGACAGCCCTCCCTAGCTACGCGGACTAGCCCTGGCTCTCCCAGAGAAGTCTGACCTACCAGCCCCAAAAGTCACACTCCCTAGCCCTAGGCAGGGGAGTAGCCAGACCCAACACTTACACTTCCAAGAAGGACTGATGTCAGACAAGCAAATATATTATGACTGCGTCAAGAAATTAAAAAAAAAACCCAAAACAAAAACCAAAACAACAAAATAAAGCCCTGCTTAAATGCTAGTTTGCCTACATTTCACAGTATCCCCTGTACACCACAAAGGGCTCAGGCTATTTCCACATTCAGTTTTGTTGTTGCTCTTCTCATAAAAACACATTGTTCTTTCCCTGTGACATTTCTTTATATCTTTGAAAGAATCCTCTCTGCTACCACAAAATATTTGGCTTGAATCCTCCAGTGAGGAGGAGCCAAGGGTTTGGCTCATGTTTTAAAAACAAAAGAAATATTACCCTAAGCATAAAACAAATGAGTGCAACTGTAACAGTAGATGGAGATAGAGCTCCTAGCACAACCTATAAATAATTCCAAGTCCTATTAGAAGTAACACAACTTTCTGAATTTCCCTAGAAAACAGCATGTCATGATTAGGTTCCAGCTTGATTGAAATGCAAAACACCACTTTTTTCAAACACAGAGCTGAACAAAAAACAATATGTAGTGCAACAACTAAATTGCAAAGCACATCCACTTAGAATCCAAAATTGTGGAAGACAACGTGTGTACACATAAGAACAGAGATATTAAAAAAGGGCTCTTACCTCCGTCCCCAGATCCTGAGCCAGCATCTGAGAAAAGAGCAGAAAGAAATTTATATTCATGTGCTCCAGTATGTGCTGTGAGCATGCAAAGCAAGGCTGCAGTGAAGTGTACTCCAGTGTACCTCGCGTTTGATGGCATCCCTGGGTAAATTATAGAGATCTAATCTGAATGTAATTCACTCAAGCCATCTTTCTTGTGTCTCCATTTTTTTTTCTTTAAAGTCTCTCTATCAGATGAAAACAACATAAGCCACAGAATCCTGCAATGTCCTTAGAAGTCTCTACCTTGTTTTGTTGTACTTAGACCGATAAATCTTTGTTCCCAACAGCAGTACAAAGTTACTCCACTTGGTCACTACTAAATCCTCACCAAGGAGAAATTTTAAAACCCATTTGTTTGAGGAGAGAGCAATTGTAAATTCATATCATTATCTTTAGAAAACTGGACATCTCAACAGATTATAACTAGCTGGAATAAACCATTAAATTACTATTATTCAAAGTCTTCAGGTAAATTATTAAAATGCCATTTTTCTCAAGGTTGTTGCTGACTTTCAAAACTGAGTGCTTTCTTTCGCCTCTGCTCGACATTTTGTTGGCTGAAATGATGAGAGTCACAAATTTAGAAAGTGCAAAATCACAAAATTGCCAAGTCCAGAGCTTCAGTAAGAAACTTTCTAAGCAAGGCAAAGCATGGAAGTGCACACATGTAGGGTTACCAAAAATAACACCTAAGAGGAGTTTCTTCTGCAGGGAAGGGAGGCTGCCATCCTATCCTCCCCCTTACTGGAAGAGTCATGCATTTATCAGCATCAAGATTAATAGAAAGAGTTTGGAAAAGCTGGTTTGGGATCAAGGCATCCTGTGAACTGTTAGATATCATTTACTGACAGCGAGGTCTGGTGGATCTGAACTTGCACATGCCATCACTGTTCAAAACTAAGAAAGAAAAGGAAAATCTTTGCTAAATAATTGGTTGCAAGAATTGCTTCAAATGGCAGATTTATGCAGCAAGGCTGCAAAGATCAGATGCAAAAGGTGGCTGAGGAGGGGAACAGAAATAATGGTGTTTACCCAGTGAACATGCCCTGAATTTTCCTGATCTCATCTTTTGTCCTGATGCTCTTTCCCAAACGAGCTACTGAGGAAAGAGGCAAAAAAGGTGTCAGCACTGCAGTGCCCTCATGGCTGTGGGAGGTGCTGCTTTTCCAGGCGTGCCAGATCTCCCCAGCACAGCAGGAGAAATGAACACCTGCTGTCACCTGCCTGCCACAGTGAGATACCACCTTATCTGGCTCTCTGGAGGGAAAGGACCTGGTGTTTCTCCCCCTGCCCTACCCTTCAGTGCCCAGACCCCTGCCAGGCAGGCCCAGAAGGGCTCACTGACACTTCTCCCAGAAGCCCAGGTCTCTGCTGGGGGTTCTTGAGCACTCTCTCTCTCTACCCCATCCCATAGGGAAAACCTAAGGAAAATGGCTGTTCCCTTCTCCACCGAGCTCCTCCTTGGGAGAAGGAAAAAAACCCCAAAGGCCTTGATCAAGACTTCAGAAAAATGTGGGGTTTTTTCCCTTCTCTGTTTCTGAAATCCACAATGTATTTCAGGAGAATGCAGCCAACACAGTCATTGCCAGCAGGCAAGCAAGTTTCAGGAAAGTTGTAGCAATGCATTGAAATTATCCCTTTAATCAAAAAGTTTGAACCAAAAAAGACCAGTTGCTGTGCTGAGAGAATTTACTAAGTTGAACAAATCCTACACCACAGTAGGTTTTGTCAGCCCAAGCTCCATTTAATACCAATTTATGGACAAAAAAATTGCAGCATATGTTTTTTTCTTCTTGAAAATTGTCAGGTAACAGCTTCAGAGAAGAACAACATTTCCAGAGAAAGGAGTTTATTTTCTCTCAGGTGTATGAAACATGAAATTACAGCACAGAAAAAAGTTTGTCTAATGTACTTTTTATTGACTCCTCCATCCTCAGCCAAGAAAAAATTCTGCTTTAAGTTTAAAGAACTCTCTCAAGAACAAAGGCTTACTCCTGCTCTTTTCAAGTTAACTTCACTGCCCACCTCCAACAGATCCCAAGCACGAAAGGAAAACATCAAGAACTCCTGCACATAAGCAACTTGGTTTTCCTGACAGATTTTGCTCATTCACCTTCCTAACTGTTTTCATACAAGCTGAGACATAAACAGCTCACGAGGCTCAGAGTTGAGCAAAGCTGTCTCACATGCCAGTCAGTTTTCTCAAGTCCAGAACAAGACACCTGTGGCACAGACCTGTTCATTATGTGTGCTTTGGACTAAATCTTCAGCTGGTATGAATTGGCAGGGCTCATTACAACCAGTGGTCTATTGAATCACACCAGCTGGGGATCTGGCCCTACAAGGATAAGGAAAAACCTAAGAAACTGGACTGCAGGCAATAATGCTCCAGTTCTCTCTCTCCAGATTATGGAGAGGTTTTTGGTAATCCAGATGCCCATTTATCAGACATCTGCTCACTTAATCTGCTACCAGATCACTTGTCATAACAGCTGAGAAGTGTAGGGCACAGGATGATTAGGAGCACAAGATACAAATTAAAAAAATAAATTTACTTCTGTGCTGAACTCTTCCAAAGAGTGCCAGGGGTACTGTGTATCAGAGACTGTGAGCCTATAGTAAATTACTTAAAATGGAAGGATGGCAGCGACTTCTCATGCCCCAAACTGCAAAGAATTAACCAGTAATGAATTCAAAACAAGAATTCAAATGTTTTTTGCCATCCCCAGGCCGTTTTCCTGGGGGTCAGGGTCAGCAGGCAGCCTGGGTTGAGTTATACGTACCAGTGGCACACGATCCCTCGGACACCAGCAGGATTTCACTTTGCTGCTTGCAGGCAGCCTGTTTCAAGTAGCATTCATTCTGGTAGGTGTCACCATTGGAGCCACACACGGGCACGTAGTCATTGTTACACTGATGGGAAGGGACAGAGAGCAGCAGCATTAGTCACACGAGCAGGGGGCACAGCACCCATCTGGGTGCCCCCACGCACACATCCTGATCCCTGCCTAGGAAAACAACAGAGAGGGAGACACTGACAACCCTCTCTCACCTTTACAGCTACCAAGGGAGAGGGAGCGGTATTTTTAAAAAGTAAAATCAGATTTGCAGAGATTAGGGGAAAGGCAATCTGAAAGGGCAAAGTGTTCAGTAAGTGCCCCAGAGAGGTCTCTCAATGCCAGCAGGAGCAGGGGGCATTCCCAGGGAAGGAGTGCGGGCAAGGCAAATGACTCCTCACATCGGCAATAGCAGCTCCTGTGTTTCCATTGGATGGCTCCAGACAAATAGTAATGAACAGGCTCACTCTTCCCCTCCTCCTGCACTCACAGACCCGCAGTGCTACGGAGCTCTGCACACACACAAGTGTGTCTCTAACTGTTCAAGCGCCGACTGGACAGAGGGGAATTATTTCTGAGACACCAAGGATCAAAGTCCATCCCTCTTTCCTGCACAGACACTGCTGCTCCCGGCAAGCTGCAGCTGGGATGCTCCACAAAGGTCCAAGCTCTCCCCACGGTGGCCAGTGGGGAGGAGTGGCAGCACTGCAGTGAGCTCAGCCAGCGCAGAAGTTTCTCACACCGTGCATCCCTGCTTTGGTTCAAACTCCTGCTGAGCTCTGCCTGATTTCCTCTGCCACTGGAAGGCAGTTTTGCCCCCTCTCGTTCATTCAAAAAATAATCATTTCATTTTATACCGAAAATTGGGCAACCTACGGGTGCAGTTATCACAAGATAATCATGCTTGGAGGCTTAGAAATACTTGGATGTGCCCTGTACATGGCAATTATACCAGGGATATGATTATCTTGTGATTACCCTACTCCTGGTAGGCTTCATTGTTTAATTAGAACAAATGGAATGATCACAATTATTATTTACAAATGCTCACCTCTGTCTAAATCCAAGTAAAAATTTAGAAGAAATCATACATCCTATTTAGCTGTATTATGCCACAACGCATCTGAGGTGTGCTTGTTAGGCACAATGCAAAATGCAGAACTGAAATATCAGGGATATTAACGTAAAAAATGCTTTAAACTGAATGACTACAGAAGTGATTAACACAAACAATTGCATAGATTGCATTAATTGCAGGCCTCCACACAGAGCAGCTGCCAAGAAATTATTCATAGTTGGTCAGAGTGACATTTTGATTGGGCCAAAACAAATGACATTTTCCTTTTGCATTGTATTCTCTTCAATCTTCCCAAGACGTTGCCCACCCCCAGCACTCTCTTCCCTCAGAACAAGGCAGAAAAACAGCAACTGCAACAACAGAAATCCTCTCCTTCTGCTCCTCACGGAGGGTTCCTCCATGCAGAGATTTTAAACTGTTGATTAGAAATGTTTCTAGGCTATTTTCACCATTATGTTCCAAATCTGAGCAATGTTTCAAGCATAAAATGCCAACTTCATCCAGAAGCTCAACAGCAATTGCTGGAGGCTGATCTGGAATACATAACCAGGACAATTAACACAATTGTGCACATTTTTTAAAGCATGAAGCATCAAACCATGCTTGCTTTAGGTGTAATATCTGCTTGTCACCCAAGGATTTGCGAGGAATTTGGCCTGGAGTATCTCAACAGGCTTTGTTACATGTAGAAACAAGGTTGGATTCTTTGCCCAAGAAACAGTGGCAACTTCTCTGCCTTAGAAACACAAAGGCAGCTCCTCTGCTGGTTTTGCCCAAAGCAAGGGACAATCTTTGACACAGACAGCTGCAGATCTGAAAGGCCAGACAGCCCCACATAAATGGTGAGATCCCAAACCACAGAAAGGAGTGTTGTGAGTTAGGCTGGAACTTCCTACAAAGGTTGGCAATTTTAAAATGCATCTGAGAGACACCAGGATCCCAGGAAGTATTAGTCCACTCTCCCCACCAGCACCTTTGAAAAACTAGGATTCAGGTGGAAAAGGCAGGAGTCATAAGGGGGCAAAGGGAGGGATGTCTTCCATATGGATCCTGCCTTGGCTTTGAGCTGGAAACTGTAGTGGAAGTTACCCAGGAAAGAAAACAAGACCACTGATGAGAGGGTTGTGATGTTAGTCACCAGGTAGTTCCTAACCCACTAGAGCCAGACTCTTGTGTTTGCCCATGCTGAACCCTGTGCTCACAGCTCATCAGGATCACAAAATACACCCTGCTAGTGCAGGAGAATATCAGGTGTTGAATGTCAATTCTGTCAGTCCAGTAACATATTTCTGTCATTAGTTTAGGGCTGAATAGACCAGGCCCTAGATGTAGGAATGATTCTTCATTCCCAAGTAAGGACTGAGCAAGCCCTCAGGGAAATCCATGTCAAAATTCCCACTAAACCAAGCAGCACAGCGCCACACTGGCCACTTCTCTCTTATCCATGCCAGTTTTTAAAATACAGCTATAGAGCAGGGAAATGGACTCATGCAATTCCATCAAGCGTCAGTCAAAGGCTGCCTTCCTCAGCACCTTCAGCCTTGAGTGCCCACTGTCACAGCCAGGGACAAATCATCTTTGGGACCCTTGGGATCAGTGCTGAGCACTGAAAACAGGTGGTTTGCTTCCTAGAGATAATGGGAACCTGTGTAACTCCTCCTCCTGGTAACACTGTTAAAAGCTTGACCTCCTCCTAGTTTCATGGATCAACTACTCCCAAAATGCCACTCCCATCTTGAACCAAGTGGCACAAAAATATATTCCAGAAATATAACAAAGCTGGAGGTTTGACAGGTGATGCTGCAGCTCCACAAACACTGAAGCACGTGGAAGACTTGACATGCATGAAAACGGGACACTGACGGAAAGGCCTGGTACATTATTTTGATATGTTCATGAAATATAAGAGGGAAGAGCCCAGCTGCCAGATCTATGGCTTTGGGCAAACAGGTACATACCCCAGCAAGGCATGTCTCCATGTCTCCAACCACATGCCTGCTGGCACAGCTCTACACCTTCTGTTGGACCCACTGAGTCTGAGGGAAGGAAGGGCTGGTGTCCCATCTTGAACCAAGCCCTCCTGCTGGAGCCAGCACTGTCCCAGTGCCTTCCCTCCCTGCCAGCACCAAAGTCTGGGCTTGTCCTGCACAGGGGATGGGTCTGCATCTCCTGATCAGAGCGGGCCATGATGTTTTTCAATAAAATACATGTCCCATTGCAAGGTGTCACAGTAGGCTGTGACAAGAGAACCAGCCAATATGAACCTCCTTTTTCATGCAGATGCCTGTTGGCTCTCCAGGGCTGGAAGTCTAACTTGGGTGTTCCGGCGCAGTCTGATCATATTCGTCCTTTCAAATAAAAATAAATTAATTTTAACTCCACTTGGGCAGACATGAAGCATCTGTAATTCTGGTTTGAACAAACCCAAACAAAGACTGCAGAAGTTCTGCTCTCCGGTGTTCCCAGCCCCTCAAGACACAGGCTGGTCAGCCCAGAACTTTTTTTCAGTAGGGAGGCAAAATGAGCTCTCTATCTTTGTCTATTCTGTCAAATTTCTGAAGAAGACCTAAAATGCAGTTATAGTGATGAGGAGTCTGCTGTTGATTTGCTCACTATCACCACAAAGAGTTGTCACTGAAATGGGAGCCCTGAATTCTGATGGGGCTCCCCCTTAGTCGTGACACAAATTACCTGGCCAGCTCTGCCTCACTTAGTCAGCCTCAGCCACCACACCAGAAATTAATTTTCTACTCCAGTGGCATATCTTTTTGGCTTGTCACACTGTCCACTGATGTTACGAGAGCAGCTAACATCCCCCCAAGCTCTGCCTGTATCAAAGCGCTCGTGTCTGAGTACAGAAGCCCCAACACCAGAGTGCCCTTGGCAGCGCTGGCACAGCATCAGCCACAGGTAATGTGCCCTCCAAGGTCACAGCCAGCCCTGCAGCTCCACAGGGGGCTCACAGCAAGACAAAGAGCTCTGAGCGTTTACAGGGCCTGATCCAAAGGCCACTGAAACCAAAGACTGCTGTTGATTTCTACCCATTTCCTAGTAATTGGGCCCACAAATACCCAACTCATTCTTTTGATCTTATTTGCATATTCATACTACCAATTACCTGATTTCCTTAAATCTGTTTCAACTGCCCCCTACAGAACTGCTAAACTCAGCATACTTACACAGTTCACCTCTAAGAGGGGACCACACAGTCTGGAGAGGTTTACCTAGCTTCATTTACCCCAAATCACCAGGCATCAGCACTCCCAATGCCTTCTTCCCTGCCAATGGCAACATCTGAATTTGCACCCTCCAGGCTATGAGTTCGTTGCTTGATGCCAAATGGCAACACCATACAGGGACCAAAGACAAGACCTGAGCACTATCAGTGGCTGCTTTAAGTGCCCCAGGCTCATGGCACAACATCTGCCCTGGCTTACCACCAGGCAATGGGACAAATCACAGAGGTTTCACTGCCTTACAGATTTTTCTTAGAAAGAGAAAGCAGACCAGACCATAACCCTTGTATCACTGCATATGCTGAGCCAAGGCAAATGCTCAAAACAGCATTCCCACGCTGAATTTTTGATTGCATGCAAACTTCAAATGGAATAAAAGACTCCCATGGTCAATATGAATTCCCTTCCAACGTGGGAAACATAAACATTTAAGAACTACTGTCTTGCTCTCATTAAGAAAATTCCTTCTTTGTTTAAAATGAAGGAACTTATCACTTGGGTTTTATCTCCAAAGGCACATTTGGCTCTAGAAATACAAACGATACTTGCAATGCTTTAATGTGAATGGTCTATCAAAGCTCGATATTAACACAGTCATTACAGACACGCAATCTTGAGCTGTGCACTATTTGGCCTGCTCTACTATGAACACTCAAATCAGGATTGTAAGTTTCACAACTTGACCAATCACATTAAAATGCAGAAAAACATTGGGGCATAAACATACATACAACCCTGTGCTGGTACACGCTTTAAACTCCTTTAATTTGTGTGGTTTCTATTCAGGTCATTATTTAAGGACCAGCTGTTTTGCGAGTTAGCTAAAACATTAAATGGAATCCTTCATAATGAAATCGTCTGACTTTGAGAAGGGCTGAGGTTCAGATATAGCTGAGAGAGGAAGAGAGAAGAAATAGAAGGAAAACCCCTTACTACTCAGTAATAGCTCTCCTGAAACTATATAAAACCTAAAGGAAGTTCATCATTTTGGAACAGAGGGATTGCTCCTTAATCTGATCAGCTGGGCAGATAAACAGGCAGAAGCATTGTCACTATGCAGCCCTTCCTGAAAATATTGCATAAGCACATTACAGATCCATTTCTTTAACTAGATCAGAACTCCGAATACAATAAGCCATGATCTGTATCAGAAATGAATTTAGAAAGGGCTCTAAATCCTTGTTAAAAGGGCAGGGATGAAAAATCAGAAATGCACAACCTGGAACTGCAGACCCGAAGGGACATTTAAAGCCACAGCATCTGCATTTTCCCAGAGAAACTTATGTCTTCTTGACACCAGTTGGTTCTCCTGCCAGCTTTTATACACACTGTCAGCTTTTCTCTCTAACTTCTCTGGACACAGAGAAATAAATTGCCAAGTGATAGGTTATAAAGGGAGAGCCTTGATTTGTATCCTCATTAGTGAATTAGAGAACGAAATATCAATCTCCTTACCTTGAACTGACAGACACAAGTCACACTGTCTCCAATCCTTAAACACTCCCCATCAAATTTACAGGTATTGGTGTCGCAGAGAAAGAGATCATTTTCTCTGTCATCGTAACCTCAAATACAAAGAGAGGAAAAAAAAAGTCAGCTTTGGACTAGCAAGAGGAACTACACGAGATGATTGCATTTTAATGCACACAGCACAATAACCTTGTTGATGAAATTGACAGAGTCCAGATTTCCTTTTGTCCTTCCCTGTCCTCAGCTTTTCACTTTTCCTCTTGTTTCTCCCTCGGTGTCTCTCTCAGTTCTTATTACCACTACCTCATGCACTTTGTTTTTTCTATTTCATGGACTCGGTTTCCTCAAAACTCTCCCGGTAATTATGCAATTTCGTGGCTCTGCGTTGGAAATGTCATCAACTTATTCCTATCCTATAACAAATCTGTTGGACAAAAGTCCAAATTGGAATTTCTCCAGCCCATGACACAACAAAGCCCCCAATAATAAAGACAAACAGGCTGTGTGTTTTCTGTGATGGTCTGCCTGATCCCAATGAAGATTGATGACCTCTAAGTTAACAGGAGAAGTGCCAGGTTCCCCACGAGTCGCTGAATGAACCGAGCTCTTTGCCTTCAGATTCTCCAGGAAAAACCAACAGATCTGACTGAAGATTCAGTTCACGAATACAAGCATGAATTTCAGATTTTGCTAGCTGACTTCCCACTCCAACGGCAAGTGGCTAGATACTAAACAAAACAGCTATATCAGACTCCAAACCCATTAAGATCTGAATCCATTGATTTTTAAAGAAACATCCGAGTGCTTTTAACCGTATCGCTACACGTTAAAAACGAAGAGCTCACAGCGCAAATTCCCCCCGATCTAACACGTCATGTGCGATGCACGCAGTACCCCAAACAACGTTCTTCCCCTTAGAAAGCTACTACAGTCTAATTTCCGAATTGTTTTCCGTATTGGAGAAGGACCGGCTGCTGACCTACATAGGAAACCCGTTACAAAGGTCAGCCCGACTTTAAGCAGCAGGCAGCGGGTTCCCGGTGATGCCGATACCGCGATCCGCTCTCCGTTCGGTGCGCACGGAGACAACCGCCCGCAGGATGCGCACACGCATCCCGTCTCCCCGCGCCTGGAGCCGCCCGCCGAGTGCCCCGTTCCAGCGCAGAGCCGCC
>VXBB01005110.1:575247-590992 GCA_013399915.1 Illadopsis cleaveri | reverse complement strand
GCGCCGGCCCCGACGGGGCGCGGGCCGGGCAGCGCCGCGCCTCTCCGCGCCCAGACGTGTGCGCACGGCCGCCAGCCGCAGGTGACCAGCGCGCCCGCGGGCAGGGACATCCGTAGAGAGGTCCCCACACACCGCACACACCGCGCGGGCGCTGCTGAAGTTGCCAACCCACTCCCGGGTGCCGGTATTTAATCACGCGCGGCTGCGACGTTAGGAAAATAAAACACCGTCACGGCTGTGGGGTCTGGAGCGGGCACAGGGCCGGAGAGGTGACGAGGGGAAGGAACGAGCACTGCGGAGAAGGCAGGGAGAAGAGAGAGAGGGAAGATCTTGCCCAGCCTCGGCAGGCAGTGGCCAAGATAATCTCGGGCTGCGGCACTGTCCCACCATCCGCGCCACGGAGCCGGAGGAAAATGCACCATCACTCCGGCACGAAGGGCTGCTCTGTCCCCCACACCTAAGGCACGCTGGCGGAGCGCAGCCCCGGAGCAGCATCCCGCCGCCTCCAGCCGGCGATGTGCCACGGGGCTGCGGGAGCCGCCTCCCCCGCTGCGCCCTGCGCCGCGGATCCTCCTCCCTCCTCCTTCCTCCTATCTAGGGCTTCAGTTTTAGCAGGCGGCAGCCAGGACGGTCGCGGGGGGACTCCCCTCGCTCCCCTGGCAGCGGGAGCACAGCAGCAGTGTTCGCCTCACCCTCCCTCCGCGGCCGGGGTTGGGAGCCGCCGGCCCCGCCGCAGGGCTCGGGGCGGCCCAACTTCGCCCCCTCCTCCGCGCATCTCCGGGCCCGCCGCCGCTCGGCGCCCGGGCGTAGCGAAGCCGGCAGACACCCGCCAGGTAAACCGGACCCCCGGCCCCCGAGCGGCGCTTAAGTGTGCGGCCGTGCTGCCGGCGGAATGGGGCGGCCGGCAGCTTGGGCGACAAGGACGCGTTAGGTTGGAGAATAATAAAAAAAGATCGGATCGATTTCTGCAGATGGCAGCAGGGAAGCGCTTTCTAAACACGGGCGCTGGACCCCGCGGCCCCCCGTGCCGGTGGGAGCCGCCAGCGGAGCAGCCGGACCCGGCAGGACCGGAGCTCTGTGCGGTGCCGGGCGTTCGGCAGGCGGGCTGGGCTGGGCTGGCTGGGCTGGCCCTGCCCCTCCTCCGCCCATGGGGACAGCTCGGCATCCCCGAGCGCTCCTGCGCCGCACGGGCGAGCCGCGAGAGTGGGCGCTGCAGACTGGAGTAGGGTACGGTGCCCTCTGGGCCCGGGGACCCCCGAATGTGTGCGAGGAAACCCTGCTGGAAATTTGCTGTTCCCGAAAGTAGGACCTCCTTTTCGACCCCTAAGCTGAGAGTCCACGCAAATCCTTACACCATTACTACTGCTCGTTATCCCTTCATATAGGGGCACGGTATGCGGGAGCCAAAGAATACTTCACGCTCAGTTAATTCCCGTCTAGCTTCTCCCTGAGCTCTAAACCAGGCGTTCTTCTGCCTCCTTGGTCCCCTGTACATCTTTGTCTGCTCCCTGCTCTGCCCACCTGCTGCTATCTGTATTGACCTCTTCTGCCCACCTGTACTGCAGAAGCCTTTGCTGCAATTAAAAGGTATCAATTTGCACATTCCAATATGTTCTAAAGCTCTGATGAAGATCCACACAAATCCGTGCTTACAGTTTCCTATTTACTAATCAAGACCTAAGCAGAAAGAAAATACTAATTTTTACTGCCTGCTAGTGGTTGCACTGAATCTTATCCTTCATCTTCTGTGGGATTACAGAGCATCTGCCAGCTGAGCACCTGGTGCCAGATCAATTTTTTTCCTTCCTTTTATCTCTTTACTTCACTTTTTCATGCCATTCAGTTATTTCATATACTACCACATTCCTTTTATTTCCCCATCCCCTCTCCCTTTTTAACTTTTTTCTTTTTTTTTCCTCGTATTCATTATTGTCTGTTAAACCTCAGCTCTCTGCTTGACATATCAGTGAGATGCTTAAAAATCAAAAATGTCCTGACTGGCCACAGGTACCACAATCACAGAGTCTCACCAGGGTAATGTCCTCCTCTCTCTTCCTATCTTTTTGCTCCCCCCTTGTTTCTTCTTCCCACTTCCCTGGTTCTTCTGTGTGGTGTCACTTCTCTCCATTCCCCTGGTTGAAATTAGCAAAACCTGCAGTTTCTATTCCCTTTTTCTTCTTTTCCTCCACTCTTCCCTTCTTCCACCCCAACCTACCTTCATTTTGACATAGCTACAGGTCATAAAGGCACTGCTGGCCTCATCTTTAGACCAGCCTAACCAGACCCCATGGGGAATGAAACTGCTAGGTCAGTCCTTCCCAGACCAACAGCCCGACCCTCTCTGATCTGTCCCTCCTGTCACAATAACTCACGCTCCAGATGATCCCACAAGTGTACCTGGTGTTCACAGAGTACCATTAAATCCAGCACCAGAGTGCCATGTAGCACTGCAGCCACCGAGCTCACGGTGCTGGCTAACAATTACCCTGCTTTATTTTCAGCCACTCACACAACAGGCACTGCCTGGGGAGATGAAGAAGCCCCTCTGTTTGTATACTGGTTCTCAGACTTTGGGATGTAGAAGTTCCACCAGAGGTCCTGTAATTGCCACAACGTTGTGCCAGAACTGTGAACCTGAAAGCGTCTGAAGGGCAATTTCCTCATGGCAGAGTAGGACAGTTTTTGCTCTGATTAGCACTGGTATCTTCCTTGAAAAGATTTTCCTTGTTGATATGAAAACTCTACTTATAAAAACATTTTGTTAAGATAAAAAAAATACATCTGTCTGTTCCAAAAGGGATGGCTAGACCCACACGCCCCTTTTCTCAATTACTCTCTCTAGCAATTTCTTCTGAATTATAGAGACTGAGATACAATCATTTTTTCATGTATTTCCTAGCTCCAAAGCATTCTACCCTCTTAATGCGACACTGCACACACAATCTCTCAGCAACACATTATTCCCAGCTATACTTCAACACTTAGGCTAGTTGACATCTACAGTCTTGTACTCCCTGATGTGCCCATCCCATCTCACCGCTGCACAAAAACTACTACTTGTAATCCATGCAGGCAGTGCCAGGCTGGTGTGAGGTACAAATTGCAACCAGCATCTCCTCACTGAAACACTGAGGTCATGCTACTGAGCCATCAGTGGGGTTCCTTGCATGTTTGACTCTAATGCCAGATGAGCAGCAAAAATAATCACAACCTTCTTGGAAGAACCCTTCTTGCACATGACAAGGGCAGACTACATCTCAAGTATTAAACCCATCTCCTGTAGAGCTTTTCTGAGGCCTGCACAGTTTTGAGACGCTCATGCTACAAGGAACAGGCTGATGAGTGTATCCAAGGGCAGCTGATGCCGATGCAGATTTATCCAATACACGTGGCCATGCCATGTGTACCCGTGCTTGGAGATCAGCTCCCAGTTGACAAGCAGCTTTTTGAGGTGTTTAGGCCCTCAGATGTCTCAAAGTGAGGACAGGGTGGGTCCTGGCTGTGCACTGCACTCCTTCAGCTGGGACTGGGCAGCAGCAGCTGGCAGAGGGGGCCTGGGGCCAGAATGCACCTGGTCCCAGTCCCACGTCTGTGAGTAATGCTTTCTGTTGCTGTGCCTGGCCAGCAGATGCTGTACCGGCGAGGAATTATGCAACCTCAGTTATTCACACTTGTATTACTTCTTGGCTGTGCTGCTCTTGGGAGGCTGCAGATTCCAAAAAGTTTCCCAGAACTTGGAAGAAGCCAAATGGTACAGATGAGTGTACCAAAACCTCCTCAGCAGCACAAGCTGTGGGTACACAACACCCGTTCTCTTTCTTCTCTGTCTATCTATGAAGCTATGACTTCATGGATCATTATCTTTAAAACACTTTATGTCCTGTGTCTGATGTCTCTGAAGGCCCTAGGAAGGTAATCTTGGTCAAGAATATCAGTGAAAAAAGGCTTCTTACAGTTCAGCTAATATTCATGAACAACGTTTTCTTTGAGCCAGCGCTAGAAGTATGGGCTAACATTCCACAGCTGCTAAGAACAAATCCCATCAAATGAACAAGGGACATTTGAGTTAGCCTCTTCCCTGTTGCCTCCACATCACAGCCTGTTTATGAAACACTCATTTACAGAATTGAAAAAACCCCAAGCAAACCCCACTCTGCACAATTCTTAAGAGAATGAGAGCTACACGTGTGACCTACTGCAAGCTACCACCACTAGTTATAGTTCCTAAGAAAAAAAGAAATGAAAAAAATCTATTTAACCTACAAGACACTTGCCCAAACATGGTGATCCCAGCCAATCCTAAAGAGAATGGAGTGTGAGGGTCACCAATTTTTAATGGTAATTTTTCTGGACAAAAGCATGGGTCTGATTCAAAAGACTCCAGCAGAAAAGGCTTGGAAGCCCAGTTGCCAGTCAAAAGACCCCAAGCAGAAGGAAAGGATGTTAGCTGTTCCAGCAGAAGACAGTGAAAGACATACAACCCTGTATGCACTTGCTGTGTGTGAAGCTGGAATTTCTCCCCTCACCATTAAAGAACAATGCTTGTTTCAGGTCTGTGTATTTTCAGGCCTGGTTTGACCAAAAGTTGGCATGCTTGGCCTAGACACGTGTTTCTGTCAGAAGTTTGTGAATCTCAAGCAGATTTTATGATCATCTATTTTTCATGTGTGCAGGAAAAGCACACATGGCTTCACTCGAATGCACAGGCAGTAGGGAGCTCTTTGCCTACATGCAGTTTTACAGATTTTATACAGCTTTCAGCTAAATCACATATCTCCATGCTAAGTATGCTGCTCTTGGATATCACATGGATTTTTAATGCTCTGAGGGATCCTTTGGGTCTATAAACAACAAGTAGATTACATTCATCTGCATCATGACAGACTTTTTCCCCCCCTTTGCTTATGAGACAAAATATGGCTCTTGTTCTTCCCTGGGACTAGTATGGAACCCAAGCACAATTCATGTACAGTTATGAGAAAACCATGCCATATTTTTCATTGTAATTAACTGCTTCAGAGCAAGACTACTCATGTATAAAGATGAAGAAAGGTCTCAGCTTTGCCTGAAAGACAACTTGCCTTTCAGCAATGTCTCACACTTTGAGTTTTGACTGAAACATTCCACTGCTTTGGTGACCTGTTGTGCCAAAAAAGCTGTCTGGTGTTACGCTTTTGCTTTCAACTGAATTTGCTGGCACATGCCAAGGGACAGAACAAAGTATTGCAATTTATACTGGAACACTATTCTGTGCTGTTCCACACATGAAATTGATGTCAGAAAAAAGTGTACAAAGGGCATGGAAAACGTAAATAAATACTGTGATCCTTTTACCTTCAGTTTTAAATAGATGGATTGAAATGCATGGATCCTAAAGATTTATGAATCCGTTTATAGTCCATTCTGGAGTTTTAACATTTCATGCAGCTTGTAGGAGGGAGTGTATTATTTATAAAAAGTCATGGTTATTCAGCAGTGTTTATTTCTGAAAAGCAACAAAATATTTTCAAGGGAGAATAAGAAATTGATAACTCTGGTTTACTACCAGAGTTAGCCAACTTGAAAGTCTTTTGTCATGACTGATTTACAAAGACCTTTGCTCTTATGAGCACATTTAGAACACTGGACATTTTGCTACCAGCAGTAGAAATCACCTCCATCTCTCAGGACAGACAGCACTGCAATGGATTCAAAGAAGTGGTGGTGGTGGGAACCTTTGCTGTTGTGGAGATACTTGAGCTCTATTTTTGCAGCCCTTTTCCCTGCACAGTCTTGGATGGAAGTTCAGAACTAGGGCCTGCAAGAGAAAACCCACAGCAGCTATTCACAGATATAATTTCTGTGTGACATCAGTTTCTTGGCCATGTGAACAATTTCTTCTGTCTGATGAAATGTAACATCCATTTCTTGTTTTCATTTCCTGTCTTTGGGCTCCTTTGCCCAGAGTTGTCTTTAAGACAAAGGGCCTGAAAGGACTGTAATGTAAAAGTAAGTGCAGCCTTAGCATAACTTTAGTCTTTCTAGCTACTTTACCTCATTGGAATTGCAGTGATTGCTTTTCTTCCTAGCAGGTAATAAATCAGTTTCAATGAAAAAGGAAAACAACCCAGACATAAACCAGCATTTTCAAATGGTGTTTCTCAGTCAACCTTTAGCTTCTCCCTCTGTGAAAGTGGAGCTTGCAGAAGTTGCATTCAAGCTCACCTCAACTGACCACACAGCATCCTTCTACCTAGATACAATTCCTGCAAGCCACCAAAGGGAGTTCATAGTTTAACTGAACAAATCCCAAGCAGTCTGGCCTATCTCTCTTGTCTCTGTTTGGCAATGCTGTCAACAGAAACACCTGAAATGTGTCTATCTGCAGAGCAGAGAGCCCAGCCACAGACAGATGCAGCACTGCTCATCACAGGAGCCATTTCTGGCTTGTCTCCAGCAGAGCCTTGAGGACAGGTGGATGGTGCTGCTCAGGGATAAGAGGGAGTCTCTCTGTGGTTAATAGCTCCTGATAGATTTTCTTTCCATGAATTTCCCACAAACCACATGAACATATGGCAGCCAGGAGGACCTGTGGTCACGAGCTTCACAAACTGTGTGAGAAGGTAACTTTCCTAAACTCGGCACCTGCTAACATCATCTGATACTCCTACTTCATGCATTATGAAACAATAAACAGTCATTTTGTATTCAGCACCTTGTGCCAACCCTTATCTGTAAGCCCTGCTCCATGTCTCCTGATATATTGCTAAATCCTTCTAACAGATAGCATCCTGCCCATGCTCTCCTTTTGAATGGGGATGGAGAACTGGCCGCTGCTCATGAGAGGCATCAATGGGCAGTGTCTGACCACTGCATGCACTGCCAGCAGGAGTGTCCTCTCCACAGTCCTGAGAGTGTCCCTGCTGCCCTGAGCACGTGGCATGGGTACAGTGTGTGAACCCAAAGACACTGTTACCTGTTAAACACAAGGGTTTGGGAACTAAAGGCCACTTTGTATGCCCCAGGCAAATACTGGGATAAGTTCAACTGCTCTGTCATGGTATCGTGCCAAAGGGGCAACCAGAGTGGTGGTGTGGTGCTGTGTGCTGCTCAGTGAGAGCCTTGTGCACACCCCTCAGCTGGCCTGTCTCAGGTCAGAGAGTGATGGGTCATGGGAGCATTGTCAGCTGTCCTTGCAAATGGAGCATCAATGAAAATAAAGTGTAACAGAAAAACCACTGAGGGTCTTGAAGGATTTGCATAAGAAGGGTTTGCGCCTGGATCAGAAGTCAAAATCCTTAGAAATTTTTGCACACACACACACACACTCATACCTACACACGTGCATGAAACATAATGCTTTAGATATTATGAAATCAGATCCCACATCTGAGAAGGGAGAGGCCTAGAAGAGCTACAGTTTTGTAAAGCATCATTTGGCACTTTCCATCTCAGGATCTGAAAGGGATGTTTTGGCAATATTGGCATTGTACACAACAGGTTACCAGCAGCAAGCACAGAGATGTGTTCTAAGGAAAATTAATATTGCTTCCCGTTTAATGTATGGCACCAACACTTAGGTAGAGTTTCTTAACAAGCCACTCTAATCTCCTATGTGATTTTCAAGTTATCACACATATATTTAATTTTACCTTAAACGAAACAAAACAGCAATACAGTGAAGTATTGTTGAAACATGAAAACAGTTCACTCCACATAATTAAATTTTAATTCAAAATGTCATTGCTTGTGTATGATAGAAACATTTTTTATGATCAGTCAGACAATTTCTAAATAATAGCTACCTTTATTTGAAGGCATATTGACTCAAAAAAGTAAAAAATGCAAATGAAGATTCTTCACTAGCTAAAACATTGATGTCAAATTATATATACAAATGGTAACATAAAAGAAAAAAAGGAAAAGATTTGTCAAGTACATCAAGTAAAGCATCTGGAATAATACAGAACTCCTTGCTGCCTTAACCAGAAAGTTTAATAGCTTCCATTTAAAGAAAGAGGAATTAAAGGCAGAGTGCAGTCCTAAATACCACTCCCATCTACTCTGATTAAGGTGGCAGAGTAATTTTTTGTAGGTCTGTGACACACAAAAACAGAAAGCATCCCCAGGTATTTGCTGCCCAACACATGAGGAGTGGATTTTGCACCTAATATTGGGAGACCCAAACTGAAGGTGAGCAAGATACCTCTGTGATATCCACAAAGCTGCTCATCCCTCCTGTCCACACCCTCTCAGCTGTGTTTTTCTCTGCTGGTGATCTGTGTCTTTGCTGAGCCTGCTCTGCTCCTAGACCCTGTGCTGTGAGCTTTCCAGGCACAACACACACCCTGCTGTCCCATGCTGCTGGGAGAAGTGGGACCCTCTGGCACAAACTGCCTTGGTCCAGTGTCCACCCTCCTCCTGCTGCTTCCCCTGCTAGAGAATCTCAATCCCAGATGGGTGAGGGTATGGGAACAGGACTGGCAAAGGCTTTGGCTGCCTATGGAAATGGCACATCCTGCCCAGAATACAGCTCCACCACTTGTTTTTTCTTTACTTTCTGAAACTTGCCACAACTTTGGTGCAAGGCAATCACCATTAAACTCTGTGCAGGAGAAAAACACAGCAATTATGAGAAGTTCTCTGCAATGCCCTGTGCTGCATTAGCCACTGCCTCACTGCAGGCTGCAGACAGGGCATGGAGGAGTTTGGTGCAAGAAGGACTGCGAGAGATCCCCTGCAGGTGATTTATGAGCTTAGAAAGCTCTAAAATAGTTCTTATTTCCATCAAAGCAGGAAGACGTAAAATCTGCTCTGTGCCAGCTCTGTAAAGCGAGCAGGGTGTGTGGATGTGCAGTGTGTTGATAACAGACAAGGTGCCAGTAGATGGCTCTCAAGATATGAGGCCTATGGCTTTCACAGGGCTGAGCCACCTCCCTGGTTAGGGAGCAATGCTGCTGCATGCCGGGAACAAAACAGCCACTCAAACTGGACCTTGGGACAGGACAGGGATGGCTTGGGACTGTGGCATCTTCTCCCCAGACATGCCTAAAAATAGCCAAGTTCTTAGCTCTGTTTTTTTTGATAATTCAGGGCAAAAATGTGCTCCTCACTAAAGCATGCTTAAAATCTCCCTTTAATTCTTTAAGTGAGATTTAGGGGCTGTTTAAGTAGGCTGGGAAAAGCTGAGATTATGCTTCTACAGTATCCCTGTTAGTGTGCAAGAAAAGGTACTGCCAGTCCCAGCGGGGCTATGTAGTTAATAAGTCAGATTTTCTTAACTAAATAGTTGAGCTATGTCTATTTAGGGTTGATTTTCTCAAGCATACATGAACTAACACCCCTAAGGGGAGGGGGTCCAGGAGGGATGCTCAGAGTTAGAAATTCTTCAGAGGATTGAAATGAATTTTTAGTGCTGTGTAACTACAGTACATAACATTTAATTGGGAGAAGAGAAGAGAAGAGAAGAGAAGAGAAGAGAAGAGAAGAGAAGAGAAGAGAAGAGAAGAGAAGAGAAGAGAAGAGAAGAGAAGAGAAGCTCTCATTTTCAGTTTGGGCAGTGATATATATCCCAAGTCTAAATTTTGTGAAGTGAATAAATATGGAGAAAACAAAAACAAACAAATTCTATAGCTATTCAGTCACTCTTAAATCAAGGAAGAGGGTTTGTACATCACAACTTCATTCAGACAACTGGCAATTTAGTGTATACACTAGAAATTCTGCTGGAAATGTTACTACATTTTTAATTAAATTTGGTTTTATTGTTACTTTGAATGCACTTTTCCACAAAGTATGTCCTGAGGCCTTTGCCACTCAACTGTGATGTATTTTCCTGGTCAGCAACCCCAGCCTGTATATATATTATACTCCTTCTGTTTCTTGGTTTCATGTCAAGGACAGCCAGAGTGATTGCTGACTGAAGAAGGGAACACCATCTCTGTAGGTTTCTGCAGTCATTAGTTTAGCAAGAAAATAAAACTGACTTTCATAATCTCTTTCCCTATAGATACCTGGCACTTTCCAGGAGCAAAATAGGGAGAAAATGTGATTGTTAAAATCTTACATACTCATTATTAGACTAATGATACCTTTTTCTCTCAATCTTGCCCCATAAAGGCATCTATAGAAATGACGGTGTAGAGCTGCTGCTTCCCATTATAATAGGAAGGAGAAATGCAGGCTTGTAGTATTTCAACTCCATCAAGCAATAGTGTGAATATGTAGAATATTAGAGTATTCTGTAATAAGGTAGAATAAGATAATAACATAATACAGCATTATTAGACACAGTGTGCCCAAAACATTTCCAGCCACAAGGAAAATGGGGGTGAGGGCAGGGGGCTTGGACTGGCACCAGGGAAGGTGAGGAGTTCTGAATGAGCTGCCTTCCTTCTGTGCCCTCCAGAGGAACACCACTTCCTAATTTCCAGCTCTGCTCCCAAGTTTGTGTGTGTTCATGTCTTTCCTCTTGCTTCCTCCTACTCCAATCCAACTGCAGGCTACAGAGAGAATTTAAGGAAGGTAGCTGGGTGAGTTTTGTCAGGTAAGTTAGGTCTGCCACCTGTTTTACGTGAAGAGTATCTAGTATTTCAGACTATTAAAAAAGAAAAAAAAAGGGATAAAAAAAGGATGAACTTTTACTCAGAGGCTGGGCTGAGTTGAGGTAGGAACAAACTGCTTTACTTTGGTTTTCTGAACCCAAACTTTTTACAGAAGATGAATGTCACTCAATCTGTGATACTCTGCAAAGCCTGGCATGGAACTCTGCTCACAGGTTTGAAAAGGAACTGTTGAACTCAAACTATGTTAATGTAAGTTACAACACTGAACTGTAGCCTTTCTGGTATTATTAGGGGTACCAGAAGCTGTATGACTCATGTAAAAAAAGCTTCCATTCTTATACAAGGTCATAATTTCTACTTTTTCCTCCACTAGATTTCTCCCATATGAGGAGGTAGAGGCTGGTATTAGCATTGGAAGGAAGCTGGCTGACATTCTGATCCCACAGAAATTAATGTGAGTTAGTTATTTTAGTTAGCTGGGATTTTTTCCCATCATCTTTCATGACTAATATAGTTAGTCCTTGATTTACATGCTATTATCTCCCTATGAACTTTAGAGAATCTTGTGCTCATTTCTTTTTATTACAGCACTAGAAACTATTAAAGAAAAGCTCACCTTGAAGTGTAGAAGACAAGGTGGTGGTTCTGCAAATACAGGCTATCTAATGAATTCATGGCTTCCCCTACAGAACTGTTCTGGTAGTGGTGATGGGAATTTTTCAAGATAAATTTGATAAAATGAATTTCACTTATTATGCTTCTCCTTTTATGGACCTGTGCCCTGATTCAATCTCCCAGTCTGAACATCTGGTGTGCCTTAAAAAGATTCTTCCACGTGGAGCCTGGTTCCTGATTTCCTCAGCTATTATTTATTACACCATTTAGGCTTTAGAAGGGATTGCTGAACCAGTGTGGATAATCTAAAAAATAAACTCAATCTAAAACTAATGCAAACTGTACAGCATAGGAGATTTAGAAAAGCTTACTTAGCAGTCAAATAAAACCCTTTCATTTATCTTGGTACTTCCTGAATCCACCTCTGAACAGATATGGGACCATGAGGCAAAAAAACCCCAAGTACTTTCTGAGTGACCAGGAGGCACAAATTCCTCACACACTTGAAAACAATTGTCCGAGCAATGTTTAGGGATCAGAGAGGTCTGAACTCCCTGACATCCCCCCCATCTCAGTTGCCAGGTGGCATTGGGATGTTTTGGCCCTTGTTTTGAGAACAGTGTCTATTACTCATTCTTAAGCCATACCATCTTTTTCAATTTAAATTATGACTGCCTTAATAGCCTGCTGCCTGAAATGTTCTTTGATACTGAGGCAGAATGCTTTCCAACAGTGCACAATCAAATCTGTGGGGCCTGTTAATGCTGTGTGCTGGCAAAACCCTATTTGGGACATAGGAAGGTGATTATCACCTTCTAAGCTTTGTCCAAATAGAAAGCTAAAACAATCTGGATTGGATGTGAACGCTGCATACAAAATTCTTTAACATCACACGTCTCCAGAGTCGAGGTTAGTGCCAGAGGCTTCAGCAAATGAAGCAAAATAATCCCAGATCCAAGGCTTTCTGGAGTGAGAAAGGCAGAACTGTTGGGAGCAGCAGTGCTGCTCTCACACCATTTGTTAAATGTGGTGTGGAAACGTGAATGCTGAGGAGCTCATGAACCCAGAGAGAGGATTTTGAACGTGTTCATGCAGTAACAGAGACTGGCTCTGCTCAGGGCCAGGTGACGTACTAGGTGTTGTACAAGGAGCCTTCTGGCACTGTTGGGGATTTTCCACTCCTCAAGCAGCAAGTTTTAGCTAGAACTTTTAACTTTTTTTCCAGAGAAGAAGGCTCCTCTCCTTTTTTTTGTGTCAATAATACTTATTTCAAGCACAGATTATTTGTATATAATTCTTGTTTCTTTTCTCTCAGCCTTAACCATTGTTAAGGGTTTGTGTTGCCATAACAGCGCATTTTTCTGTGATACTGATGGGGCAGATCCAGTTCAAACCCTCCTCCCAGTCATATTCATCTGTTCTAATACACATATGACATATCTATCACTCAGAGAATGTAAAATGGCCCAGAAGATGTGGGGAGTGATCTCTGGATTGCCTGGTCAGATCTTCTTTACTATTTTTCTAAACACATCTGGGTTATTTTGCTGAATCAAAATTAACTATTTCCTTGTTTGACCTTCAAGAGCACTTTTAACCAGCTTGGCACCTTGAAATATAGAGAAAACAGTTTCTTAAAAGCACCAGTATGTCTGCACTACTACCTTTCTCTAAGGTACCTAAACACAGCATGCCAGCACTTGATTGCAGAAATTTGTTCTGTGCTGGAAAGCAGCCCCGGTACAGACTTTAAAGACAATGTCTCCCTGCCTCATTAGCAAAGCTGCCCCGGGCAGACCCGAGCTGCCCACCATGGCTCCCCTGAGGCACATTTGCTGGTTGCAGCTGACCCAGAGAGGTGGGGAAGCCGTGGCTGGATCTGAGCTCAGGAGCACTTCCCAAATGCGAGTTCAGATGGATTTCTGACTCCCCGCTGGGGAGGAATGGAGCATGTGGCCTGTCCCTCCCCTGTGCCAGCAGCTCCTGCAACAAGGGAAGGCCACCAGGGCTGGGGCTGGAGTCTGGCTGGGTGCCCAGTCCAGCAGCCACCAAGGGGAAGTGTGAGCCTGAGGAGGAGCGACAGAGCCAGGACTGCTCATCCAGAGAACCCCTACCCACAAGAGATGGAGCTCCAGAGGCAAATCTCAACTGCCTTCTGCAAATGAGACGTTTGTTAAAGATCGTCAAATGGCTTAGAAGTAAGATTTCTGAAAATGTACAAAGTGAAAACAAAATTACAGCACCGCTGAAGATAGTGACAAAGCAGGAAGATACATCAGCATTAAATAAATAGCCAGCTTGGGGTTCTCAATTGCAATTACCACATACTCTCTGTGTTTGTAATACCTAGGAGACCCATAGCACATTACAGAATTCTGTTAATTACTAAGTAAGTGAAGAAGGAGAGGAAAAAACACTGTGACCAAAATGTATATTGTGTATTGATTTAGAGCACTGTAATTTAAAATTAATAATTTATCATTCCTCTTAACAGGCTACGCTGTATTTTATAAAAAGTAATGAAACCTTTGGAATACAGAGGAAATCACTTCCCACTCTGTCATTTCATCTATGCTGAGAAAGGGGAAGGAGTGGTTTGTCTTCCTCTTGCCACATTTATAAAATGTGCAGTTCAGCAAAGAGTAAATTAGCAAGATTACAGACTTCTCTTTGCTGTTGCTTATCATGCAACAGTGGACAAAATAGTAACTGGTGTGTGACGTTAAGAGAGTCTTCCCAGGTAATACTCTCAGAAAGCCATCACAGGAGCACTCAAAACAGCGACAATCATTGTCCCACCAGTTTCAGCAGTTCTAACCAGCAGAAGTTGCTTGGCTTGTTGAAGGATAATGAGATCGTCTCTTTATTGCTCGAAAAGCTAAGTCACTCAGATCAAGACTTCCCCAAGAAACAGAACACTGCAAGCTATTAATGAAATCACAGTTGGTTCACATCTAACTAGAGGAACAACCACAGCAAAACTAACTTGTCATGAGAAATTATTTCATTTTGCTGCAGCTGCAACCTTTGTTTTCAGTGCATGTGCCGATTTGGGCTAAATAATTTCCTTCAACCACACTGTGAAAACTTTAGGGGAAAAAAGCTTCATAGAGAGCTTCAAACAAACCCAAGTATTAAGTTCTTATGTGTGCTTTCTTTATAGAGGCATTAATCATTTTCAGTTATTGCTCATTTTTAGTGCAGATAGCTCCTGCTACATCCTTGCTGTTAGAGACGTGAAAAGCTTCACAGCACGGTGAGGAGGTCAGGTCCCAGCCTCCTTTCCAGTGGAAACAGGGCTTATGGGATTACATTGATTATGAGCTTGCAACTCTTTTCTCTCTCATACATTATTTATTTAATTGGCTGCTTTCAACCAAACTAGAGAATCACAGATTTCTCCAAAGTAATTAAATTCATACAAGTTTCATTGAAGCAGACAAATAGGAAAAGGACAGAGACCTGAGATATGCCCTGAACTGAGCTCTTTTTTAACAGACACCAAAGGACCTCAAGAGGAGATTCGACTAATACCAACTACAAGTAAAATCCACGTGAAACTTTGACCCTTGTCAAGGGTCTTTAGAGACAAATTAGACACAAATTTGGTGCTGATGAATTTGTGCCAGCTGCCATCAGCTGCTGCATGCTCCTTGCATTAGGCATGGATGCTCGATATGTTGAAAGTGTAGTCCAAAGTTAAGACACTGTCCTAAAATGTTTAGAGACATTACTGCTCTGCCATGCACTTCTGTGTGGTTAGGATTTGTACAATGGTGTTAAAATGAGGATGATGCCTTTGGTCTCTATAAAGAAAGATGCAACAGATAGTGAGGCACTCACACAATGTGGGGACACAGAGAAGGAACCTCAAAGACAAAACCCTGATGCCTAATCCTGGAGAAAATTAGGAAATTACCATATAGACTTCCCTTTCTTAATGCATAACTTGTCATCTAGACTTCATTTTTACGTATCTTGTTTCTTGTATCTCTTTTTTTTCTGACCATCTACCCTCTGACACCAGTTGGTTCCTTCCAAGTGATTCAAGATATTTAATCAGCCTGGGAAGCACTAGAGGAACAGCTCATAGCTTCAGAACGAGGCTTCAGGAAGAGAGTCCAAAGCATGTGAAGAGGCAGCATCCCAGGACAGCTGGGATTTTCAGAGAACTGCTACTCTGCCTGCCGTTTGATTTACATGCCCTGTTGATTGCGATGATGTACCCCCAAGTAACTTTTCTCTTGAGATTTAATAATAAAATTAACATCCCAAATTTTAAAAATTCGAACAGGTCTCCAAATAAAACCATCAGAAGTAGGAAAAATGTATATATGTGGCAATCAGCTATTAAGAGCCACAGACACAGGGAATGGCATCTAATCCACTAATCCCCAGAAGCTGGAGAAAAGTCATTACTTGTAGACAAGCTAAGCCCCGGGGTCCTTTGAGAGCCACACTCACTTTTCGTGCACTCTTTTTGCAGGGATGGGATACAATAGCAGAACAGAGGTAGCTGTTCTGATGGGACACACACACTACAACTTAAGTCTTCATAAGTACAGTGTACAGGGTTGTTGTGTTTT
>VXBB01005110.1:355079-568677 GCA_013399915.1 Illadopsis cleaveri | reverse complement strand
TTTTTTTTTTTTTTCCTTTTCTTTTCTTTCCCCTCCAGCCTCCTGCCTATCTTCTAGCTGCAGATTTAAAGAAATAGGAGGCAGGTGCATTGTGAGATGAAGGGCTGAAAAAAAGCCTGAAAAAAGCAGCAGCCCTTATCATTCTCTGCTCTGTTTCCCAAATCTTTGAGCCAGGCCGTGAAGGAGCTGCTCTTTAGCCATCTGAGGGAAAGGCTCCTGATGCAGCCTGTGCCATGTCTCACGGGGAGAAGGGTCCTGCTGTCCATTTCACAGGGCCAAGGTGGGGAGCAAGATCCGTCTCAGGATCCCTGGCAGGGTGGGTAGGGGGGAAGGCTGGCAAGGGAGCCAGGGAACGGAGCGCCAAGAGCCGGGAAAAGGAAGCAGGAAAACTACCAAGACAGACAGAGTGGAGGAGGCTGGATTAGAATTCAAAGTCACAGCCAAAATGCGAAGCTGAACACTATATTTAACAGAACTGCTCAGTTGAATGCTGCTGGAGAGCTCAAGTTTTGAAGGATCACAGAGTTAGGGAATAACTTTAGGTTTAGTGCTTCTTCCCCCCTCTGTTATGACCTTCACCGCTCACATCCCATTCAAACGTAGGTAGGAACTTCCCCAGATGGCATCTTTGCACCTGTCATTTCCTGGAGCAGTTGTACATATCTAATAAACCTTTTCAAATATTATGTCATGCTTAATTTAACACCATTGTCCTGATGTAAGTGCACACTGTGGAACACATTTTAAAAACTATGTTAAATTTGGCTTCAATAAGCTTGGGGAGCACTGAGGGCTTAGTAGCAATCTAAGCTCACTTTAAGGCACTGCTTGCAGAACCAAGAAGGATGGAGAGATCTCGAAGAAAAGTTAGGAAAGGGGAATTATGCGGAATTCCACTACTTTTCCTCACAGTTTCCTGATTTATGATCCTTTCCAACAATTGTAAAATAAGATAAATAATTAATATTACAACATTGAGTGTTACAACAATGAAGATATTCTGGTGGCGTTGCATGTAACTTCAGAAAACTACTTCATGTTACCAGCTTCATCTTTAGATTTGATAGCAAAACAATGATCAAATCTTATTTGATGCCAATATACTGACTGTCCTGGTGGAATTTATATTGTTGAATATGCATCTGCTTGGTCAAGTTAGACGACATATCAGACAATACTAAAAATTTCTGACAGAGTTGCACAAGATTGCAGCAAAAGCCATCAAAATAAAGCTGTATGATGATAGAAAATATGGCAATTTAAACAAGGGTTCAATATTTAATACTGTATTCAATTTTGTATTTTGAGAGGCTGGCAAGGATTAAGCTTGAAGAATTGAAATAATTTATTTCGTAGGTCTTTATTCAAGCCACACAGTAAAAAACCCTGTCCATCATGGCCTCAAAACCATGACACAGATGAATTGCTTCATTCTGTTTCCACTCAAGGAACTGGATATTGTTTAATTAGGGAGAGATATTTTAAGATGCCATGAGATTGACTGGAATATTTCTGAGACCTTTCTACTTTGCTGTTAGGGCTGAAAGACAACTGTGAATGTCATGAAAACAGAACCTGTTTCTTCCCTGGGAATTTACCACCGTTGAAATGACTCTGTTACAGAACAATGTTCTTGTAGGTATATGGCCCAGGCCAGAGTCCACAGAAGCTGGCGTGTTGGGGAGCAGACTCTGACCTGTGTAAACATCAGAACACTGGTGGATGTGCATCACCTTGTCCTGCTTGCTTTGGTGGAGCTGAGCCAGCCACCCCAGCTGGGAACACAACCTTATCCATCTCAGGCACCAGGAATGAGTGCTCAGAGCACAGACCAGCTCCGTGCCAGGGCGTAACCAGCACTGCCTGAGACACGGCACAACTGTAATTAATGATTATCTTCAAGACTTAATTACACTTAATACTCTCCTGTGATGGAGTGAGGTGACAAGAGAGACTCCCACACCTGTTTGTCAACAGAAATACCAGAGCTAATAACAGCAGTCTCTAATATATTCCACCTTGAACTTCAGAATATGACCAGCTGTCATCTCCTGTCCTTGCCAGGAGACAGGGACAAGCTGAGGAGTGTGACCTCCCCCTACTAATTATTGGACAAGGAAGTTGACATGACACAATTGTTTCTCCCCTTATGTCAGTTTTTACCAAGGTTTCCAGAATACCAGGATCTGCTTTTCCACACAGTGGCAAAAGTCTTGACTCTTTCCAGACCCTGCAGTAGCCACAACCCTGAGCTGCAGGAGACCACGCTGGCAGCACACACATTTCAGCATGTGTGCAGAAGAGAGAGAGGCTGTGCACAGAGTTTAATTCATGCTGCTTGGTTTCTGTCCTGAAACACAAGGAAATGTGTTTGGGATGAATTTCTTTGTCTCTAAATGGAATGCCGGACCTCATTTCTTCTTTAAACAGCAAAACGTTAACAAAGCCTTCCACTTAATATTAGAAAATACAAAAGGTTTAGATTTTAAAGCTGGGTAAGACTTCCTTATCTGCAAATTCCACTAGATAGTCAAGAAAAAAGCTGTTCGGAAATACCACAGAAAACAAGAGCTTGAGATCCACTTTATGTCCACGCTATGAGGGAGGAAGGCCAGGCACAGATCTGTGATAATCACCAAACCCCTCACACCCACCCAGAACAGTGACAGTGACATCCTAAACGCTATTGGGGTGCCAAAACTTGAGCGCTGTAGAAATAGCAGGAACTCATTCTTTAAGCAAGTATTTCAACTGTGAAACAGTATGCATTTTTTAGAGTGAAAAAGCATTCATTTAAAGGAAAGATGTGGGTTTGTTATCTGAATATAACCATGGGCAAAAACTAATAGAGGGAGACAATGTCTGTGAACTTGTCTGACCTTCTCCCCTCCAAACAGTAGCCTTAGCTCTCACCTGAACCTTTTCTTGAGCTGTTACCTATTCCCAGAATTGAAGGGGCTGTAGCACTTTAACAAATGATACCCTTAGCCTCATTTTACCAAATGAACCTTAACCCAATGCTAACCTTAAACAATCTTAGCCTGTTTCTCCCTGACATGGGGAAGAGAACTACCTTTGGCCCTCATGCTAAAAGGGTAAAAGGAAGGAGAACACTGCAGAGCTATCACCACAACTCAGTCAAGCTCAGCTAAGCCCAATATGGAGCACAGCCAAAAAGGTGTCTGAAGAGAAAGCTCAGATTAGCACATCCCTAATATTCGTGTTAAGTGGAGGCGTCCAGCAGATCCCTCCCCTTGTTTCCATGCTGCAACTTGAATTGCACAGCCTTAAGGGCCACTGTCTGAAGGTGGAGGTGTTTATGGACACATGGGGCACTGACCAGGAAACAACCCTCCTGGAGGAGACAGCAACCTCCAGACACTGTGTTTTTCGCAAAGGGCCTCAAAGAAGTGATAGGAACATCCTCAGGTGTGGAATTTCCTGGCAGTTCCTACCACTGGACAGTGGAGGGTACCTGAATTCCCCAGTGCAGAAGACTGGAGCCCCTAAAATGCAACCCCACAGGAAGATATTCAAGATGGAGGTGACCAGCACTTCTCACAAGAGAAGTCAGAAATCACAGACTTCCAGGGGCTGCAGGCTGTGTGCTCCACATGCAGAGGGAGGAAGAGAGAAATGCAGCAGCAATAATTTTCCTACTGCTTTTTTAGGAGTATCTACACACGTGCTAGAAAAACTGCCTTCCCCATTCCAGTTAAATAAGACCAGCATTTTCTTCCAGTAATTTCTACTAGGGCGCACGTTTGGTTTCTTGTAAACTATAAATTCACAAAGACAAGCCCCACAAACCAGCACGAGTAGGAATCATCCCAAGATTTATGTGTGTATGACAGTCTCAAAAAATTCTCGCAAATCATTTATACGGCAGGATGGGTACATGCTGGCTGTGAGCAAGTAATCAGGAAAAAACATTTCACATCCCTGGGCTGGCACTTGAGGTGGGGCCTGGAATACAGTTGGGTGGAGAAAAGGGAATTTATACATCTTGTGAATGTAGTAGAGCTCTTCATGTAAGATCAGACAGCAGAGTTATGGGGGAAACAAGCCTTGCCCATGGATTTGTTGGGATGTGAGCAAGAGCTGCTGCATCTGCTGAGATTTCTCTCAGGAGGCTGGAGAGTTCAATTATGAGTTCAATTATGAGCTGTGCCAGCAAGGAAGGAGCATGCTGGACCTTGAGTACATCCTCACTGCTCTCCTGCTGACGTTTCTGGGCTGTATTTCTGGATCCCCATACTGACGGATTCTCCGGTTATTCCTCACTGCTCTCTCACAGTAACTTTTCTTACACACCTCTTTGCAGTGTGTAAGAAAAGAGCAGCAACTGCTGGGAGTCACAAACAGCTCAGTGCTTCAGGGTGCTCAAGTACCACCAGGAGAACTGAGATTTGAAGGGAATCCTCGAGGTGCTGTTGCTTACGTGTCGCAAGAGCAAGCGCAGCTCGTGGCTGCTCCCCTGAATACCAAGTTGATTCTGAATTTATGGTTCTTGTCATTTCAGGAAATTGTCATCACCTACTCAAAATCTGCAAAACTTTAAATGCATTTTTAGTGGGCTCTGAGAGAATTAAACATAATTTTGTGTCAAGAGCAACTAAAAGCTTGCTATCAATCCAGTTTTACTCTTAGTAGGAGGAGTCAGAAGCATAAAACTGGCCAGCAGCCTGCTGTGAGTCTGCTGAGAAAAGAGGAGAAAATATTCCTCCTTTTGCCGGAGTAAACCAGATTCCAAAATCAACCTGAGTAAAGAAAATCTTCAGCCACAGTGGAAAAACATAGCGTTTCTGTACCTAGGGTTGCAAATTCACATTTTTAAACTCAAGGGGCTCTGCACCCACCTCACAACAGCCTAACCAGTGGTGTCAAGATGGCCACAGTGGCCATGATTTAAACCCAGGATTTAAGAAAACAAAAATCAACTTCTCCAAGCTCAGGGACTGCCTGATCTCTTTCAAGCTAGGATGAATAATACAGATATGTTTAAATTTGAAATACTCTTCTTGTGAGCTTTATCTTCCAGCAGCAAATTCCTATCCTCTTTCCCCAGCTGAGCCAAGATATTCCTAAATATTTTATAACTAAAAATCTTTTTCTCTTTGCCCTCCTATGTAGATTCTCACACCCTGCAGCCCAGCATGACAAGTTCTTCTCTTTGAAATATTGAGCCACTTTCAGTGGGTCTTGTCAATCCTTTACACCTATTTTAATTGAATATTTCAAAGTGGAGGGAGATCAGAGCACTCTGCCTGGGTGGGCACTGGCTGATGGTGTCAGGCTCCCTCTGCTCACCTCCAGCTAAAGTGCTCAGATCCCTCACCTCCTTGGGCTGAGGGGATGATGGATGTCACAGCATAATGGGTGAAAAGTGGTGATGAGGGAGCTTGAAAAAGAGTAGATAAAGCATGCTAAATTTAGAAGCTGTTTGTTTTCAAGAATGGGTTTGAACTTTAACTCACACAAAAATTATGCCTCACAATTCCACTCTTCCATGACATCTTTGTTCCTCAGCTAGGGCCACGGAACACAATATCACTCTATTATTAATAGCAAGGGTCATTGGTTTTTTTCCTCCACCTCTCCAAGTGTGGATGCCTGGGTCATATAGGCAGATGTAGCACCCAAGTCTGCTCCAGATGTAGTGTAGTAACTGCATCCAGCCCAAATTCTTTCCAAAGAAAATGAATGGGAAACACTGGAGGCTTGGTGTTATTCATACCAGAGTCAAACCAAAGGATAGGTAAGCTTCCATTCTGATATAATATTTAAATATTAAATAGAATCTGAACAACCACTAAATGACTATTAAGTTTCTCAAGCAGCTTATTCTTCTGGATAAATTAGAAGGCAGAATAAAATGGGATCTCCTGTACTTCAATTACATCTCTTTGCTTACATGAAAAGCAGCCTGTTCTGAGGGAAGGACTGCAGAAGAAATGCCTGTCTGTACCCAAAGACTCTTCCCAGGACATTCTGAATACTGGGGATCATCAGCTCCATTAGCACCAGGCCATGGGTAGAGAATGAAGAGAGGCTGCCACGAGAAAAAGTCCTGAAACTAAGTACAACCCAAAGGGGAAAAGGAAGACAGTATTTTCTTGAAAGCAAGACAGTTAAGCAAATAGTGGTAAGACATTTTGATGTGAGAATTATTTTTGCTTCTTTTTTTTTCCTTCAAATCATCAGTTTGTTTTAGCTGGCAATGACACTGCAAAATTAATTATTTTTCTTTGTTGTCCCAGGCAGAATCCCCTGCAATTCCTTGATAAACTCCTATCTCATGCTCATGTCTTCATCAATTTAGAGTCTTTACTTCCCATTAGAATTAGTTGTTTACGGTTGACAAATATTATCTGTATTTTCCTTGCTAAAATGATCATGGGGATAAAACTTCCATTTTTGTATTCACAAATAAAGCTGAACAATTATATGGCTTTTGGCATAAACAGGAACATAACAAGATTTCTTTTCAAATATTTTTCCTCCCTTAAATTCTCTATTGTGGTATTTTGGATCCAATGCCCAAGCATTCACCATAATTAATTAAGCTTTTTATTCTCAAGAGTATTTTAGTGGGATTTGCCAGAAAATGTTTGGAAAATGGCTATGCATTTAATAATACGTCCATCGACTACTGTTCCAGCTCTCTGCAGGAGTGGATAGCCACAATAAGCATAAAAACTTAGTTACATCTGGGAACTGTGTCCCCGTTACATAAACACAGCTTAACACCAAGAGATGAATTTTGTGTTATCCCAAATGGTTAATACCAAATCAGAATGAGAACCCAGTTACAGGTGAAATTTGCCCAGATTGTGAAGGGTAGACCGAGCCATTCTGGTCATCCAAAGGTTGGGGCAAGGGATGGAAAAGCAAAGAGTAAATGTGTGGTGGAGCCAACTGATGAGGCCTGAGCACTGAAAGAACAGGCCACTGAGACCAGCAGTGTAGCCCTGGTTCCATGCCTGAGGTGTTTTGGTTTTCTGAAATTCTTTTCCCAGGGAATTTTCTGTAAACAGGAGAAATATTTTTGTAACTGTATGTATGCTATTCATTCCTTTTCCTAGGAGGGACTTCTTCTTCTTGATGTCCCTCTGGTCTGACCAATGTGATTGAAGAGATTTGCCATTGTTTCAGCAATCAAATTGACCTGTGCAAAATAGTATAAAAGGGAGACACATCCCAAACGAAAAGGAGTCATTTTCAGCCTTCTGAATCTCGGAGTCTGTGTCATTGTGGTGTAAAACAGCGTCACAGCAGTGCCCTCCAAAAAATGTCCTGGGCTGAAACAGCCTCCAGCACTGTTCACAATTATCTGGATGCAACCTCTATCTCAAAAACTCTTACATTCACTTTTACATTCGCTTTCTTCCTTACATGTCGATTCCAATGCCAGAGTCACTGGAAATTAGGCTCATAAAATTTGGCTTCAAACCCAAAGAGAAAATGCTAGATGGCTTTACACTGTGGCCACTAAATCATTTCTCTTGGTGCTCAGGGTACCTAGGTTAGAGCTTACTCAGGAGTCTGAGTCCTATACTGTGCCCTGCAACTCAAAAAGCTTTTACTCATCATCACTATGAGCTGGGTCTGCCTCCAAAAATCTGTTTGCATTGGAGCTGTTGTGTTGTAGCCTTACTACCTCCTGCCATGTCAATAGCAATGGAAAAATAAAAAATTTGGTCATTCTGCTTATAGAGGTTTCCAATCAATGAAGACATTTGGGTTACTGGTTTAGCAGCCCTTGAGCCTGTTTAAGGTTTCATTTCCTGGGCCCCAGCAGAGAAGAAATCAGCACTGCCAATGCAGTACAAGAGCATTGGCTGAAGTTGCTTTGAAAGGAAAACCAAGATGCACACAGCCCTGACCACAACTTTTCCCTCTGTTACTTATAAGACATGATAAACTAATAATTAAAAATCTGAAATCTTTCAAGTACCGTATGTGTGTTTTCAAACAGCTTCACTTTATATAATTCTTTAATCAAATGTGCAGGAAAGCAGCACAACAAAGGCTGAAATATATTTCAGCAGTAGTAAAGGCGGGATCATATTCAGTTTTGATGCAAACATATGCAGCCCTTGTAGACTGCAGCCTGACACTGATAATTGTTTTGCCCCATGAGTTTGGAACTGTTGGGACAGACTCCACTAGCAAGATACCCTACAAAATATAGGTCTGACCCGGTGCTTACTAGAGTTAATTGGATTTTTTTTTTTATGACAGTGGCAGAGAGGATTTTAAGCCCCTAGAGCAGAAATTGGCTAGCAATTGTCCATTTTCTCTTGTTATTCACAGAGAAGAAATTCTACTGTGCCTTTTCAAAGATGATAGCTGAGTGTTAAATTCATGCCTTTATTTTGGTTAAGGAAAATGAATTTGTTTCAAATAAAATGTCCTTTTTTTCTTTTTAGCAGAGTTCTGGCACATGTTTTCAGGGTCAAGATCTAATAATAGCCCTTACAAAACCCTCACAGTTTTGACATTCATTCTTTGGTGCAGCAAACAATGAGACTGTAATGATGATGATGATAATTGTGTTTATTTTTGATTCTGGACAAATGTCATCCATTCTCCATCCAGTCCCATTGTGAAAAGGCCTGAGCTATGACCTCCAGCAGGATCAGCTGACACACTTCCACTTGGCCCAAATTTGTGACAATCTGCTGAAAATGGCAATCTTAATGTTTTTCTATGCTTTTCTCACTGCTGAAGAGATCTCCAGTAAGAAACATTACCTTTCATTTATGATAAAATATTTCAGCTAAAGTTAAGCCAAAATAATGGGTACTAATGATGCACTGAAGATCCTCCCACTGCAGAAGATCTCCTGGTGTCTCTTACAGAGATCCTTCACTTACTCAATGGAGATTTGCCTTCAAAAAATAAATATACCTGTTTGCCAGCACCCTCCCCTCCTCTAGCTGCACTACTGCCCAATTTTAAGGGAGACCATCTGCCTCTAGGGCCTAAAGAGGTGATTGAACTTCTTCTGGAACGTACTTCCCTGTTGCCACTAAGCTGACATCATACTGCACGCTGGGGATGAAAGTAAAAGGAAGGAAGAGAGTAAGAGGGAGAAAGGGAAATGTGGAGAGAAAGGAGGGACTTATGGAGGTTCTTAGGTATGTGATAGATTTCTTCCAAGTAATTCTGAATTTGGGAAAAAAGCCAAACTATTTGAATATCTTCTGATAAATAGTTCAATATATTGATAGTTCAGTATATTTTGAATAGATGGTAGCATATATTTTTTGAATGCTGAAGTAATAAGAAAAATAAAGTATTAGCAACTGCCTTGGAAGTGTATTATTAGAAGCTAATATTTGAATAGTTTTAAGTATTGTTTTGTAGCTCAGCAGTCCAGCAGAGCCCTTCTTTACAGCAGTCCTATTCTATGTATGTTTACTTAAGAGAATCAAAGTGATTCTCTTCCTTACATAATTTCTTGTTTTCCCCTCCTTCTTTCACTAACAGACTTTGATTTAATAGTTTTTGCTGGAGTCATAGTTCATCATTGTACCAAAGATGGTAGCATCCAGCAATTTATCTGTCAACCTCTTCTCGATACACCAGCAATTTTTCATGGAAGAGAGGAACTTACTGGAGCAGTAGTCTATTCTTATGGCATATGGACCTATTAGTGTAGTAAATTTATCATTATACATGACATAAAAGATGCATTACCATCCATTAAGTTCAGGTAGAAGCAAACCATTGGATGCCTACCACTGGATCTCTCCCACACCACAACATCCTTTCCAGTAATGCCTGTGTGGTCTTTGAGGAGAGTTTCTCTTCTAAATGGCACCCTACAATTAAACATGCAGGGCTTTCAAATGCAAGCCAGCTGTAAGATATTGGCATCAACATTTATTGCTGTGTAATGAGGTGCACCCAGTTAAAAGTGCATAAATTATTACTTGTTTCTTATGGATAGGAAGTCTGATTTTGAATTTATCTTCTGCTACACCTTCCACACCCATCAAATATAAATTGAAAAAAGGCTCTTTTTTTTTTTTTTTTTTCTCCTTTGTGTTTGAATGCAACAGTGCCAGGCAGGGAGAAGAAATCTGCACAGTCCTGTGCTTCTGAAGTAGAGGAACAGGACTCCCAGGCAAAAAGTCATCATGCCCCAGAAGCATAAGGGGAGCCCCCAGAGCTTTGCTTATAGTCTCAAACTCTCTCTATTTTCAATTAAATGATCTAAATAAAAAAATTACTTTGTGCTGTCACAAACTATGTTGCTGTCCTAAGAGAAGCATGATTTAATCTAAGTTTACACCTGTAGCTGACTAGTTACAGGAAGATAATTTGTCTATTGAGTTTTGCCTGGTTTTATTCTAGTCATGCTCTTCGGCAAACCTAGATGTCTTTTTCTCTTTTTTTTCATTCCGTCTCCATGAAGTCAAGCCCAAGACAGGATTGGAAAGGTCATTCTCCCTTTTCCTTTCTCTTCTCCTCCACAGTGAGAAACGTACCAAGATAAACACACTCCTTTACCCATTGTACTCTGCCTGAATTCACCCATTGAGGTCTGTTGGGGTTTCACACTAAAACTTCAAGAAGAACAGAAGACACGCACAAGTGAAGAACATTTTCATTTAAAGGGTGATAAAATTCATTACAGATTCTCAAGACTGATCTATAAAGACTGAGAGCTTTCTTCAAGCAGTTTGTACTGCTGGGTCATTTTACTGATATTGCCACTACCGTAAAAAAGGAAAGAAAAACCCAAAACAAAACCAAAATAAACTAGGGAGAAAAAAAAACCAAAGAAGGAGTAGAGGAGGACTAATTTTACAGGGTGATAGGATTGAGGACACCAAGAACAAGCAGTGAAATCTTACAGTACTTGACCAAACCTCTGCATGCCTCCTTCCCTCCTCAGGAAAAAATAAGGTAATTATACTCTACTCTGATAATGATGGTAAGTAAAGTCTCAGGAAGTACCACATGCAGCAGTGGGTAGTTTTCTTTAATTATTTGTTGCATTCAAAGGCAAAAATTATATTTATATATATTGCTTCAGTGTTGACTACTGGAGAAAAAGGCTTTTACTGAGCAAGGTTAGAAAGCAAGGAGGGAGAAAGTAACTGATATTATTTAAAACATTCACATTGAGAAAAGATGGTGTTTGGTGGACTTTTACTCTTGAAAAATAAAAAACCTTCCAACAATATTAGCAATTAAGAATCAATTGTCAACCCCTCAGTCCGTGCAGAAGAGACACACAGACCAGATACGCTCGGGGTGGACCCACATCACACACCTGCAGTGCTGCAGCCAAAGTTTTTTCAGCAGTGATGTTGTCTCTTTTAGCTTGAGCAGAGCACACACAGAGGGGTGCCTGGGAGGAGTACTGGAAGGTGCCCCGGGTGTGTTCAGAATCAGTAAACGAGGTCCCACAGAGTGATCACTTAGCAGAGAAACACATAACAGCCCTCTCGCAGTGTTTGCGCTCCTGGCAACCATTACAAACCAATTATTTCCTTTGGTCTCTTAAAAGGGATGGGAATACAGGCTTCCTAAGGACTGCCATCACCCTGGAATGGCATCACTCCATTGCTTCAAAGGGAGCTGTGCTGAGCACGGGGAGACACTCTCTGACCTACCCCCCTACCACTGAGCAAGCCCACGAGCTATGGCCACAGGAATGAAAAGTGCTCCCCAGGTGCCTTGTCTTATAAACTGGTACAGGCAGGAGAAAATTCTCTGAAATCTCAAAGACCTCAATTCAAATGTGCTTGCAGAAGCATCTTTTTATCTATCAAAAGCTTTTGGACTCCAATTAAGCAAAGTACAGAAAGGACTGGAATGCCCCTGAATAACCTCTGCACAAGATGATGCTTGTACGCCAAGTGCACAAAAAGCCATACAAGTTATTTAAACCTATATTTTTTTGTCCATTTGCAGTAACAGCTACCACTGCACGCTGTGTATCAGTGGGCTGACGTGTCAGTGGCTGAAGCCTGCAATTAGCCAATGAGTAAACATGGCTTCACGCCCTCAGACCTTGCAGGGATTAGCTTTTGCTGTGAAGTACGGACATATTGGCAACATTTTGTATGCATTTTGAAACATTACTGGAACACTCTGGTACGCTTCAAAAGTATAGATTCTTTACATTTTCCCACAGTGGCAGACCCTGCAGGGAATGTTTAGCATTAAGTGCAATTATTTTGTTTTATGGAGCCTGTCTCAGGCTTTAGATGTCTGTACGTGGTTTATGTTTTAAGAGATATACATGTAGATTCCAACAGCTGTTGATGTACACTCAAGTTCCGAAGTACAGTCACTCCAGACAACATTTCTAAACTATCCTTCTCCCAAGCAGCACCCCTGCAGGGGAGGACCAAGTTTGAAGCCTGCTGTACTGAATTAACAGAGGGAATAACTTGAGAGCATTTCAGAATAAGGAAAACTGAACACTAGGGTGCCAATTTGCATTTCTTGCCCTTCTCACAGCAGTGGGATCAGTTTCTTGGGCTATTGTGGCAAGCCACTTCAGCACAGGTCCTACCATCCTTCTCCCCAGCTTAGTATATTCAAGTACTTAGAGGTATAATCAGACACACTTGGATTTTCAGCTCCACACCTTTGACTGAACTCGGAAACCTGTGAATTATCTGCCTGTAATTTCTAGCACAGGCTACTCTAAATACATGAAAATTCCTTCCCAATCTCCATTTCATTTTCAACTGCATGTTGAGAATGGCATTGTCCTTCAGCAGGGCACATGAGAGGCATTTGGGCACAGCAGCAGGAAGGTTGGCAAGAGGTGGCCAGGAATCCTACGCAGAGGATACAATGCAAGGATCTCTTAAGCCAGAGGACTGTGTACATTTTTGTAATTACTGTGTTTTACCTCTACTCCTGTGAAGTGTCTTAGATGGCAGTCCCTGGTGCTTGTTACCAGACTGTGTCGAACATAAAGCACTCTGGATTGAATCCTTATTTTAAAAAAACAAACAAAATACTTGAAATTCAACACCATGTATTACTCCAAATAAGAAACCAACATGAGTGCTTTGCACCTCGCAGGGAAGGAGGGCCAGAGGGACACTCATCCATTTGTTTAGAGCACTAAATATCAGGCAGAGTTAAGGATTTATGATTGGGTCCATCACAGTCAGTTTCCACAGGCAGTTTTTTAATTTGTTTGACCAAGAAGAACCAGCTATCATAACAAGGATTGTCCCTGTCAGCATTGCTCAAGGCAGTTGAACATAAGATGTTATCACTGGGGAAGAAAAGCTGGCCCTTTGTTTTTATGGATGGGAGAAGCAGCTTGTTACCACAGCAAGGTTGCATTTTCACATGTGGAGGCTGCAGTTGAAAGGGGAAAGCAACCTCTAAACTTTAGCAATGATGACTGAGGGACAAAATAGAGGCCAAAAGTTGCTTTTCTGTTGAAACAACATTTGCAGCTTGGGGAAAAAGATGCTTAAGGTATCTCGTGTGTGGTTACACCATTGTTTTGCCTCACTCTTGCCAGCGTACACTTCATCTTGGTGTTGATTAAATGGACATTTTAGTGCTGCTCTCATCACCTGTCTTCATTATCCACAATGTTAAGTGGACATGGGTGAGAAAACGAACATGTAAAACTTATTACTGCAAACTAATTAGCAGAGGTTTTTACGTTTATTTAAATATAGATATTTAAAAGCTTCCCTCTGAGAGAAAGGAAAACATTCCCCAGAGTGGGCTTGCATTTTAAGATCTAAAAAGCAGTATGCACTCATGCAGATATTGAACATGTACACGAGAAATCAGCTTCACAGGCATTTAAGCAGCAGGCAAGGCACTGTCCTTTAGGAAGGCTCATTTGCCCAATTACAAGAGGGAATTTTGCCCAATAAAATGAGGGAGGCACTGGCAAGCACGCTAAGGTAGAATCCTTCTAGCCAGGAAGGATTCTAGATAGTTACTGTAACTCAGTACAATGAATTGTAAAATCATCATCACCAGCACTCTGCTTTCACTGTCTGCTAAACACAAACAGAAATCAGACAAAAACAGGAGGGTGGGCACCCAGGAGCATTAACTCACAGCTTGTTGCTTGGCACACAGGGATTAGTATTTAACACTGTCTCCTGGAGCAATGCATTTGGGACTGCTGTTCACAATGAGCAGGCTCAGTTTGTCCAAAGTGGGAAAACTCAGGGTATTTTGGTATGGAGTCTGGTGGTTCAGAATGCAAGCTGGACAACAGCTACTGATGGAAGCAACAGAGGAAGGGAAGAGAGAAGTAAGGATGATACAAGAAGTTCTTTAACTGTGGTCTAAGAAAGAGCTTATACCACAAAGACTCAGATGTCTTTTAAAGCTTTCTTTTTTGAAAAAGTATTTAAAATATTATTAATACTTCAACCATTTTCATGGTTTTTATTAAAATTCTAGCTAGAATGAAATCTTGTGACACTGACTTTCATAGCATAGCACACGTATTATCAAAGACTCATTGCCATCCAACCTACAGTTGCCACTTTCCAGTTTAACTGGATTTAACAAAGACTCATGTGTTCTCTCAGTCACTTAAGGAGTGGGGCGGGGGAATTCCTCAGGCAGCTTTTTTCTTTGCTTCCTCTCTTTACACTCTATCCAAAAGAAATCAAAAGTTCCAGATACAAAAAAGTTAAGATTTTTTTTCTCTTTTTAAAGAAAGCTGGTCCAAGGCAAACAGGATTGCTTGAAATGTTGGTCATGAAAATCTCTTGCATAGTGAATTATCCATCTGCGAGCTTGGAACAGAAACAATGCAGGCTTCGTACTTGGACTCCTGTTGGTATTTAATGCTCTTTCCAATATATCATTCATAAAATCCATGGATATAGATGACTGCAGATACTCTGTTTCTTTTAGCACATCTGTCTTGGAAAGTCTGTTCCCCATCTTTACCAAGAGGTGTGCAGAAGGGCAGTGATCGACCCACAGTGAGCTGAGGCCCCATGCTCTTATCTGCAGCTCTCACAGCAGCGGACAAACACTCAATTATGCAACTGCTGACAGAGCGTTTGATGATTTTCCATTTCTCTTCATCTCCAAAACATGCATCCTAAGAAAACAGACAGCACTGTGGGTTCAGCATTCCTTCTCATGCCTTTGCAGCAAGTGGGAGCCACGCCACTGATTTCAGCAAGAACAGAGATGGCTCCAAAGGCAGACCTGGATGACACAAATCTCCCAAATTTCCGTGGGGCCTAATTTCTATCTGTTCTCTCATCATTACTTTCCCCCTTCTCAACCCTCACTTGCCCTCATTGTACCTCCTAGAGACATGGTAACTGAGCTTTTGCCAAAAGGATCTAATAAGAGCAAAGCTGCTTTAATTATGATTTTAAAAGAGACTGTTCCTTTTTTGAGAGAAATGTCCAACTAATGGCTGTTCCTCTTCACCTTCACATAAACAGAAGTCGATACTTTTTTAACATGCTTCCATTTAAAAAAAAAAATTATCTGAGAGGGAAAATTTAGGAGGGTGTTTGAATAGCTGCAGGAAAGGACAACCCAGGTCTCAAGTCGTTTGCAAGATCATGAATCTCAGCATGCCCATGATGTGAGAAATAACCCTAAAGGTGGTTTACTTTACTACTAGTTTACTACTTAATAACTTAAGTAGTAGTGGGCAAGTTTTTCTTTCTGATGACTTGGGTAAATTTTAATACAAAGTGTCATTATGTTTCTGTGCCTACATCCACTGAATTTAGTTGGTCTTGGAACCATCAGTGATTTACTGAAGAGAAGCTGAAGACCACAAGTCACACCTGAAAAGCCACAGCACTCCTATAAAGGAGCAGCTGTACTGTCACTGTCAGGTATCCCCTTGCCTCTCCATCACTTCCACTGCGTTAGATAACAGCTTATTTAAGAACATCACACTGTGCACCAATTAATCTGAAACAAAGGAAGATGGCATTGAAATCAAGTTGGCAGAAAATTTAATTTCTCTGCTTTCCTTGGAGCCTAAAATAAATGGGTTGTATGACAGGCATGGAAGGATAAATGAGAGATGAGAAGAATGTATTGGTAGCATTCTTTGATCCACTTTTGAAAAGGCAGTTTTGCCACACGTCTGCTGGAGGAAGACAGAGATAAAGGACATTCTCACAAATAAAGTCCTGGAGGCTATTCCATTGCCCTCCCACACAGTACACCTGCTTTTCTTCACATATCCCATCAGATACTTCTCATTTCTTAGCCTGTTTTGCATTTCCATATGTCTTCAGAATACTTCTCTACTACTTAAAAAACAAACAACAGCAGTAACAAAGCCATCAAGAGTTTTGCTATTTGTCATGCCATATTCTTCACACATACATGCACAAAGACTCAAACCCTTTCTCCTCCCCTTAAAGCACAGCAGATTAATTTAGTTTGCTTCCATATCTGCAGCATAGCACTGCCATGACGAAAATTTAAATGTCAGGAAGAATTCAGTACTGTATTAGAAAATGAGACATCTGCTATGGTAGGCTCTGGCAAGGAGTGATGTTCTCTAATTGAAATGCCCAACCTCTAGTGGGTTTCCACTCAATAAACATCCTCATTGTTGGTGAAAATGTTACAGACAGATGCTTCCAAGTTAGAGAAGCCAGCAATAAGCCCTACTTCTCTACACACAGAAAAAATCTGTCCCTCATACATGTAAGTTCATAGGATGAGGACAATGAGGGAGACAAGCAAAGACAACTGTATTTATTCAGAAAGAATGGATGGATGAACCTAATTCCTCTCCTGAAAACTATTTCCATTTCCAATGTGGATGTTGGCTGAGTGCTTAAATCAGAAGTGTGCTGTAGCATCTGGTTTGCAGTTATGCACAGCTACTTGAGCTTTATAATTCTGTTTACCTCACCAAGACTATAGTACCTTTTGGTTGCAAACCTAATCCTTTGCAATAATATTCTTTAGTGACCTAAAATCTAAAATACAGTTTTTCCTCTAAAATACAGGTCCACAATTTTTACATTTGATATGTGATCAGTGGGAAAGTCTATTCCTTGTTTCACTGAAGTACCTAAACAGACTTGTGGTTTTTTCTATATCATACTTTGTAATTTTTAATTTTAAAAAGTGTTACCTGTGCTACTCTTTCTTTTACAATAAATGCAGTGTCATGCCAAATAAAGTCTTATTTAAGAATGACATGGAGTTGTGGAAAACTAAAATCAGAGAAAAGTTGACTCTCATCCAGCAGCAAACACACATGAGCTGCAGCACATTGTAAGTGAAGCAAGCTGCACTGTACAACAATCAAAGAGAAAAAAATAGGCATTGTGGGAATAGCACAAAGAATCCACCGGAGTAGGAGACAAAACTACAGAACTGCTCTATGTACACAAAGGTTTGCACTCACACAATTCACAGGTGAAACAAAAAGCGTGTTGGGATGCAGCAGTTCAGAGATGTGACTGGTGAGCGCCCAGGGCTAATTCTAAAAGGAAGGTTGCAGATGGAGGATAGGCAAAGCGCTTGCTCTTTGACAGAGATCACCTAACTATTTCCAATGAAATAGAATAAACGGTACCTGACATCAAAAGCTTAGTTCTGATCAAAACTCATCCGTGAAAGGAGGCAACAGCAGTGGAACGAGTTATTCTCCATATGCACTTTAAAAGGGGAGATGAACCAAAAGGGGAAAGTCACTTTACATAAAAATGCAGTTTTACCACTCTACTTAAAAAGACCAGTGGCAGAATTGGATCGTACTTTGTCATCACTGACACTTCAAATATCCTTTTATTTCTTTGTAATCGCTTTCCCAATCGTGTTTGCCTCATGCAGACTGACAAGAAGGGAAACTTGCTCCTGCATTCTGAGTGCTTAAGGACCCGCTTCCCTTAAAAGAGAGGAAGTGCTTTTTGAGTACAAGCTGAGAGATACAGATCTCAGATTAGAGAACCTATTTGTTACTCTGATATAAACTCGTTTCTCAGCGGTTTTATGCTCCTAATATCACCTTATGTTCAGCTTAATGTTCTTTTTATTCACTCAGTTATTTTGTTTTACTACTTAATTTGCACTTAATCACGCATCATTTTATGATTAGCAACAAGAAGAATGCTTCAAATTTCTTATGGCTCTGTTAACTCTGGGATGTTTTAAAAACCCCATGAACACTCACCCTGTGTGACCCAGATTTTTGCTGATGAAGCAAGTAACGTACAAAAGGGTAGAAAAGAAAAAAAGAAAATTTGAGTTTCTTGCTACGAGCAGTGCAATTACCACAGGATTATTCCGACTTCATTGTCATGTCTTGCATTGTCTTGTCTTGCAGCATCTATGAATACATTTAATTTACAATCATGTTCTGGTTGAGGGTAAGGGCTTACAACAGAAGAAAAAAAAGCTCTGAAATACCTTTAACTGAAGTTGTTTCACATGGAACTTCACAAGCAGTTTGCACCATTTTTTTAGATGTTACATTTTAATGGCCAGATATGTCCTTCTGATTTAACTTAAGGGAAGATACACGAGGTGACAGTAATGCTTCCAACACACTGCCTGTACAAAAGACCCTGTTAAGCAATTGCCCATCACAGAGGAAGCTCTGACAAGGTGAGTGCCCCTCCACAACCTTAAATAGCACAGTTTTAAAAATCCTTTCTATTTTGCAAGATCCCTTTACAACCCATGGCAGATACTCAAATTCAGAAAGAAACAGAAGTGGCACATTGATATAAATTATCAAATACTTGAAACAGTGTATTTTAGAGCATGAACAAGGATGTTGAACGGAGGGGGCACAAAGAACTTTAGCATTTCCAAACAAATTAGACCTTAACTTTGTCATCTTTAAGTTCTTCAAACACCACCTTTTAAATTACAGTCAGTATGAGACCACAGTGAACTTGGAGACCCTCAAAGCTGTCATATCCCATGATCTGCAGGCAGTAATAAGAAATGTAAGTTACTGATGCATTCACAATTCCAAAGAGCAGAGTTCAGGATTCAGACCAACTATTCCCTGGCCTTCAGAAATTCTTCATTTAAGGATAAGCTTGGTCTTCTGGTTATTTTGCAGTTACTGTCTTGGTTTTATCTATCTACTATTAGAAAATGGGGCAAAACTTCTTTTAACTCCATGGTATCCACAAAGGGCCATAACTTGAGATTTATGAGACTACCAACTTCTGCTTCCACAGTTTGCCTTTAAGAAAATCAAGAAAAATAACTTCATATGAATGTATAGTGAAGTACATAGCAATTATTTTAAGATATGGGCACACATAGAGGAGAACAGGTAAAAAGAGATGGTTAAAATAAGAGGTGTGTTTGGAGGTGAGAACTGTAGAATCTAGACAATGTGAATATAAAATGTAAGCATGGGGATAATAGAAAAAAATATCAAGACCTATAGAGACATCTTGGTAAATGTCACTGCAGAATTTGACCTTTTGGTATCTATCATACATTCACCTGTCTTTGTTTGGGACTGGTATCTCCAATGTCATTTTGCATTGCCTTGCAAATCCTCTGATGCCTGTTCAGAAATGTTGTATAGGGAGGACCCAAGAAATAAGAGACAACTTCAGCAACTACAGGGACAAAAGTCACATCTTCAAGTGTCTCAAAACCTAAAAACTGGTGTCCTTCTGCATCCAAGGTGTCATGTGAGCATTAGCCACAATTATATTTCAGGATTTTGAACATGAGGATCCACATTTCTTGGCTTCAGGTGGAAAGGAATGCACTTACTTGGCCATGGCACCTGTAAACTTTCATTTTCTTCATCTGACTTCATTGCCTGAACTGACTCTTTTCTGGCAAAAACAGGTTGCTGTCAGCTACTCAAAAAAATACCCCTCTTTTAGATTTTTTTTTTTACTAGTTTTTGAACTAGCAGTACACTGATAGTTATCCTGGGGCAAACTTGGGCACTGAACCCTGCCCCTGGCCTCTATTCTCTGTCACCCTGCCCATTAAAACCACAACCTACAGACACCAGTGAGGGCCCAGCATGGGAAAGAATGCTTCATTAGTCTTACAACAGTCTTGGCTTTTCACCTGGTAACTGGAGGAAGAGGATGTGGGAACAAGACTAAAGGTGAAGAGAAGTTATTCTATCAACAAAAAACAGGACCCAGAGGAGCTGGCTGTGCCCTGACGTTGTTGTGACACAGCACTGAAACACTGGAGCCACCAAAATCCAGCCAGGTTTTACACAATCCCCTTGACAGAGCAGCTGCTGTTCAGACAAGCACTCGGACGGCACCATGTGCTCACCCCAAATTACCAAGCTCATCCCATCAAATGGAGGCTGAGGCCCACATCCAAGGCCTGTATTTGGGACCATGTGACAATTCAAGGGTGTATTCCAGAGAGCTCCAATTCTCTGCAAGGCACCAGAGCTGCAGCCCAGCTGTGCTTCTGGACTGAAAGGATTTTGTCATCCCCTTCTGTGCTTTGGCACTGAGTTTTACAGGGACATACTGAATTGTATAACAAAGCACCACTGAATGGTAGATGTTTCATAAAGTAGATTTCTTTTTTAAATCGAGTTATTAAAAACTCTTTCCCCCCCTTTTTTTTAATTAAGAGAAAAGAGCACAACCTCCTAACACTGATGACTGAATCAGCATACAGAAAGGCACTGCTGATTACCCCACCTGCAAGCAGGTCCTATATAAACAGAATGGTAACATTTCCAGAGAAGCCTAAATCCAGTTTCCACAGGGAAAGACACATTCTTTTCGTTTTCTGTTCAAGGGAGTGCAGGAAGCTCTAAGGGAGACAGAAGCTGCTACAGATATGATCAGCTGAAGTTAATCTTGTCTTGAATGAGCAAGTTGCTTGATCAGTGCTCTAAGTGCTCAGTTATTGATGCTGAAAGAGGCACAGCTCCTGGAAACCAAGCAGATGCTGCAGCACTTCACTGAGCCAGGGCCTTGGGGTACATCTTTCTGAAACCCTTTGGAGGGTGTGGGTTTAATTTTGGGGCATGCAGTTGGCTTTGGTATGTTTGCTTTTGCTTTATTTTGTTGCTTTGTTGTGGTGTGGTGTTTGTTTGNTTTTGGCAGTTAATAAATTTGGTCAGCTCCAAGCTGCTGTACATCTTGCTACAAGAGAACCATATTTTGAGTGAGAGCTTCTCCTTCCTGCAGCAATCCATCTGCCATCGATAGATTACCTGAGAGCAGGCACCCCTGGGATGCACTGCTCAATACTCATGTTCAAGGAGAGCTTGCTTTCTTTCTGAGGTAACTGGGGATAAATTCCTGCTGTCCACATCCACCTCTGCACCCTCCAACAACTGCTCTTTATTCAGAGCTCCTAGGCCTGGCTGTTTGAGAGCTCTATTTATGGCACACTGACACCAATCCCCCACCCTCCAGAAAGACCTCACATGAGCTTGGCTTATATCACTTGGAGATAAGCAACTAATTCAGAAAACTAAAATCCCTTCAAATACATTTAGGCTATTTTTCAACCTGTAAAAACAAGTGGGATGTATCCAGCCTTCAAAATTATTCATATTTAGAAATCCCCCCCCCTCCCCAGAGGGATGGAACAGTTCACTCTGCACATTCTGCATTCTCATATGAACACCTGGATTAAAAACTACTAGTGGTCACCTTTCACTTGATAGAATTTTACATTATTTTATGGGAAACAAGTGATATGTTGTGATAAAGAAAACCTGAATTTACAAATATTGTGGGTCAGATCCTTCTCTGCTTGTACATTTATCTTCCCCTAAGACTTTGATAAGGCACTTCCTATCTTGTTTTCTACCTTCCATCACAGCTGTCCACAGACTTGCCTGAAGGACTAAGGATATTTGGTTAAGTTTCTCCATTCAGTAAATTCTAATTGAAAAAATATTAACTATGTGAGTTTTCTTCCTGGTTCAGACCACATCTCCTCTGTTCCTACATGCATGGATCTTGTTTATTATTAATTTGCAGAATGAGTGTGGTGCTGCATCCTCCCAAATGACCTACCTTAGATGTGGTTCTATAAAACAGTTATCTGAGGCTATAAATGGCAACACAGAAGAAGCCCCAATAAGTAATTTTGAGAATTCAAGCCTATACTCTACCCAAAATATGAATGGTTCAGGCAAACTTGTGAAAGAGATGGTTGTTCTCCATGTGCAAAGACAACTCCTACTTCTTAAAAATCAGTTAGTTTGGCCACTGTCACTCTCCTGGGTCACTCAAGCCAAGGTGTGCTCAGTTTGCACGGATGGCCTCCACTGTCACAATCTTTATTTTACACCAATTTTGGAGCTTCAAAAGGGATGACAAGACTCAGGCTGCCAGAGATCTTCTGAGGGTAATTAGTCAAACAAAAAGAGCAGATTTTTGTTTCTTGCTGCCCAGCCCAAGGCCACCCTCCCTCCCCCAGACTTGGAGATATTCTCTGTCAGAAGGGGCATTTCAGAGTGTTTTACACACATCAGAGCACTCGCTTCCCTGAGTTCTGGGTGATTTCTCCCCTCTGTCCTTCCCTTCCCTGTGCTGCAAAGCAGAGAAAAGCATCTGCCTCTAGGATAGCTCAGGACCTAACAGTAGCCCCATTCTTGCCTTTCTGGCAAGGAAGGAGAGTTAGGTGCTTCAACAACACGTCATGCATGGGGAGTGGGAGGGGGGAAGGGATGAAAGAAGGCAGCAATTTCTGACAGTATGTGCCATTTGGGTGCCTGTCTAACACTAATTTCAAGATGGAATAATAAAAATTTACCACTAACACAATCTATTATCTGTTTGCATTTCAGGATCTTAAAAATAGAGCAGACAAATCAAAATACATTATGTCCCCAGTGATTCCTATTCCCTAATTGCACAGATAACTTGCTTGATTAGTGCTGCGCTTTGTACAACAGGACTAGCTGGAACACAGTGAGTCTATTTACTTCAGAAGTGCTCTGGATATGATTAGCAGGAGTGCATAAATGTACATTAGTGCATATTAATGCAGCAACTAATCTACACTGTGGACAGAAACAATACATATTGTATTTTTCCACCCAGTATGTTTCTATTTGAAAATTCCTTACACAACAAGTGCCTCTGAGGTATTTACTTTAATTTTCCTGTTGCAATTTGTAATTACCTTAGATTGATATGTCTGTTTTTCTAAATAAATTGCTTTACTGGCTAAAATATACCCTCTTTGTAAGCAGATTATATCTAGTGCCACCCAGCACAGTTAACTTCTTTCTCATTGGGAGAGGAGGGTTTGAACTCCTTGCTGCGAGGAGATTTTTTATTTTGTTTTTAAATACATCAAGGACATTTTCTGTCCAGAAACAAAGCTGCCCTGTAAATGATGGGGATGGTTCTGACATCCATCTTCTAACTAAGGATATTTGCATTTTTGGGACTTCCACTGTGCTCTCTGCAGCAGTGAGAAGTAGCTTTTGTACACAAAAACTGGCACCAGAAGAAAGAGATGGTTTATAACTCTGTTGTCAAATCATACATTTGTTGTGACCTTTTCTATGATGTACATGTGGATTACTCACCATGGCAAATATTTACCATGTAATGTAGAAAATACAATAAACAATATTTCTGATACAATGGGAGAGTCATTAAATACCAGAAAATGGAGAGGAAGTTCAGCCCTTTTGTCTGTGGTGCCTTCAGGCCCCTGCACAGCACTACAGCTGAACTACAATCTACAGGATACTCACCATCACTTGGCAGAAGAGGGGCACCCCTCAGCAGGACAGATGAATTCATGTTCCTGAGCCACAGACAGCAGGATTCTTTCAAAAGGGATGAAAACTAAACCTCACCCCAGAACCTTATTTTCAGAATTTGCAGAGATAGACTGATTTCAGTAGCATGTTTCACTTTACACTCAAAAGTGCACCACTGCCCTCAAGTCTTTGGAGGTCATGCCCTCTTTGCCAAGTTCCTTTCACCATTATCCATTATCAATAGGAGAGCCAATAATTATTTTAAAGTTATTTATCTATTTCATGCAAGCTCTGTAAGTGTTTCCATGTTTCTCCTACTGTCCAGAGAGCTCTTGGCTATGTTATCATGACATTCAGTAACCACTGAATGACAGCATTGGGATCACCTCCAGTAGAATTTTCTGTATAAGCATACAGGAGTTGAACAATCTTCTGTTCAAAAAGCAAAAAAAGAAGACTTAAACCCCCAAATATAAGTCCCAAGAAAAGGACAAGATGTACTTAGTAGTTGCTGACTGTACTAACTAGACAGGCAAGTTTTCTCTTCCTTCCTTATCTCAGAAGGAATGTGCCTACCCTCCTTATGCTGACATCATAGAATATCCTGGGTTGGAAGGGACTCAACTAGGATCAAAGCCCTTGTTCTGCACAGAACAGTTCCAAAAACTCACCACTTGCCCAAGAATGTTGTTCAAATGGTCTGTGAGCTCTGGCAGGGTTGGGACTCTGAGCACTTCCCTGGGGACCCTGTTCCAGTGCCCAACCACCCTCTGGGTGAAGAACCTCTTCCTAACATCCAGCCCAAATCTTCCTGACACAACTCCAGGCCATTCCCTCGGGTCCTGTCACTGGTCACAACAGAGAAGAGCTCAGTACCTGCTCCTTGTGAGGAAAAAGGGATGAGGACTTCCCTCAGCTGTAACAAGCACACACTTGGCAAAACCACTGCATTCCTCCTAACCTGCCTTCAGTGAGACACGTTGTCCTGCCAATTCCCAGATATATTCTCCTTGTCACTTGCTAACCAAGTTTCCCTGCTGGTAGCCAAATGGATGATGCTCATGTTTCATGAGATGTGGAGCCTGGCAGACTCCTGTTCTGCTGGGTCCCTAACCATGTCAGCCTGCAGCCTTGCCAACACTCAGCTGAGCAATTTCATGAAGGTAAACACCAACACCAGATCACCAAATGTGACTGATCACAACAACTGTGTGTCATGTGCATCATGTATCACGGTGCCAAGGCAGAAGGGGAAGGGATGGTCACAGCAGCTGAGAGGAAAGAGGGCCCTGAGGAATGGAGTTGTCTTTAGAACAGTGCAGCTGGCCATGCTGATGCTTTGGAGGCTGCACCACGCTGCAGGTGGGCCTACAGATCAGCACAGGGAGCAGGTTGGGGAAAGAAACACTGGGCACTTTGTTTAACTGTAACCAGAAGGAAATGTCTCACCTTCTGCCTTCAGAGCTGGATAGTTAGATTAGACACTAGGAAACTGCGTAGAATTTCTGATGGGATGCTACTCTGCAGTCCCTATCATTTAATTTTCAATTTCTTTCCAAGAGTTATGGGTCAATGGCTAGAGTCAAATAAACCCACTTCCTCATGCTTATGGTAATTACTAACTCCCACTTTATCACAGTGCCTTTTATCTGAAGTATCCCAAAGCATTTTACAAATTCAGCAACACATCAACGTTGGACCTGATCCAAAGCACATTAGGGTTAATGAAGTTAATATACAATGTATTATATGCATGTAAAGATTTCATAAATTTCTTGCAATAGCATAATTACAGTTGGGGCCATCCAAACAGCCTTAACTCTGCCCTATAGTGATGGAAACAACAAAAAAGAAAAACTGGATGAGTCTTCCAAAGACAAGCTGCATTTTTTTGCAGCTAATTCAAACTAAGACCATATTTAAATACTTAAATAATGTGTACTATTGGCAAAGGACTGGGTTTAGGTTATGTGCGCCACTTAGCTGAACATTCTCATTCTTGAGATTTTTACAGTTTGACTATCAAGCTGAACTTCCTAGATTGAATGCAATTTATCAGATAAACTTTGAAAGAAATTATTAGGGTAGAAGATACGACAAACACTAGTTCAATTTTAACACCATATTTATCTAACTAGTCATCAAAATGAGCCTAGGCACATCAGTGTGCCATCTTGACACGTTCCAGAACACTTGCTAATGCCTACTGCCCCAGGGAGTCTTTAGATTGGAGGTGTACTAGGAAAAATATCATCCTCGGCTTCACACCTTTTTTAATGCTCTTTCCTTAGAGTAGCCTCAAATGCCTGCAGTTTGAAATAAGACACAAACTGGGTGGACACTTCACCTCACCTAGTACAGCCACAGCGCTGGAAATCACACATTTTAAAACAAAGACTTTGGGCTTTACACTAAGGCTTTTAAAGTGCTCAAGCTAGCAAACCTATGGATCCATTTCAGCCATCCTTACAACTTCATATAGCCTAACAAAGGCCCACATTGAAATACCTCACGCCTGCCCTACAGCTGGGCTGGTGTTTTAAATGTGGACACCGGTATTTTAGAGTTGCTATAAATAGTAATTGCAATTTGAAGCTTGAATAGTTTGAAGTCCATCATTATGGACAGTTATCTGCTATGTGGAATTTGGGTCCCTGTCTCAGTGACATTGCTGGACTTCTGCTGAGTAAACGACCTACCAAGTAATGTCCACTGTGGACTTGTGTTTTCCTCAGCACTAGAAGGAAGAGGAGATTGGGAAGAACTAAAAGAGCTGAGGGATAAATGACATTTAATAAACCAAAGCACTCCCTTAAGTCTGCTCAGGGAGACAAAGGGACAGCACTTGAGAACACCGTGTTATGATCAGTGCAGGAATCATTCTCCACTCTCAGTATCTGCTCCTAAAGTGCTTCCAGTAGAACAACACAATTCCCATCCTTCTTCCCAGTAATTCACTGAGAGTGTGCCTCAATTCACATGGGAGGGATTACAGGGAAATTGCAGTGCTTGTGAGGTACGTTGGGTTGGCAGCCTCGGATGCCAATGCAGACGACTATTCAGCAGAGACTCTCAAAACAGGTATAAAACAATGCAAGCAGATGTCATTTCTTCTACAGAAAGAGCTCAGCTCTGGAAAAGCTTTCCTTCTGCCTTGGATCGGGCTCCCCAGGGACAGCACAGCTTTTCTGCCAACTGAAGCACAAACTGATGCTGTCTAACCCAGGGTGCTTTTTGTGATAACTAGACTTGGAGCATCTACTCACTGCACAGTGAAAACTGCCATCAGCAGCACCAACCTTCAGCCACTCAGATGTCTGTTCTGAAGATGCAAAATATTATCTTGTTACAGAACAATATATTAAAAGATTTCATTTGCCTGGAAAACATCACAGTTCTTTAGTTTAGAATGGAAAATATTTTTGCAACAAAACTCTCTTCCGTGTCAGAGCAGAAGGTTTTTACAAAACTCTTCCTGTTCAGATCTGCATTAATTTAATAACTATATGTTAAAATCATTTATCATTTTTAAAGCGATAACCTAGGCCAGCTTAATAAAGACTATGAAAAAATTCCCTTTACCTTCAAATGCTGCAGATATTCACAAAAACTGTGTGAAGGTGAAAGGGATAAGAGAAGCCTTTTCCCCATGAAGACAGAGAAAGGGGGACCCAGACAGGCTGTGCAGTTTCCACACTTGAAAGTTTTCAAGGTCTGCCTGGTTAATGCCCTGAACAGCCTTGTCTCACATCTAACACTGCTTGGAAGAGGTTGGAGTAGGGGTCCCTTTGAACCTGAATTATCCCACGATCCTGTGGAAGTAATTGTCTCACATAAATACAAGACAAAATAACTTCAAAGTTAGCATGGGATTATCAAAGTGTTTGATAACAAGTGCATTTGAGTTGGAAAAAACCTCCCTCTGCTTTTCAAGTGCAGAAGGCCAAAGACCTGACCAATAAGGGCAAAAATAATGATACAAGCTAGCCTTTTACCATGGGATTATCTCAACTCAGATGTTCACAACATAATTAAAGATCTTTATAATGGACACATTAATGAACTACACAATTCCTTTCTAAATTTAAAGACTTAACAGTTGTACAGCTTCTACCAGATACGGGCAACATCAGCAAACCAGATCTGAGTAAGTGGAGTCCTGAAGGGATCAGGTTTGATGCAGTTCAATAACGAGGCACATACAGCTGGAAACACTTGTGAAAGTGCTGAGGGCACAAAGATTATTTCAGCAGTGAGATGAAAAAGTGAGTAGGTAAATTGGTCACAGTACAGTGACCTGATAAACTGGCAATAATCCAAGAATATGTTTAACATAACCATATGGAAAAAGAACCCTGGCTGGAACTAGGAAATGAGTTAGAGAGTGTTTAAGGATCAGAGTTAAGTTGTTCAAGAGGAGCTCTTAGCTGACATTAAATTATTGGGGCTAATGTCATCTTGAGTTGCACACCAAGGAAAATGTATTTCTAAATATTGCATTCCAATTTAGGAACCCATATTTCAGGAATATGAAAATAACAGTAAGTCATAAAAGTTAGTGACAAAAAAAAGTGTGATTTTAATTACATTGCCCAGCTATTTAATTAATTCATGCAAATTTTAGTGGTAAAATTTTAAGAGTTTTATGTTTACTGTTCATAAATACCACAAATAAAGAACTCTCAAAGCACACCACAGAGGAGTCTGTAGACAGTCATGTAGACAAAGAAATAACAGGAGCTAGTGACCAGCAGCTTCAATTCCTGGGAACCACATTACAGCAAAAAACTCCAAGTCCCTAGAACACTCTAAAACCAATCAAATACAACAGTGGCTGTCACTTTGCATTGATGCTCATTCAAAAATAATTTTTTAAGAGGCACCCAGTGTAATTCTGAATGCAGATACCACAGGTGTGTGTTTTGGACTCACTTTAGTTGTGCCAAGAACCAGCAACTCTCCAATATAAGGGATTCATATATTAGTAGTCTTCAACTGGCAGCCGAACTCTGCTTTACCTTCCTCTCTTTGTGATTCTAAACATCTAAAATATTCAGAAGCTATAACCTCCTTTGAACATTTCCACTCTTACTTCAATGGGGCTGTGACATTCAGCACATAGGATATAAGTGTTAGGAGCAGGCATCTAATTCCTGCTGCCAAAGGCAGGGAAAATTTGGATTGCCTTGAATGCTTGGCATTGTGAGTGCTCACAAACCTGAAAGAGCATAATTAAGATGAACATTGGCCTGTTAAGTCTTTTCTTAAATGGTGCTAGTCATGGAGGGGAAAAAAAGAGCCGCAGAATAAAAAAGTGATTAGAAGCATTAAATCTGGTCATTTGGCTTAAATCCCACCCTGAGTCACAGTCTAGTAGGAAATACAGACACTTGATCTCTTTTTCCTCCTCTGTCCTTTCCTTTCCCAGTGAACTAAGTGTTATACCACCCTCTGTCACCCTTCCTGTTATACCATTTTTCTGCAGACCTGCTTTTTCTACTCTGGTTATGTCATTATCTGCATTTTAGACCACATTGTCATAACCAACCCAAAAATTTCTATTTTACAAGGGCCAGCCGGGTAATTTGTGTAATTTTTGACTTTATAGCCACCTTGCTTACTGCACTACAGCTTCCAAAGCTAAGAAACATGTTTCCATTTTCCAACTAATTAGAGCAATCAGATGTAAACCAGTTTTATATAGTGACTGATCTGCAGACTATTTGGTGGGGTGTTGAGTTGGTTGGGTTGATTGGGAGTGGGTTATTTTTTGGGGGGGTTTTGTTGTTTTAAAATGGAGCTGTTTATCAGTATTCTCATTGTAAACTTCTCAAAACCAAACCTCTCCTTTATTTTAAAATAAAAAAAAAAATATTAGCAAGGCAGTCTAGCCAAGATTACAGCTCAAAATATCTATTCAGCCAATAAATTCACCTATTTAATTTTATCCCAGAATCCCCAAACTTTCAGAATATTGTTAAAAATCCAAACTCTGTGGTACATCCTTCCATTTTCAGTGGCACTAGAGACCAAATAAATAAATNAAATAAAAAAAAATATTAGCAAGGCAGTCTAGCCAAGATTACAGCTCAAAATATCTATTCAGCCAATAAATTCACCTATTTAATTTTATCCCAGAATCCCCAAACTTTCAGAATATGTTAAAAATCCAAACTCTGTGGTACATCCTTCCATTTTCAGTGGCACTAGAGACCAACCAACCAAACAAACAAATAAATAATTTTTAAATTGACCTATTGTCTTTGCTAAATGGCCACCAGAAATCTCCACAGCACCTGGGGTGTGGGAAGTGCGGCTGTGGAGAAGCAATATGATAATTTAGCATTGCAGGAGAGCGAGAGCACTTCCTTGCCAACAGCTGGGCCAAAACAACCCACAAGGAACGGCATGTCCTAAACCTTACAGTTCTGTCAATTTACACCAGGACCCAAATACAGAACACTGCAGGGAAAAAAACCCTTCCTGGCCGCACCACTTGACAGCTACTTAAAAGAAGTACAAATTTACTGTATTTGAGGCAGGTGGTGCCACTGCATCTTTGTGGGCAGCGGTGTGACCTGGCCTTGCCCTCCTGAGCATGCCAGGGGAGGGAGATCCATCTTGTCCCCTCCCAGGTGTCACTCAGGCTGAGCAGTTCAGCAGGTGTTTTTGCTCACATTAAAGGCTTGCAAATGGCGCTGCTAATTGAATTACAAATTAACTCATTATCGGATACAGTAAGTAATTTCTTTAAATTAAGTGGAGATTAATTAGAATAGCTGGGCAGAACAACTGAAGCAAAATGGTCCCACCCCCGCCATCAACAGCTAAACCTGTCAAATTCTCTAACCTGACCGAAATTGATTTGGGATTATCAAGCACATCTGTCAAACTGGCATTAAAATACTTCAAAACTTAAGTGATTCTCCTAATATTAATACTTAGGTATTTGACACCTATAACACTTGAGAATAACTTCAAAAAAATAAGGAGTTATTCATCTATGTTTCTTGAAAGAATAGATTCAAACATGCATTCAGGTGCTTATGAAGGGCAGACTTGATAGTTGCTTTAGCAGATTAAAAATCTGAATAGGAAACAGTCTCTATTATCCTTTGAAACTTTATTACTTCTGAAATAGTTATTAGTGCCAGAGTAATATTCCCAGATAGCTAATAATTACACTGAGCTTTCCTCAGGTTGTACAAATACATTCACAGTCACCAGCGACACTGCAGCTCTCAAGGTTATCCTTCATAGCACAACATTGTGTCTATGTGTAGAACAGAACAAGACAACGAAAGTGCTGAAAAAAATCCCAAACCAAGTATTTTTTTAAACAGAACATTCAAATACGGCAATTTTTAAAATCAGTTCCTAAAGGAGGAAAAAATGCTCAAGCATTATAAATCATTATTAGGAACTGAAACATTAAGGACAAAGCCAATTTAGAAATAATCCATCAACTGATCAAGAATTTTCTTTCTCCTCCCATATGTATAAGCAGTGCCACATGAAATCACCCAAAGCCTTACAAATAGCATTTCCACCTGTTGAAAAATAATCCATTAAAGTCTTTTCATGTGAGTCACAATAAAGTACATCATGATAAACTGTATTTTAATTGGAGACTATGAGAAGGAAATTAATTTCACCAATGACCTTCTGTGATAAGGAGACACATGGGTAATTTGATGCCAGCTTGGTCTTGTAACTCAAACTTCCCAAGGAAAACTGGGATTCAAAATACCATCATTTATAATCCCAGAAAGGGACTAGGGAGGGTGGGTCCAAGAAACATAGGACAAGCATGTAAAATATTAATTAACACCTCAAAATACCACCTCTCCAGAAATGAACAATAACCCAGAGGACTGGGAAGGACAAGAAGGCAGTGAAAGCAACAGCTTTGTCCAGAAGGGCTCAATTTTCTTTACAGTGACAAATACAGAGCTGACAACAGAACAAATACCATCAAAAAAAATTGGAAAAAATTTTAAAAAACCAAAAAACCAGAATGCCCCATGGGAAGTACTGAGCATCCAAACAGGTTATTTGGAAAATCTACAGGGAAAGGAAGGCAGGTCAGGATTCTTATATCCCCTGGGGTCTCGTGCCAGGTTATGAAATAATTAACTCAAAAGGTGTACCAGAAGCTGAAAAACACTTAAATCACATAGATTAAACAATCACCCCAGCAGAACAAATTTGACTGAAGAGTTGTGGCGATAAATGATAAACTCGTTTCTTTCCCTTTTAATGTAAATTAAAATGGCATAGAAAGGTGACGACTGTTTTGAAGTGGCCACATCTTGGCAAGTCCTCTACAGCCTCCTTATCATTATGGAACTGGAAACATGGAAGGAAGACATTTGCTCTGAAGACTCTGACAAACCTGCTTATTCCCATCCCCACATCTAAACTATGGGTGTGTTACAGTGCAGGAGTAGTAAGGATAAAGTAGATAAATTGGAGTCAAACAGGACTCCACACTTCTGGAAAGGAATGAGGGAAGAAGGGGGTTAGAAGAGAGTTAAAAATGCTAACTGCAAGGCAATTAAAATTCTCTATAAAAGTATCTGTGGTACCATATTAGAAAGCAGACCATTTTCACAGACACTAGAAGAAGTACCATAAATTAACCAAATGACACACTAAAAAGCTTATACTTAAAATCTGCTAATCCCCTTAGACTCAGCCTCTAACAATTTTGCAACAGGAACTGCAGCTCCTTTTGACAGAAACAGTAAATCATCCCCTCAAGCAGCATATCTTACTGCAAAATAGGTATGTGAGAAACTATATCTGTCCCAATTGGTTCAGAACAGTGTTTTAGAGCAGCTTATGATTATATTTTAGAAGAACTTTTTCCCCATTTAAAAATTCCATCAGTTTTAACATTAAATCCAGGGATAAATTGGGCACTTAGATATATTAGAGGCTTTTTCAGTAGATGTTCTAGACGTTTTGCTACCTTTCATGTTATTCTAGAGGCTAGTTAAGCTCATGGTTTGAAGTCCAAAAGCTTTTGGAAATTGAAGTCTAGGGCTAAGCTTAAATCTTTAAACACTTTTCAAAAGCAAGATTCATCCAGAGAGCCAAACAGTCTTAGCAGTCAGCCTTTTCAACAGGACCTATTTGCAAAGATGGATCTAAAATAGATTACTTTATCTGGCTGTTCCAACAAAAGTCATTTTCGGAAAGAAATTCTCTAATACATCAGTCTGTTTTTGAGAAAGTAGCAGTTTCTAATTTGTCCTTCATACAGCTGCAAGTGCAGTGAAGATCTGAAATGGTTTATCTCAGTGGGGTGAAGGATAAAGAAGGGAAATGCAGACGTAAAATACTGAACTCATTTATTTGGACAGTGGATGAAGCAACTGTGATACGTTTATTGATTTGCTGCTCCACTAATTAACATAGAGCTTTCAGTCTTCAAGTTTTCATCAAAAGATTGAGCTGTTCAAGACAGTGTTTTCAAAGTCACTTCTCAGAGATGCCACCTTAAACCAGGGCAAAAGCTCTGTAATTTCTGGTTTTAATTGGTAATGAAGAGGCCAATTCTCTGAAGACTCCAATCCATGTGCTCTGACATGCAGGCTTGTGCACAACAATGTGACAAGCAAGTCAAAATAAAATGCTGCATATTTGTTTCTAAGTAGCCAAGACATTGCAACAGGATACCAGGGTGGAAAACAATTCCCATTATAAACAGGGAGACATCAGACCCTCATCAGACATCTCCCTCTCCCTATATGATGCATGACTAGCAAGTTAACAAATACCTCCTTAGCAAGTATAAGAGAGGAAGTAAAAAACAGGGTCCCAGAAATTAAGAACACATTTCCATTAAATTCTGCCACGCTTAACAAGGCAGCTGCTCATTAATTTCCTGAGATCTGTTCGCTCACAACCACAACAAACAACCACAGCTCGAACAGCAGGAATGGGGAGAAGGTGTTCTTCATGGTATTTTCATGTCTCCTGACATCAAGAACACTGTGTTTATTAACACAAGCTTTTTTTATTTTTAATGACCTTTTCACAAGCAGCATCTCAGAAGGCAGAAGAGGAGCGATTATGGTCTTCACGAGCCCAAAGTCCAGCTTGTTTTCTTAACTCCTGACTTTTCTCAGCAATTACTTAGAAAATTCTCTTTCGTTCAGAGTATCAGCACACATCCCTGACCTTTGTTCCTTGCTACATACAGATAATTAACCCACCAAAACAGTACTTTCACACCATGAAAGAAGAAAACAAGACCACTGCCTGGGAATTAATCTACTCCCTGGATGGCAGAACACACAGCCTCAGTTAATAGCCCCACAAAGGCTTCTGATAATATTGTCTCATTGCCAGCATTAAGTCACGGTAGAGGTCTTGCCCTTACAAACACATCTACAGAAACAGGGCTCAGGGCCCCTGCAAAACTTGGAGGGTGAGGACAAAAGCAAAAAGCTTGTCTTTCCCATGTTTCAAGGAAAGAAAGGGGCAACCAGGATAATAAATCCACTGGGCTCTGAGGAATGTGCTGCCATGAAGTGGTGTGAAGACCAGGGATTTTCAAATTTGATGCCTGCTTAAAGTACGTGTATCACTGTTCTTAAACAAATAGCCCTGGCACGGGGCCCACAGCTCACTGCTGGATGCAGGGGTGGTCCCCATGTGGACAACATCTCCTCTGGTTTCTGTCTCTCCTTTTTTTTTTCCCATTTTTTCTTCTTTTTTTTGCCATTATGTCTGGCAACTGAGAGAGCTAGAGGACCTGGAGAGATACTTTAACACTTCAGTGGATACCCACCCAGTACTGCTGCATGGGTACAAAACCGAGGAGTAAACCCATTCTCCCTACATGACAATTTGCTTCAAAAGACACTGCAGAAAATAATTAAGAGCCATGTGTTAAGGGGCACATATTTTGAATTTCAGGTAAGCATCTTCCACAGAAGCGTGGAACTCCTATTCTTGCCCAATACAGCTCAAATGAACTATACAAATTTAGGGGTTTTTTTTCCCTGATGAATTCTAATAATATTTTCCTTATATTAACAGCAAAATGAAAGCCTTTCCTTATGTGCCAAGAAGCCCATTTGCAACTAATTAATTCTCAGGCTTTTTATGCTGGTCTTTCTACTTGCAATTTTACAGTTCAAAAGAATAAAATGCAACCTCTGATTAAAACAATATGCAGAGCCTTTTCACTGAAAGTGATGTTGTGACAAGGTGGATTATAAAGGTGTTTAATAAAGTTTCAACCTCTGGTAGGATGAACATGTGTCAATACTGTAAGAAGAAAATGAAGAAAAAAGCATGTGGGAGAAAAAAATCACAGGGATAAAACAAAACAGTTGTGGCCACACATTGGGATTCTACAACAATCTCAAATACAGCAATCACATGGGAACTGGTCAACAAAATGATCACCTCTTCCATTTATGCGTACCTACACTGTAATCAGAAAAAAATCTTGCAAATCTTATTTAGAAAGAACTCAAGGAATTCCTTTGTCCTTTGTCCTGCTGGATATTTTCTAGGGAGTGGATGGGGAGGGGGAAAGATGTAACTGCTCTTACAGCCATGAAGATTTCTTAATAGATGAACAGTGACAAGTGGATTTCTCCTCTGCCCATTTTACTTTGCAGATAGCAGATTTCAAAATGGCACACACACACAAAAAAACTCTCCAGACATTTGAGCATTACAGAGCCTGGGCCAGCCTCTGAATGCACTGGCTTAGGAAGAGATGTCTGCAAGCAGCAGCCTCAGGGTGACATGACTGAAGATCTTGGTGGCTGCAGAGCAGCAGTGTCTTGGTGCCAGCTCAGAAACCAAAGCTTTACCTGGGCTGCCAAAACTTTAGTAAACATACCTATGAATTTATACCACGGGACAAACTGATTGTGACCCATCTCCACTTGTGGATCAACTTTAATCCACAAAGCAGCCAACTGTGTCCAAAAGGCCACTCACTGAAGCCTTCAAAGACATTAGAGGACAAAATGACCTCCCAGGAGCGAATCTTCTGCCCCAAGTGCCTCAAGAGTTGTTTGCCTCAATGACCCACATCCCACACTGGAACCCACCCAGAATTTTTAGGTAAGGGATTTCTTTCCCTTGCAGCACTTCAGGAACCTGGGTGCTGATAATTCTTATCCACACAATACTCACCAAACAGAAGCCATTCAACAACCCTGGGCTGTAAAGCACCTTTAAATTAAACAACTGGAAGAACTTCCTTTTGTTGGGGAATTAGGGAAAAACTCCATCCTACAGCCTCCCAGACAGAGGTACCCTTAGAAGCTGCTAAGAACACAACCAGCTGCCAAATGCAGAAGGATTTATTTTCCTGGCTAGCAGCACAGTTGTTTTCCAGGATATGACTGTGAGAAGATGTCAACTATTTGTTTGTCTGTCTAGCAGACGTGCTCCTCAAGTGTAAACGTAGCTGTGGCCATGCCAAAAAGAAAAAATATTTTCCCCCTTCCCAAGTCCTGTTAGTTTTACAGGGCCAACACAACAGCAGGCAAGCCAGATTTGAGTCCCCTCACACAACAAGGTTTGCTAGGCTGTATTTTGTCGCACCTGCACAAGCACACTGAAAAGGCAGGTGTAAACAGAAGCTGTAATTTGTCCTGCTGGTGCTGATGCATGGGGAGGCAAAAAAACCCAGCTTGAACCAAAGCCCCAGTTGAATGCACAAGGCTGCCAGGTAGAAAAACAAAAGCATCTTTTCAGTCCCAACCTGCATGTATTTTATATGAAAATCGCTAAGGCACAGTAAATATGGAACACCACAAAGAACTTCTTTTACAGTCAATTTTTTTCAGAGAGGAGCTGCAATTTCTATAATGAACATGCATTAAAACCTCCATAAAAAAGTTAATTAAGAAAATGAGTTTGTTTTTTCTACTCAAAATAAGTATTTTGCTGTTTAAAAATACAGTATGTACAGTAAATATGGTTTGGCAGGAAAGGTTTGTTGCAGAGCTCTATTGAGATAGATAACAGAGTTCTTTTCCAGTGTAACTAGCAACAAATTTAGACACTCTATGCATGGAAATAAAATATGGGGGGAAAAAAAAGCAGCACATGAAACACCACAAGATCATAAAAAAAGCAGAACAGAGATGTGCAGAAATGGCACAAAAACCTTGGGAAAAAGAAAGGTGAGATATTTGCTATTAAAATGGAAAACTCGAGTGGATTGTTCCCCCCATCTCACATTACAGCTAATTTCAGTAGAAGCATTGGAGCCCACTGTTTTTCCACCAGTACTTTGGAAAAAAAGAAAAAAGTCTTTAAAGAACTGAAGGTTTTCTTTTCCAGTTACACAGATCAAGAGGGAGACTTTTGAAATCACATTCAAACAATTCTGTATTGATAGTTTCCAAATTTTCTCTAACTTATCCAAGAAAAGAAATAATGACAGTGCCCTGGAACAACAGGCAGTAAATAAAGCTATCACAGAGGTGACAAAGAAAAATACTGAAGAAGGTTGGGAGAAAAACATGTATGGTTTGACACAGAGACAATCTATTTGGAAGAAGAGCTACAGATTAAAGGGGTCTTAGTTGCAAGCAGAGAAACAACAGGAGGAAGAATTCAAAGGAAAAAAAACTATTTGTGTCATTAAGAGAGGAGAAATACAGAGTAAGCCTTTAAAAGGGGAAAAAAATCCTAAGCTTACCAGCAGTTCATAGTTAGAAATAAAAGTGTAAGTTTTACCAAAGGAAACAGAGAACACCCATTGGGGTGCTGCAGACTCAGTGCCACGCCAAGAGGAGGAAAGGGGGCCACAGCCCATCACTGAGGCTCCTGGTCACCAGAAGGAGTGGATAACTTCCTGAGGGATGGCTCAGAAACCCCTCACCCCTGGGCAGCCAGAACTCATGCTCTGCAGCACAAGTAATGATATCCTTCAAAAAAGTGGCAGCTTCAATGGTTGAGACAGTCTCCTTATCAATACCTCATCCCCCAGCTGCAAGTTAAACTGATTTCCAGCCTACTCAGCAGCTAAAGATTAGGTTTATTTCACGTATGGTAACGGTGGGGTGGATTCACCAGGACAGAAGGTTGTTTGGACCAAAATTCTGTTCCCCAAACTAATTTTTTTTTCTCTTTTCATGACCACTTGAGGAAGCAAAATGAGCCAGTAGCTGGCAAACATGATAAACTAAGAGTATGGGAAAGACATTTCTTTTCATAGCACTCAGAAAATGAGACATCCTCACCTGTAGCTCAAGGAGCCCCTCTGACTAACACTCCCCAGACAGGCATCACACAAATGATGAAACCCCAGCCTGCTGGCTGAGGCCACATCACACACCATGCTCAGAAGAACATCACAAAGAACCCTGAAGAGCAGACCAGAGCAAACCCCTTTGACAGGGCTCAGAGTCACTCCTGTACCTCCAGAGCTCACCCTTTACACCACAAGTACCATCTTCTCCAAAAACCCACCATACAGGCAGCACACAGATACCCACTAGCCCCTCTTCCCTTTGGTTTATTGTGCAACACTGCAAAGAAATGAGAGTGAGCAGAGCAGGACCTCAGCTAACTCCAGGCAGGGAGACACACACTGCCCCCTAAACTGGAAATATCAGGGTAACTTGTTTCAGCCATGTCATTTCACAAAGCACAAAGTTTCCTACCTGTTGTCAGGTGGTGAAGAAGGAGTTCCTGTTTGCTCTAATTCAATGTCTTTTTGTTTCACAGGCAAGAAACCAAGCCTGCCTGCTACTTCCTGGGCCCACTCAGCCCACCTGAGGCTAACTTAGAGCCTGGACCATGGCAAAAGCTACTGGGGCAGGTGGAGGCTGTGTGGGTAACTCAACTCCAAACGGGAACTTGGTAGGCAAATCCCCCATTGCTCATTTCAGAAATGGAGAAGGGGGAAATAATTTGCTCTAAATTTAGCTGTTTTCCTTCCCTTACCCTTGCTCTCATGCCTTTCCAACTTTATCTCTCAGCCTGCTTTTCTTTATGCATCTAGCATTTGTATAGCTCCAATTTCCTGAAAAGAAATAAGCTTACATGAAAACCTAAAGTCACATTTTAGACCTAAGTGAAAAATGCATGGTTTACTCTGGTAGATTAAAGCCCATATGCAGGAATTGTTAGTATTTTACCAATTGTCTTTCACAAAACATTGGCTGAAGTGAACATTTGCTTTTGAACTAATGGGGAAACCTTCTTATCAGTGTGCTCTGCCTAACAAGTCATGGCAGCTCCTGCTGCACCAGAGCAGGAATCCAACTTGGCCACACCACCAGCCTCGCTCAGTGACAGGCATTAGCAGGTGCTTTGGGGAACAAGAACTTATGAAATGCCTTTCCCTATGCAGAGATTGCAATCCTTACCTGTTAGAAGAGCACGTTCCATGTGTTGGTCTCACAAAGGTGTTTTAGGAGGTTTGTGGGAGCCTTTGGATGCCAGGGCTTCTTCAGATGTGTGTTTATTTGAGTTTCACGCATGTCAAGGTCCCAACAGAAAGGTCTCTGCAAAAAGGATACCTCTTATGCAAATGTTCATAGCAAGTCATAAATAATATAAATTTGATTTAAAAAGAAGTTATTGTGTTCTGGTCTTTCTGCATGCAGTTGCTTTGTAAATGCAGGCTGACTGACTTGCCTGCAGAGAGGCACCTGAAGCATCACTGAATTCTTCTTTGGAAAATTAAAAGAACAGGAAAAACTTAGGCTGATTTCCAAAGTGGCAAGTTCAGTCCACAGATGGAGGTGCACGTGAAGCCTTCCCACTGGAACTCTCCCCTCTCACACATGCCTGATCTCAGTGCTGGGGTAATTAATTCTCCTGTCCTCTCAACACATCTCACCCCTCATTACCAAGACTGTGATGATACTGGATGGTGTCTTGTCTAGTCTATTAAAATGCAGATTACATGACAAAAAGACCTTCAGCATCCAGAACTGTCAGTCCAGCACATTTCAGCTCCCGCGGGGGATGGCTGGAGTCTCCCATGTCATGGGAGCTGAATATCTGAGCAGGGATCTGTGGCACAGATATCAGGACACTGTAGTCTTTAGTCACTGCTGGCACACAAGCAAACAGAGACATTTTTCTTCAGTCTGTTCTGTGGTATCCTGAAGAAAAAGCACCTTTACTCTCTCCTCAAGAAACTCACCGTGTGCTTCCCCGGAGGAAAAAAGTCAGGAATAATTAAAGACGACATGTGCTGTCCGAACTTCTGACAGTAGCTTCTTTGATAAATAATTCATCTTAAAAATCTTGAGAGGTACGAATGAGGTGGCAAACGAGGTGCTCCTCTTAAGCACACAGGCTTTCCCGGGTGACGTCCCCTGGCACATGCAGTTCATAATACCCTGGAGGGGGCACAAAGAGAAAAGAGTTTTAACAAATTTGTCAATGAAGCTGTGAAGTACAGGCATATGCTATAATCTTGGTACTTCAATATCTCACAGCAGACCCTACTGTGCAATTCATAAAGTATCAGATAGCTTCCCACAATGATTTCAGGGAAGACAAGGGAAAACCTCAGACTCAACTCTCACCATCAGAACTGAAAAGCAATGTTACACATTAACAAGGGTTTGCACAGTGTGTGTCCCTCCTGCAGGATTGCAGTGACAAATGTCCATGCAGTCACAAACAACATGACATTACACCATTTAGACCTCAGGGAGCATCCTGCCAATTTTCTGTCCATCATTTATTTTCAGATCTGGTGGTGTGCACACTTTGAGCACTCTTAGCCAAAGGTCACATCCAGTGAAGCTTCAGCAACAAACCATTTTCCATCTTTGGTTTTGAATGGTTTGATTTTAGATAGTTTGTTATACTTCTGTTCAGGGCATGTGTCCATAATAATCACAAGGGAGCTGAGTCTTCCAGCAATGCTATTCTTTAGCTTTGGCCAGCATTTACTCTTATATACATGAACTGAAACATCTGCAGTAAAAATTTTGCTCTTTTTAACCTTACGTCATTCTTCCTTGGATCTCCTGACCTCCCTGCTAGGAATGTTTATGACAAATGTATAAAAACCTATGTGATCTCTTCTTACAGTTATAAGACATACAAATAACATTTTAACAGAACCAATCTTTATCAATTAGGGGTCTTAACTGAAGGGCAGTTCTGCATAAGAATATACAGATCAAAAAAGTACACGTAAAATATGCATAAATTATATATACATATTTGCACCAGATTAGCCAATGTGAAAATTCTTAAGGAGAGAGAGCATTGAAAGGGTACATTTCTTTGTTGAAGGTACCTAAGCTGATCTCATGTAAAAAAAGTATTTCAAAGAGGTATTGTTATGTGACAGGCACTGCATTAATGTGAGGCTCAGCTCAGCTCTGTGCCGAGCAGGGGGTCCCACATGGTTTGAATTTGACAAATTTTAAACAGCATTACAGTGGTTCATCAGGAAATGTGAGATAGATAAGCAGAAAGAGTATCTGAGTATGGCCTGCAGCGAGCAACTCCATGTTCATGTTTTGAGATCTCGAAAAAGTTTTCACAGTTTTTTTTTTTTCTGTTTGTGTGTTATATGGGTCAACTACTTTAAACTTTGGATATTTTCCCATCTACTTGCCAACCACCATTTACTTAACATGAATATTGATTTTTGGTTTTTTTGTCTCAGTTAATCAGAGATCATCTGTCAGACTCTTAAGATGTCTATCTGACCCTGCCAAAGGGAAAGCTCCATGCAGATCCTGTTAGACTGCCATTACTTTACTGAGGGGGAAATATTTTTATATCTGATTTTACCTTCTTTCCACTTCTGACACAAGAGAAGTCATAAGCTGAATAAAGTTACCTGAATCCACCCTACAGAAGCAGGAGTAAGAGTGCATAAAATTACTCACAACTAGATTTAATTGGGACCCATTTGGGATAACAGAACTGAATTTAAAAAAGGGAGAAAAGAAACAATCCAACCCTTACTTAGTTCCACACAGAAGATGTTACATACACAAATATGTGTCAAAGTTACTCTGAGGACTGTTTTTGACTTGCAAATAGGTATTGCTTAATAGAGACTTTACAGTTTATGAAAAAAAAAAAACATGTAAAGACACTCACAGACATTGTCTCGTCTCATGTTTGTACACTTCTATTACTTAGGCTGAGAAAACAAGCATGACATTTGTGCTGCAGAACTATTTAACACTTTACACATTGCTAAGAGGGAACAAGGTTTTACAAGTTCCTTTGTAGGAGCCTCCAGCACAGCTGCTCTTGTCTCCCTTCAATGAGATCCCAAGAATCCTGTTTAAAAGTGTTAAGCCTGGGAAGTTCCAAGGTGCACCTGGACAGTAACCACTACTTCTCCTGCTGTCAGCTTCTTTTGATTGCATATAGTGCACCTTATCCTTAAAAGTCTAACACAATTGTGCCTTTCGATAGAAGGCCACAGTCCAGTTCCAATTTACTTTTATTTATTGGCTAACCTGGCCCATAAATAGGAGGTGATTACACAGAGTCAGTGATCAAAGCTAATGCTAAGGAAAAGTTCAAGGCCATTAACAAAGAGACTACAACTAAGAAGACTTTTATTGAACACCTTCTAATATTCTGAGGATTTTTTTTTTTAAATGAGACCAGATAACCAAACTTATGATGGCATCACAAAACTATTGCTATGTGCCATTTAAATCTTGTCATTTTGCTGACACCTTTTGTAAGAAGAAAAAAATAAGGTTAAATCTGGTCCCAAAAAACCAGAAACAAACTTTTGTTTGCAAGTCATTCCACAGAAGACCTGAAGCAAAGAATTAAAAAACCCCAACTTTTAAAGACTGGAGTGTCACAGATACTCTTCCACAAAAATAACTCATGTAATTTATGGTTTCCCAATACTAAGTTGTATCTGTGATTCAGACAGGGAGAAATCTAATTTCTGTGGACATCTACATCTTAAAATAACAATCTTGAAAATAAGCAGGAAATGTATTTTCGCAAAATAAATTAAATGGGAAAAGTCCACTTCTCTTATGACAATGATTTTACAGAGTTTATGTAGGGTTTTTGTTTCGTGAAAGATGATATTCTAAGCTAAAACACAATTATTTTACCAAGAAACACACCCTTGTGCCCTTACCAAGGATGTACCATAAACTGAGAAGCTGAATGCAATAGATATTATTGAGCAAATAATTGTTTCCTCCGGAGAATGCCACATTATGTGTCCTACACAATGCAACACAACTCATTTCATGATGCATTGTCACAGAAATACCTGGCTATTCACAGAAGTTATGTAATACCAAGGCATCCTATTGTGGAGTGCTTCAATGAGAGGGAAGTGGTGTAGATCAAAAACTGAGCTACAAAACTTTGTGTGTCAGCACTGAGGGCACTGGGCTCAAGCTGAAAGCTGGCAATGAATAGAAACTCTCCTGCTACAGACAGCACAAGGAATATAAACTTTCCCAGTGCATCTCCAAAGTGGCAGTGAGGCAGAGAACTGCAGAGCCTGGCAGGGTGAGGGGGAAGGAACTACTGCAAACAGCAGAGAGGGGAGAGCAGAATCACACAATCATTTGGGTTGGAAAAGACCTCCAGGATCATAGAATCCAACCTGTGACCCAACACCACCTCATCAACCAGACCAGACCACTGAGTGCTGCATCCAGCTGCTTACTGAATTCCTCCAGGGAGGGTGTCTCCAGCACCAACCTGGGCAGCCCATTTCAAGGCATGAAAAGCCTTTCTAAGAAGAAATTCTTCCTGATGTCCAGCCTGAATCTCCCCTGGCACAACTTAAGGCTGTCCTCTCTTCCTCTAACTGGTTGCCTGNGCCCATTTCAAGGCATGAAAAGCCTTTCTAAGAAGAAATTCTTCCTGATGTCCAGCCTGAATCTCCCCTGGCACAACTTAAGGCTGTCCTCTCTTCCTCTCACTGGTTGCCTGGCAGAAGAGCCTGATCCCCACCTGGCCACAGCCTCCTTTCAGGAAGTTGTAGAGAGATAAGGTCCCCCCTAAGCCTCTTTTTCTCTAAACACCCCCAGATCCCTCAGCTGTTCCTCATAGGACTTATTTTAAATGGTCATTGCATCCATCAATACTGGGAACACAAAAGATTACAAAAGTACTGTTTCCACTCCACTCCTGCAAAGGTAATCGCAATGATACTTCTGGTTCTTGCAGAAAATTGGTTTGGAACTTAGGATGGATTTCTACTGTTGTTGTGGTTTTGGGGGTTTTTTTCCCTTTCAAACTGAAATGAAAGCAAAATTTCCTGAAAAAAATGAAGCTCTGACTTCTGTCCATCTCAAGAGACAGTGTTAAGGCTCAAGAATCAATTGCAGGAACTAAGGCATGGCACAGTATCAGCAGCTCAGAGGAGCACGATGTGCAGTTTTATGGCTGATTGTGAAGCAAGGGACGCTCACTGATTTGCTGTTGACTCCAGGATTGTTCTAAAGACAAATGAAGTGTAATAGCACATCACACCATGATTGCATGTTGATGCCATTTCCTGAAGTGATGTGATGACACCGTGGTAGGACCATTAACCCATCTGACGCTTTCTGCATTTGTCTCAATCAAACTGACAGGAGCATTGTGTAAATATGACTTTGGGCAATGCAAACCCAGCGTTACAGACCTGACATGGAAAAAGGCAGCTGGCATTGAGAGGAGGGACTGACACGACACAGACATATGTTTGAAAGTAGGATTCTTGCTAGAGGACATTTAAATAAAAGATTTGTCACTCCTCTCAAGCAATTTGAGATTATTGCTAAGGCACCCTAAAGATCCCTGTAACTTTTTGACAACCTGCCTGCACATATTATACAGAGCATCACACCAAGCATCAGGAAAAGCAAATTCCTCGGAGGAACAGACACATTCATTTAACTGTAGGCACACCTGAAAATACTGCTGCTGCACTGGTAGGTTTAGAAATACTCTTCAGGACTATTAGGAACAATGTTTTGATAATACTGCTGCCCATCTCTTGGCCAAAATTTCCATTTCCACTAACTGAAATACAGATCAGAACCAGCCTTCCCTTCCATATTTATTTTAAAATATAGAAGTATAATTTATAAGTGTTTTCTCTTTTCTTTATGACATGATACATTTTTACCATATAACTGAATCTCCAAAAATGCAACAAGTGCTATTGTAACATTATCTTCTTTTCCTCTTAGCTAAATATATAAATATCCAATACCTACGTACAGATTACCGTAGAAATTGAAATAATAATTAAATATATCTCTGCAAAATTTTCTCCTTCTTGCCTTCCCTTTTATCCTAGTGAATTAAAGTGGTCGTGGAACCCAATTTTTCTGCTGCCTTCTAACAGATTTTGGTAAATTAAAGTGTCATCCATCTTGTGATGTAAATAATGAATAAGTACAGAACAACTTCTAGAAGTGAAGAAAAACGGAGAACAGCTTCTGGAGCCCCCCAAAAAATCTACTGAATGCCTGCTAGAACACTGACATTTAGAGCTAGTATGTAGAAACAGATAATAATGAAAACTAGTATTTAAAAGACCTGAGGACTAGTGACAGACTTAAGACTGGAAATCAATAGAAATCATATTGCAATGCATTCAATGAGAATTGCTCTGCTTTCCTAATATTGTTTCACTAGGACTAGAAGTGTTAAATTCTAGAACATTTCAGGATAGAGCAGATGAAAAAGCCAGTAGTTGTTTAATAATTACTAACTAGAGGCTAGAAATAGGAACTAAAAGTCACAGAGTCCACAGTTTTACTGCCTTGGGGACATATTTCCCCCCCCAGCCTCTAATGTCCCTCAGTGTCCCAAAGTTACCTCTCTCCCTGAGAAAAAACCCAAACCACTGTTAATTTCTCTATTCCCTGCTACTATTTTTCATTCCCAACACCGAGACTCTTTATTTGTGGATTTTGTTGCCCAAGTACCATTTGATCAGGATCAATCCCATGACCCTGGTGACAATGAGCCCACCCCAAACATCGTGGCCAGCAGGAAGAAGTGACCAGCAGCTGAGGCCATCCCCTACACCACTCTCAGCTCTGCCAGATGATTTATTTCCAGATCCAGACAGATGCCTTGTCACAGCTCAGGGGACAGGGCATGGGGGCATCAAGCTACTGAAGTAGGAGCAAATGGAAGTGCCGACACCAAAAACGTGCCTCCACCGGGGCCTTTGGTGTTGCTTCTCCCAGAAGTGCAATCAGAGCAGAAAGAACAAATGGAGGAGGTCGTGTGAAAGCTCACCTGTTTTCCTACTATTTCAATTCCCTAATAAAATTATTACCTCCCCCAAAAGCCTTGCCTAACAAATAATACGTTCTATCTACCACATTTTTTTCTCTTCTTTTCTTTCTTTTTTTTTTTTTTAATGTCTCAATCATGCAGGGATAAAGGAATGGCAACTGTATTTATAATATTTCCCTAAGTGTAATTTCTCTCCCCAGCAGATGTGACAATTTACTGCCAAAGCAAGTTCATCACACAATTAGTGGTGTGAAAGGAAAGCCTATTGTGTACCATAATGGTTTTTCTCGCCATTAGCAGTTAATAATTACCGACACCGGCTTCAGGGCAGGCGCTGCATCCCCGTCTCTCTGCAGCTCCCACAGCGCTGTTCTGCAAGCCTCAGGGACACGGCAAGGAGGAAATGCTTCCTGATGGGTCCGGCTAAAGCCACGGCTTTATTTCCCCCAGACCCATGTGCTCAGGTGGCCTGCACGGCTGTGCCCCTGTTGGCATCAGCCCCCTGAACTCACTTGACTCATCTGATGCAGGCACATCTCTTCTCCATTGGTGGTATTTGGGATGAGACGGTGCTTTATGGTTACAGTAATGACTTTCCTATAAACTTTTATCACTTTCTATAATACCATTTCATAAATATTACTAGCACAATACTTAGTTCAACGTTTTATTTGAAAGCCCATAAAGTAATCATAAAGATTGTCAAACCTGGACCTTTAAACTACACAACATATTTTCATACAAATCACATTCTAAGAACTGACCCTGCCCTCACTCATTTGGTGCAGTCAGCATCTCCTATGACAGGTACACTGTGTCCCCAGTGAACAACTCTCTGCTACCATTGTCACCATTGCTAACTTCTCTGCCTTTTAAAATATTTTTTCTATTTTGAAGTGATTAGGTTTTTGGGGTTTGTTAGGGGTTTTTTGGTGGTTTGTTGTTTTTGTTTTTTTTTTTTTTGAACAGGTTTGAGGGTGATTTTTTTCCCTGAGAAATCATAGAGACTGTTGTTTTCTGGTAAAACTACAACAAAGAGCTAAAATGAACCCAAGAGAACTCCCAAAAGACTCAATACATCAGAAATTTATGAAGAGCCAGCTAAGAGTGTAAAGTTAATGAGCATATATCGAAGCCTGTTAAACCACCATGTACAGGCTTCTCATTTGGGAGTAAGGCAGCCTTCAAACTACATTAACCTAAGAGTACTTTGCCCCAAACAAAGGCATGCACACTGTACTTTAAAGGCTTTTATTTATGCCCATTAACTTTACTTGAGCTGTTTGCATTCTCCTGCTCTTCTCTAGGCTAGTTCTCAAATTGCTGTTTCTCTAAACCATCTTCCATCCTGAGCAGCAGTCTTTCTTTTCCAACCAGAGGGCCACAGTTGTCCCTAAACCCTGTTCATCAGTTCACTCCCCCTGCTGATCAGTGACTTCAACAGGGGATGGGGCAGCCACCCTGGGGAGCCTGCCACATCCAGGTCCCTTTTCTGAATTCTGCTGGAATTCTGTTCGCTGCAGTGAGAAATAAGACACATGATTTTAATATCTCATTCAGATGCATAAGGTGGGTGTACAAATAGCACATCCTATCTTTTGGGACATGCTGGGGAGCCAAAAGGAAAAAAAAAAAGCACTAATGAGATTATTCAGTGAGATGGGTTGAGTGCCTTGGTTGATGCCTCAGGATAGCTGATAAGAACTCTACGTCACTCAATTTAGAATTGAGTAATATTCAGAAAGCATTATTGACACAACAGGAAATTATTTCTGTTTTTTTAATGCTTGAAAATACATGCTCAGTGTGAGCCAGATGCTTGCTACAAAGGCATCTGAATTCACAACAAGCAGCTTGTCACAGCCACAAAACTGGCAAATCTCTGGGCAGCTTTCACTCCTCTCACAGATGCCCCATTTCTCAGACTAAGTTTGGCTACATCACAGTCTTATATGAACTTCTTGGATGGTTTTCTTCTGCTGCTTCTGACTGGTGCCTCCATTCCTTGCTGGACTTTCAGCCTACATGACTACATGTCAATTTCCCTGGGAACGTGGCTGCAGAGCTCAATTCTCTCCCTTGTCACTTACCAGGAACCACCACTCCCACCAAGTACATCTGGCCTGCTTATCCAGCTCTTATCCCTGCACCTGGGCCCTGCTGGGACCCTGGCTTGCCCTACCAGCTGGGGAGAGGCAGTGCATGAGCAATGTGGTCCAAATGTGCATGTGCATTTATGCCCATTCCAGGCCTAAACCCTCACTGCCAGCAAGCCTTTCCTTTGAGAACATTTTGTGGTCTGCCAAGAGACACGACAGAGAAAGTTCATAAATTTGCTGTATTAGCTGTCATTATAATGGGATTGTGTGATATCACAGGTGACTGATCATTTTCCTCTGATCAAGATAACTGTTGTGCTGAGTGGATGTGAGAAAGAGCCTCCCAAATTGTGTTCACCTTTCATCCATCTCCCAACTCTCTCTGTGTGCTCAGAAAGTGCATTGCAGCTAGTGAGCAGGGAACAGTTAATCCCCTCACTTTGTGGTAGTTCACACCAAATCCATTCTTTTGCCCTGTATCACCTCCCCTAAAGCAGTTGCACCCACACCAGAGCTGTCTTCACCAGCTGCTCTCTCTGCTCCCTGTGCTGTGCCTGCCAAGCTGGTAAATACACCGTGTTCACAAAAAGAGCTGAAAGATATGGAGCAGGATTGAGGAATAACATTTCATCAAGAAGATTCATTCATCCTAGGCTATTTAGGATCTGAAATTGGCACCAGCAATTCCTCAAAAGATAGATTGCAGAGCTGCAGAAAACAGGGTGAAAAAAAAATTTGAGAGGTCGTCTAATCCCATCCCATCTCCAACGGGCCATCTGTGGCACATTTGTCTGACCTGTTCTCTGAAGCCTTCAAAGACCAAGTGCCTGTGATCGATCTCTCAGGGAGTTTTGAGAGTGACAATCTCCAGGACGTGGAAAGAGGCATCTCTGGCTCCTTCCTGGCAGCACAGCTGCACTGCACAGCTCCCACTCGTGTCTCCACAGGCTGAAAAGCGCTATCTGGCACTGTGGGAAAGCTGGCTGCTACCTTTCCCAGTGCCAGCTTCGTACAAAAAGCAAAGAATCCCCCTTTGGAACAAATCCTCTCACACACACAAGCACACAGAAGACTTCTTGCTGGCTCCCAAGAGAGTCGCTGCTGAGCCTGGAGCATATTGTACCATGTGGGAGGATTTCGACCCACCCTAAGCTTCCTCATAATTTCTGTGTCAATTTCAATACATCAAAATAGGGATTTCTAGCAAAGCTGAATGGAAGAAAAAGCACTAATTCACACTTTTCTGAACAAAGAGTTACTGGCCAAGAGTTACACATTAAGTATCATCTTTTTAAAATTTAATTTTGTAGGTTCTTCTTCCCTCACACCAACCCACCAGTGCCTGAACAAGGAAACTCCGTATCTTTTCCAGTCTTTGCACACTGCCTTATTATCTGTACAATTCCATTTGGATATTTAAAAACAAGGTTGTGGCCACTTCCAGCTGATTTTTCCATAAAAGCAAATTGCTGTTTAATGTTTTCAGTTTTCTCGCTCTGCAGTGCATCAGATGATGACTAGGCTGCTTTTTGCTAATCTGAGCACTAAAGTTAATTGTCACTCAGAAGTAAATTCTTCTGTAACACTTCCTTCCCCTTCTGTCATCCTGGGTTTCTCATCAAACTGAATTAGCTCGTACATGATGATTTGTTTCCTTTTAAATGATGCTGATTAAAACAAAATTCCAGTCTGGTAGCATACAACTTGGTAATGGCAAACGAAGAGTAGCTGTGTTCTGAATATGGACCTTAACAGCACTGAGGAACAGAAGCATTTTTCCTACTTATTGCTCTCATTTGGGTTTTTTTTTGTTAGTTTTATATTATATATATATGTATTTATACACACACACACACATATATATATATGTAAAAGGCTGCACACTACCCATCCTCTTCCCTTTTAAAGCAGCAGAGAGAATCTTCTTGCAGATTCTCCACTATTAATTGTTTATAATGCATCTTTCTCAAGAAAACACTTACAGTGGTATCTTAGCAAACATTTAATATTATTTATATCAGTAAGTGCTCTAGGAAGTTTGTATGAGCTGTTCCCCCATGGCTGAAATAAGCCTACTTCATACTTACCAATACTCTACTGCCTTGGGACTTAGGGCTGTAGACACATTTTAAAGTTACACAAGATCAATTTTTTATGCCATTGAAGTGGATTGGCTTTGTAATTAAATTTATTTCCAGTTGTCTTTTTTAATTGTTAATCTAGAATGCTACTTAGCTTACTTAGCTTCATCTGGGAAGTTGAAGTATTACAGAATATTATATACAATATGGTATGTGAGAGCTATGTTAAAACATATTTTCTAAGAAAACTAAACACTCAATTTATAGGTAATTATAAAAATGTTTTATAATCAAAAGGGCTCGAGAGAGGAGGAATTCTGAGTATCTTGATTTTTTTATCTGTTGATGGAAAGAGAATTCATTAAGGCAGAAATAATATCCATAAGTAAGGAATAGATATGTTTCTATCTCTTCTGAGTGTGAGCACTGAATATCATATGAACACACTAATATTAGAAGAATACAGAAAAGAAGATGTGATGGCTACATTATGCATGAACCTGGTGTAGTTTGCTCCTTTAGACTTAGTCAGCTTACTTGTGCTTTTTCATTCCTCTTACAGCAGAGATCAGAGAGCAAAAGATTCCCCTGGCAGGGAAGCTAAATTGGATAATAATATATTAAGGGTAATAGGAAAGTGGAAGGGAAGAGGGAGGGTTTTTACCCAACAGCCTCCAAAGATCATTAAAGGGAAGTTAACACTGCAAATGCCAGCTGGCTTTCCCAATTTTATTTTTCAAGTGTGCCAATGGAGCAAACAACACAAGAAAATCTCCGGGGTCAATGAATTGATTTCCCTGCCAGGTAGGAATCATTTCCAAGAAAATGTTTACTGCTATCATATTCTGTTAGCTAAGAAAGTCTCAAGAAATATTTCACTTGAAATAGTAAAAATCTTATTCTGCTCCGATGAAATGTATCTTTTTAATATTTATATCTCCCCGAGTGATGATCTCCCCACATCAGGGACAGGATGGTAGGTACACAGACTGCTGCCAGCTCCTTTCCTTTTCTACTCAGGAAAGCATTCTTATTCAGAGCAGCGCTTGAGTAAATGTTTAAGTGCTTTCTTGAATTTGAACCAAAATTCTCAGTCTCTAGGTGATATATATTTGGCTTTTTAAAACTTTGTATTTTTTTCCCTACTGATTTTCTAGGTTGGGTTTATTTGTTTTGCTGAGTTTTTTTTTGTTTTTCCCATGTTACTCATCTCTGAGACTTCTCATTTTTTTTTTGTCATCAGCATTCTGGTGAATGTGTTTCAAGAAACAAAGGATTTGTGGTGACCACTCTCATATCCACCCGCTTTATTAAAAAAGTTAAAAATTTGATTAGGTCTCTTCTTGCTTTTAGCCAAAAATCAAGCCAGTAAGAGCATAACTTTGAAGCATCGCTTATTGATACATTTCACCCTCCAAATCTATACAAATTAAATGAATGAGAAACTTTTTCTCCTTAGGGTTATGTCGAGATACAGGGAGTTGAAGCAAGGACAACTTTTACAAGCCTTCTCCTTGGTTATTTAGAGTTCAGAAATTCTGACTTTTTTGCATCCAAGCAACTTTTCTAAAGTTCATTCCTCGGCAGAAGGGAGAATCTCAAAACTGTCTGGCATTTTAAAGATGTAATTTACACAGATAGGGTATTAGATCCTCAAAAGGAGGAAGCCACCTGCACATTCAACCTGTCTCAAGTGTGACAATTAGCAGGCTAATGGCGCACTGTTCACTTTCAAACTGGAACCAGGCTCCATGTGTGTCTCCAGCTCCTGTGTTTGCAGTGTGTAATTGCAGTGCAGATGCATCTTCAATAACATGGATTATTCACCAGCCTCCAACACACAGCTTCTACAACAGTATGTGGAAATTGTGAAGGATTATATATAAAGATACTAATTACAAACAACACCTGCTGAGGTGCTATGACAAAACCCCACTTGCAGCAAGGTTTTCGGAAAGGTTTCACCATTTAATTACACACAGGCATGTACAGGTATGTAAGCAACAGTCCTTGCTGGGAAAAGGAGCTGAGGATTCTCTGTTGACTTCCCAAATGCTGTTCCCAGAGCTGAGCAGGTTTGCAGCAACACACCCCAAAGTTTTCTATTCAATAGAGAATCTATGTGAAATTAACACGGCACACAGGAACAACCCTAACTATCCCTTCAGAAATAATACCTTGGAAATGAGAACTGGACACTTCAAATCAATTTGACCTGCATGAACAAGCGTCTTTTTAGACACTCTCATTTCAGCTGTGGAAATTCTGGAGAACAGGGAGCTCACAAATCTGTAGGACACATGCAGGCTGCATTAGAAATTTCATGGGGAGAAAGAAAACGACCAAATTGTGATTATTTTTCTTTTAAACAAAGCCAGAGCACACAAGTGCTGTGTGTGTCTGCATGGAGAGGGATGGCTGGGCATCACACATTGTAAGAGGCCAGTACAGTTGCTGTAATGTGTTTAACCAAGTTGCCCAATAAATTGTTTGTCTGCAACTGGAAAAAAAGAAGGCAGTATGAAGGATTTTCTATGTCTAAGTAAAGATAGTGGCTCTGAGTAGGATCCACTCCTAACTGGTAACAACCATAACATTTTCAGTGTTTCTGACTGGAAAATTTGTTAAAGTCACGGTACACAATTCCTAGTTACAATGATTATACAAAATAGTATAATAAATCCTATTAGACAAAAAACTCAGGGTGTTCTGGTTTTGAAATACAATTTAGTCTAATGAATAAGAAAAGTGATCTTTTGTTTCTAACAACTTGGGGGAAATAAACTGGATTTTAATTAGAAAAGAAGTATGATGAAATTAAAGCCAAAAGAAGAACAAGGCCTTAACAAAACTAGCTGAAGTGTTATAAAAAAAGTGTTTTCACTTTTTAATTGTAAATTGAATTAAGAAGCCTACAGTTATTATATAAGGAAGATAATTACAGGAAAGTACTCAGCTGGAGAAGTGCTTTAGAAGTCAGCTGGGATATATTCTTACAGCCTATGGAGCAGAAACATTTCTTACTCGAAAGAAGGCAGATTTCTTGCTGATACGCAATTTATAGAACCATAGAAAGACCTGGGTTGGAAGGGACCTGAAATATCATCCAGTTCCAATCCCCAATCCCTCTCCTTCTGTGTCACTTCTTCCCCTTCCATAAAAATTGTGGGTGGCAAGTATTTTCCAGCTGGCCATCAGTCCTCCTCTTTCACAGTTTCTTTACTTTCATTAGTCACAAAAGCAGGTTCTCTGGTGTCTTAATTCACAAAGGTTTTAACAAGCTAGGCCTAAAGAGAAAAGGATGGCAGGGAGAGGACATCATCTTGGGCTTACCAAGCTGCAGTTCCCTCACTCATCCTTTCCCAGTTCCCTGCTGCTCTCTATCTGATAAACTTTGCTTTGTGGAGGAGATAAGAAAATCAGAGAAATAAATCTCTCAGAAGAGAAGCTGAGCACAGTCTTCTGCAGGCACCAGCGTGTAAATATTCACACTCTAAGCCTAAATATTTGCCTCTTCATAATGGCATCTCAGCCAGGCTTACAAAGCCAGGGGAGCAGCTCCTGTTTCATTAAACAGGATGTCCTTCCCTTTCTCACAATACTCTCTCCAGACTGTATTGATTCAGACAACACAATTAGTGCTGACTCAGATTAAATACAGTCTCAAAACTCACTTTTTTTCTCATGACAGAAAAGGCAAACTGAAGACCCTTATGATTTGTACCATAGCAACACAAAAATAGAAAATTCTGCAAACATTTATGGAACCTTTACAGTTCTATGTGAATCAAGTATGAACCTGAAGTAAAGTCTTTTGGGCATATGATAATGTGCACAGTAATTTCCAGAAACATAAAAATAATTGATTTATGTTGCTTCAAAGAAGGGTCCTTGGAGCAAGGACTATTTACCCTTAGGGATTCAGAACTGCTTAGTCAGACAACCAAGTGGAAGCAGAAGTCACATTTCAACTCTGTACCCAGCAATTAAAATGTGGAGCTAAATTTTCTTACAGCTTTTGACTTCTTGGGAATAAAAAAACTCAACAACAACAAAAAAACCCACAAGCTCACAAAAAACCACCGCAACAAACACAACAAAAAACAAACCCAAAAAACCCAAAAGACCACACACCCCCAAAACGCCCCCAGAGTTAGAAGGCCTCACTTGCATGGATGGAAGCTCCCCACCTTACAGATTTACTGACTTTAATATCTTACCACAAATGCCTATTGACAAATAATAGGATTTTTTCTGAGGGCTCTGCCCGGTTCCCTGTTTTTCTATTGCCATCCTGACAGGATTATCTGTGCCCTTTGGCTTTATTTCTGCTAAAATATAAAGACCTCACGAGAGCAGGGCTGCCCTGGAAGCAGCAGTCACTGTCGGTTGTCGCGCTCTCGCTTGGATGATTTCTGCCATCGAGCACAAACACTGGCCAAAACCAGCCTCCACAAACATGAACACTGGCCACAGAAATGACACCTTCTAGCAGGAATGACACGTACTTAGCACTGCAGCCTGGCCTGCCAAGCCTCTGATGCTGGGAGCTCAGCTAGCAGGTTTGCCTGTGCTACCAGCATGGGCATTTTTCCTGTCAGGATTTTAATGCTTTCCCATTTTTTAACCATATTTGAAGTGCACAAATGGCTTTCTGCTTTTCCTTCTCCCCACTACAAGTCAGCCTGTTTTAATTTGTACAATTCTGATTTTTTTGTCACTGGCTTGTCATCACATTGTCTTCAGAATACTTGAGAAACATTAATGAAACATAAAAATGCACTAATTTGTGGAAATAATATGCATTTCACTTAGAAGGAAGGGAGCACATGTACACTGGTAGTGACGCAGACAGACATCAGTCATTATCTAACCTACCACTTCACCCAAACTGTGGTCTCTTTGCATTAAAAAAAAAAAATAATGGGAGATTCACCATCAGATTCATTATAACTTGTCCAAAGATATATTTTCATCTCCTCTGAGGGGCCTTTCTCCATTTAACCTCTTGTTCAGCCATTCAGGAAGAAGTACTAGTGCAACCTTGCAGAGAGTTTATAAGTTATGGCCCAGGGACATCAGTGTGTTCTATATGTCCAAAGAAATTGCTGGAGAACATTTAAACATTGTTCTTGCTAAATTACAGCTCAATTTAAAAAAAAATGCACAGAGAAAGGAAGGAAAAGGCTGTAACAACTACCCAGACAGGGTAGCAGATGGGAAAGAACAGAGCCTCTACAAGGTCATACAGAGCAGGTGGCTGCTTGTTTATAGACTCCTATTTTCAGGAGAATATGTATTTTGCAGCATGAATTACGAAATATCCCCTATTTATTATAAAGGAGAACTGGAGCAATTAATCTCCGCTATTATGTTTCATAGAGGAACCTGTGCTTGGGTTTTAGATAGGAAATTATTCTTTCACGTTTCTGTATTCTTCAAGAGAACCTTAAAAGAAAGCTCTGCCTGTGACTCCCAAGCCTGCAAATCTCCCATATCTGGTACCACCACTGTGCTGTTGGCCTTCCCCGTGTTTCAAACCCACACACACCCGCTGCCAGAAACCAAGCTATTACTAACAGGAGGTTCATGAACCTGAAGCCAAAGTCTTTTAATCAGACTTCAAAATTCATCACGTACACAGATTAATTCCTTACTAGTGTTAAAATCAGTACAGCATTAACGACTTGAGCAGAACAACCTGCATTGCTGCTAGTTTAAATTTTTATCATTTTGAGGCCAAAGCAAATCAATACTTAGGTCTGTTTACCTTTTCCATAACATAGCAAGCTGAAGAGCCCCCAGGAATCCTCCACCAGGGATGAATCCAGCAGAATTTATTTCAGTGCCTCTTGAAAAATTACTTCATGAAAGTTAAAGCATCCCGATCGCAGTGGTCAATCCAAATCCTGTTCAAATGCCAACTGTTTTGACACAGAACGATCTTTTTTTGTCTGAGAGTCAACACAGAACCTTTAAATGTTGCAGTATTTGTTAATATAACAAGGAAATTATTGCACAAGTAATGTTCAGGATGAACAAAGGCAGAATGTAGCTGCCAGATCACTGGCTTTCTCTAACGCACATCGATGCAACAATCAATAGGTTATTTTGCAATTTTCCTAATAAAATATTTAATGCACAAGGAATATAGAACAAATTTAAACTAGACACTAAACTGAGCTGCCAAAAGGAAAGAAAAACACTGGACATGTGCTACATGATTGTACATGTGTTGCTGTTGTTGTTCACAGAATGGAGCTCCACTACCTGAACGCAGCAGTCCTCCCTTGTCCTTCAGTGACTTAGAGCCAAGAGCCTGGTTCTCAAAACATTTATTATTCAAAGGCCTCCATAGCCAAATACTGTTGAGAAAATTAAGACAGCAGGACTTCAAAAACAGGGTTTAGTCCACTCAGGTCCAAGCTCTGTATAGGAGCAGAGAGTTCCTCATACCAACTCTTGAAGAGAACTTCCTTCCCTTTCATCAGCCCTTTTTTCACTTCTTACCACCCCCAAACTGGCATTTCCTATCCACAGGCATTTCAGAGCTTGCCTTACCTTCTCATTCATACTGTCTTAAAGGGATGCCCTTTAAGATTATCACTCATCTCTAGCTCCCTTAAAGGATAAATTGTCCCAGCTGACATAAACCCACACAACTTCACTGGAATCAGAGAGGCTTAATCAGTTTAGTCAGATGAGGAACTTATGCTTTCTGCCTGCTTCTTCTGCTTTGTGCAGTTAATTCATGCCTTTTAAAGGGATGGATCCACCCTGTTTTCTTTCATTCTATTTCTTAAGGACCTTCCCAGTATTCCTTGTCACTGCTAGTTTTTCATCTACCTCAAAACATCTTCTCCAAAGTCTATTAATTTCCTTCAATCATCTATTCTACTAATATTCAAAAAATATTCTGAATTATGTAATCAATGTCTCTATTTTTAAAATTTGCTATATTAATAAATCATCATAAATGCATTGTAGGGATTATAAAATTTCCTACAATTTAGAAGTATAAAAATTACCTTTTAAACAAAATACAGAAATGGAATATAGCCTATATTGAATGTTTCCTTTTAGAGACATTGGAGGAAGGAGAAAGGCTGCTTCTTTCTTAATGTGGGTGGTAGAACTGAAAAAAAATGAGAACTTCTCCAATCTGGAAGAAAAACTTGCTTGCAATCCTGAATGAACACTCGTGCTACCAGCAGTTATTTTTACCTAGCCCATCGTTTTGCAGCTAGGAGAGACTAACAAAATACTGAGAATTTGGGGTTTGGGGGACCTGGGTTCCATGCTACAATGTTTCAGTACCCTGCATACTACATAAAGGATCAGGGAATACAAATTACACTCCCTTCTGTGGCTCTGTCAGGGGTAGAACGGCAGCCTCTCAAATCAGCATGCTGCAGAGCACTCTTAAAACCAAGAGCAAATTTAGTTACACATGCTGGTGCACCCTGGGCAGAGAGCCAAGAGAGTGTCCCCCACCACACACAGAGTTGAGCCAGTCATTCACACATGGCTCAGTGCTGCACCTGGAAACACGCCCCAAAAACTCATGCTGGGCACCAGATCTGAAATACTTTTAGAAGTATTTTCTGGAAAAGCTGTTGTTTCAGTAAATAGCTTCAATTGAACACTTTATTTCCTAAACCAGTGGAAATGGTGCCTTTTTAAGGCTTGGAGCTTAAGCTGGCATAACCACTTTAGGCAAAGATAACATTTTTAAGGATGGGGGAGGTTGCCTAAATTTTTCCAGGCACAGCAAGTTTTTCATTATGATGAAGGGTCTCTGTATCAGGAACTACACAATCATAAAAAGCGAAACCTCTGGAAGTTATTTCAGCACACTGTGCTCTTCAGCTGATGCCAAACGTTTGCAGACTGTGGATTTAAAATTTGACCTACCAGAAGAACTAGCAGAGGTCAAAGTTGTTATTCACACAGCCCCAGTGACCAGTGGCAAGCACAGCAAGGCAAGTCAGGCAGGGATAAGGATAAGGATAAAAAGTAGTTCTCTCTCTCTTCTCTATCTGCCTGGAGGGAACGAAGACACCTACTTTTGCAGCCCCAATGTTCAAATCCTTTTTGCTTTCATGTGGTTACTGTGAATGTTCTCTGGAGTATTAAATGAGAGGAAGGCATTACAGTTTTTAACTTTGATGCTCTATTAAGATGAATATGCACCTAATGAGCTGAGAAATTACCATTGCTGCTTTTTTTTTGTGCTGCTGTACAAGAGTAGCTAATCAGGACAGGGGGCATGCTCTTTGTGTTCCTAACCCAACAGCAAATAAAGTTAGAAGATCATATTCAAACATATGTTTAATGCAGCAACAAAAAAGGCAACAATAGCTTCTGCTATGAAAGGAGGACTAAAAGGGCTTTTCTTTTTTTATTTTATATTTTTTATTATTTTAAGAGCTACAGTAAATATCTCTTGCTGTTCAGATGTTTGGCACAAAATTTGAGGGATATTATTTGTAAACCAGCTATACCAATCAAAACTGTAAACATTTAAATGTCTTAAGACAACAACAAAAATACCCATCACAAGTGAAACCACTGATTATTCTGGGAGGAAAAAAAAGGTTTTAAGTTAACAGCAACATTTGAACTCTATCGAAGCTCCTTAATGCAGTGAGTTAATCCTGTTGGAATTTGAAATATGTCCTTGTTTCTCAAGTCAGGCTCCCTAAGAAGGAAGCTGTATCTAGTGACAACATGAGAAGATAAAGCCAATTATATTCCAGCATTATTGACTAATATTTCCTAGTTGTCAACTGGAATGTGGCAAGCCTTATTCATACTGTGATGTGTGATCATGGATATGAATCTCTGTTTCCCCTTAAGGGAAATCTTGCAACAAACAGTTGACAGAGCAACAAACAATTTCCAAAGTAACAAATTAAAAATCTAATAAATATGATGCAAGGAAAGAATGAGAGAATTTAGGCCTTTTTTAAGTGCCTAAAACAAAACACAGGTTTTCCTTCCTGTCAAAGATACCTTGGTGGAAAGGTACATGGAAGTAACGGAGAAAGCACCACCACGCTGACACCTTGCCAAGGTTCATGTCCTGGAAGGCTTCAATCCCCTATGAGTCTCACAAATGTTTTACCAGGTAACTTTACTGAGGTGGTGAAAAGGCCTGAACTCCATAACAGCTCTGAAGTCCTTGCACAGCTGAAAAGCAGAAGTTTGAGTAGTTGCAGCTCCTTTGGCAGGTACGACAGGCCAGGAGCTCTCTGAACCAAACCTTTGTAATGGTTACACTACATTCCTGTAGACAAACAACAGGGATGTGTGTTCTCTCTTCCCTCTGTTTCTGCAAGCATTCATTTCCAGTGCTTACAAAAGGCAAGATGATGTTTGCTTGGGAGTATTTTTGTGTTTTAGTCAAGAAGATGCTGCTCTTCTTATGTGCCACATTTAGCCTATGGCAGAGGTGATAGAAGACAAAGTTTCCTAAAGTGTCCTTTTAAAAAATCATCAAAGTCTCAGAAGATCTGGTAACATTATAGAGAAAATAACAGTGAGGATGATTCATCCCTGATTCTCTTTGATGCTTTTTTGCTTGTAGAAGATGCACTCCAACATTTTGCAAGGGTATTTTTCCCTTTGATAGAAGTATTACTGCAAAATGTGATCCAGAGAATTATGTTTTTAGGTAGTGCTAGGCCCCCAGTTCTTCCTTCAGTGACATTTGTGCCATCCCTGTAATTGTAGTTTGAATTTGGCCACCCCCAGTAATGACTCTGGCATGGGACTACCCTGCTGTACATGGAACCACAGCACATCCTCGTGGGAGGGTTGCCTGGGGAGGGACTTGCAAGGAAATTATTTTAACCCAGGTGCTTGGAAACAGAACACTCTGAGCTCTCCTTCTACACAGTGAAAGAGCAAAGCGAGTCTGCTCATTCGGGTCTGCTGAATTCCCCTCACACCAACTTCTGCCACCACAGCAGCAATCAAAACGAATCCCAGAGGGGAACCTGAACAGAGGGAAAGATTTTCTAGAGAGAAAATGTCACACAGAAAGAACGAGCGAGGAGGAAGTGTCGTTTTAGGGTTGTATTTAAGCTGCGATTTCCACTTTGAAGGCAAGACCTGGCAGAATCTCACTTTCCTACACGTAATTTGCATCCTCCGTGCACTCAGTCACGTCAGCTGGCTGCACAGGAAAAATTAAGTGTGATTACTACTTAATTATCATGAGATCTGTGCAGCCAGAGATCAGCAATAATCCCACCTGATGTATCAAAAATGCCAATTAGGATTGAACGGTCAGGAATTATTTTTAAGAGGAAAAATAGTAATAGTTAAAAAAGAAACAGGTGCATTTCAGATAATAAAAAAATCGTGGTTTTTGTGATTAACTCACTCCTCCTCCTTTTCCTGGTTAATGGCAAAGTAGAATAGGGTTAGAAGTAATAGAAAAAGGAAAGAGAATCCCAAATTTGAGGTTCTTTAGGATGTTCTTAGAAGCAGTAAATTTCAAGTGAAACATGGGGAATTTTCACAACAGTTTATCTTTTCTCTAAGCACATATTATTTTAATATAACATTTCAGTGATCATAAATTTAGGTTCCAGCATGCATGGTCACTGAGGAGTGTGCTACAATCACAGCTATAATCTGCTTCACAGAGGTACTGCTAGAGGTGGCAGAGGAAAAGAGAGCAAAATTATTTTACCCCAATTTACTGGTCTATTGTGGAGGAGAAGGAGGAGTACTTTATTCAGAAAATAAGCAAAATACCTGTGAAAGTCACAAGAGAAACAGAAAAGTTCTAGAGCCTTCATTAACCACTTCCAAACTCATTCTTCTGAGTTGTAGCACACATTGTAAATTAGTGAAAGAAGAAACAACAGGCTTTGAAGAAAACAGAATTATTTTACATTGCCAGTGTTGTGAACTCAGGAAGGCTGGTTGGCTGCTGGGGATTTAAGAAAACCCGCTTTGTGGGAAATTCAGCAGGCACAATTTAATAAACAAGTCCAGTGGCACACGGTTATTCTGCCATCCTGCTCCACCAGGCTGAGCCAGAAGGCGCGATTCCCTCGCGCCACTTTGTAGCGGACATTAGATCAGAAGCGCTGCTGCCTGCACCCCCGTTAATGCGCAGTGACTCCGCTAAGTACCTCGCTGAGAGAGGCCTTCAGGGGCCATGAGCACTCTGCTCTCCCCAGTGGCTCACTACAAACCATCTCCTGCCCCACAGCACAGGGCTGGAAGCTAAAATTGAAAAAAAAAATAATAATAATACAGCAGTAATTTCTTTCCGACAGTGATTTGACACCCAGCTGATGGCAGGAGCTGAACCCTGTAACCCCTACACCTTGGGTTCTGCTAAAAGAGATTCTCTCAAAGCACCCACGGGGTTATGGATTCCTGCTAATATCAGCAATAGGATGGATGATAAAATTATGGTGGTGTAGAAATGCGCTCTCAATTAATTTCCCATCATGTTAAGGCCATTATCAGTGGATTTCATCTGGCGAAATGGAAACAAAAAACACAAACCCAGAAGGATTCAATATCTCTGCAAGTTTCACTCACTTAGCACATGATATAATTGCAGGGTAAAGCAGCCTCTTGAAATAGTTTACCTTCAAATAGAGCTGTAATGGTATTGATTTAAAGCATTGACAGGCAGAGCTGCTTAAAACACATAAGCATAGATGGAATTTAAAAAGAAACAAGTACACAGCCCAGAAGGAAAGCAGGCAGAGATTCATCTCTCACCCCCCAAAAAATGTGTTGATTAAAGATTTCTAGATGTCAACCAGAGCATTTTTGCACAAGCTTTCAACACAAAGCTCACAGACCATTGTTTTACAGATCTTTATATTACACCATGTTGTATAATGCATCTACTTCTCTAAAGGAGCTGTTTCTAACTACAGGTCTCCTTAGCTCTTATCTGCAGTTTTTCAGGGGGGAGATGAGAGTTTAGAAAGGTATGGGTGGGGAAGAAACACAATGTAACTTCTACAGAAGGGCTCTCACATATTCAGACACTGATATAGGCACACACACGTTCATACATATGAGGGTACGTATGCATTTATTTGTGCATGTGTATTTATATGTACACAAATGCACACCCATATATGGCAATTAACTAGAACCTATTGTTATTTTGTCAAAATGAAAACTCTGCAAGAGAATAAACCAGGCAGGCTTTGCTCTTTTTTCTTTGCAAGCTTCCTGTCTCCTCTTTGCTTGCTACCTGCCAGTTTTCTCACTGCCTTCCCAATGCAGACACAGACGTGTATCAGCACAGAGCAGAGATCTTGGGATGCTGTGGGGACAGCTGAGCCAAACATGTAAGAAAAGATCACTGGTGTATGGAAGGTTCCTTCTGTGTGTCGATCTGGAGACACAATTTCCCCTACTATAATTTACGTACAAAACATATGATTAAGAATTAAAACTCAGCCTAAGAAAAACTGTGTGTGCCAGGAAGAAGTGAGCAGAAGAACATTTACAGTAAGACAGGCAGCAAGAAAGCAATGAGCCAAAGCCAGCTGGAAGGGTTAGAGACTTTCTTTAACATACCCGAAGAAAAGCGTACATCCATAAGCGAGAAAGAGGACAGAATCCTCTGGGCTGTATTTTTGGCTCTCCACTTTTGAAAATGTACAGGATATATCAGGGAGGAATTTGCATTTATAATGCAATTGCAACAGTCCTCTGGATATGCACAAGCAACTATTCATTGGTACAAAGCATCCAAGGCAACTCTTATCATAAAAGTCAAAACTCCTTTTGGCTGTAAGAGGAACTGCTAAAGCCTTAACATTCAAGGGCAAACTTCTAGGCTGATGCACACAGAAATGTCTCACAGGGTGCCTCAGACTGTGGTCCCATGGCTTGGTTTCAGCTGAATAGCACCAGGAGTGCTCTGTGATCTGGCGAAGAGGTGACTGCTTTTAACCACACATCATCATCCCAGCAGAATTTACAGCCTGCTGAGATTGTTACTGCTCCCCTCCCCTTTCCATACCGTCTCAGCAATCTGGACGGCATTGATCCTCCAGACAGGAGTTTTTACTAACCCAAAGCGCTCAGACAAAATCGTGCTAGGCAATCACCACACAGGCAGATCCAACAGGGAGGTGATTCCAGCAGCAGCTGCAAAAGGCCAGGACACAGCTTGGTGACATTCTGAGCATGAGGATGTCTTCCAGCATGGTTCATCATTACCAAAGATGACTGAACTCTCATTCCAGATCTCATAGCTCTGAATAAAAACAGGTGCCCAAATGAAGGAATGCCCTTTAACAGTGGTTACTACTGCAAATACGTCACTGAATCCTACATCAAAATTCAGTAGTTACGTTGATTTACTTTTCCCCCCCCTCCAGCATTACAAGGAACATCTCTAAGCACAGCTGACATCTTGAGAAACTTTGGGTGGAGAAAAGCATTGCTGTGTTCGTAGAGATCATCAAATAACCTAAAAATCAGGAAAAAAAACTTCTGGAAAGAAGTGCTTCTCAGCTTGCTGAGGTAGCAATAGTTGCAATTACTGACAGCTCAGAAACATATGACACAATTTGGTCTTTTATGTCTGATTCCTCTCCCCAAAACAAAGCAACTGGGAAAGGGCTTTGACTGACAACTGTGAGACTTGGGCTCCTTTTACCCAGTGTGGTCCTGGCCTGGCCCTACCACTACACTTGCCTCATTCTAGTCCATGCCTGCCTGAAGGAATTACACAATGGCAGTAAAATAGATCTTAACCTTATTCCATAGGCAGCTTCCTTGCTTCAGCTGCCAGCATCTATAGTGCCACTGCATTAAGGACTATCTGTTCTAATTTAAATGGGCTGCTTTACAGAGCAAAATGGAGAAATGTAGACTTTATGTCTACATCAGGGGCATCTTCAGCTTTGAAGACTGTATAAGTCTTTTAAGCATCTCTGGATGTCAGCCATGTGAGATGTAAGTGGACATCTAGGGTATGTTAATAGTTTTATTTAAAAAAATGTAACCTGTAACAGAAAAAGCACCTCTTTCTTCCTCAAATGAAAGCTACAAGAGCAAAGGTATTCAGCTACAAATATAACTTGGAATTACTGACAGTAGGGGAGGGGAACCCCAAATATTCCCCTTCAAAACCCCCCCTAGCCATCATGTCAGGCAGAAAGATGACGCAATGAAATTTTCCCAGCAGTAGTGGATCATTGCTCTGTTTCTTGCCATAGCAATTGATGTTTAATTCCTGCTTTTAGAAAGTTAGATCACTGGAAATGCCTACAGCTGCTCTGTATCTGCTTCACTTCAATACCTATCTGGTTTTGGTTTGGGAACCAGCCAGGTTTGTAGCTGGTTATGTAACTTCATTTCAATCCTCATTAAAACCACATACCACTGAACTCCTCCCTGCCCCAGTGACTTACATGTCCCTTTGTTTCATGAGGCAGTTTTAACCACTTGCAATAGCCTCAGTTCTGACTGATATTCTTCCTCTACCGAGATTCTGTGAAGAAAGGGATGCCATTGACTTCTTGACTCTGCAGGACTTTGGCCTGGGACACAGCCACAAGGATCAGCCATGTGAGTGAGTTTCCCCCAGCTCTGCTGCTGCCACAGGATCTGGAGAACACTGGTCTGTTCTGTTACTATGACAAAACACTCCAGGATTTCTGTTAAATTAAAAATGGAAGGTTTTGACATTTCATCCCAAAACTCAGAATGTAACAGGATCAGAATTTGGTGCCCAAGCCAAAACACGTAACATCATTTCAATTTAGCTTTCACTGAGTGGTCAAAGCCAGCCAAAATAGAAATTAAAAAAACCCCAAAAAACAGCTAAAGGTACAATAAGAATTCTAATAAGGGCACACTCCAGCCCACTCAATCCCTGCTGTGGAACTGGCAGCTTTTTACATCCTCATGAGATGGGTGAGGCACAGAATTATACAAATTCCTTATAGGGTTTGACAAGTCCATTACACCTATGATGTCTTTAACCTTGTACTACTTTATTGTACTGAACTTACGTCAAAGCAAATATTCCAGAATAATTGCCTGATAATGTTTGACTGCTGAGGCAACACTGCAGAAGACACAGTACTGAGATGTTCCTCCAGCTCAGAAAACAGTACTGAGCTCAGCCGTGAGGAGGAGATAGAGGAGCCAAATTAAGCAGAAGCTGGTGGTGACATTTCCCCAAAACTAAACTGAAAATAATTTTTTGTGACTAATAGCTGAAATAACTTTTAATCTGCTAATTTTTAATTATTGCATGCTTCTGTTTGCCAGTCCTGATGGGGAATGGAAACAAAGAATATAAAATAGTGGGAAGCATTACCTCTATTTCTGCTTTCATTAGGGACAGAAATTACTCAAATTTTCCAGACACCTTCTAATGCTCCTTTTTCAACTTTCTGGACAAAAAAAAGTGTTTAATTTGTGGAGCAGCTATATTCAGTTGCTGCACAGTGTCTTCCATCCGGGGTGGCAGACTGGGGTGACTCCATGGGTGTGGATGACACTGCCATCACAAACACAATCTGGGTGTGATAAGAATAACAAAGCCCCGTGTAAGATAAGAGGAGCAGTAGCCATTGTGGTGTTTGCCAAGAGCTGCTGAAAGGTGGATCTGTGGGAGTGCTGCTTAAAAAGCAAGAGGCATAGGCAGGTAGTTATAAAGTGAGCTGTCTGCTACCACAGATGAATCCCTAATCATCGGGAGTCACTGCCATGCACTGCAGATTGCTTGTTTTAAACAGCAGGAAGAGTTACTCACTCTCTACAAGTCTTTAATTTCTTTAATTAGCAGCAGGATAACCAAGAAGATGCCAAACTTGAGTTCCTGGCACCCTAAACTTGAGTCCTTAGGTGATCTCAAATATTTTTTCTCCCTAGCACCCTGAATAACTGAAATGGGATAAACCTAACCACAAGCCCACTGACATGCCCCGAATAAACACCATAACACATACAATGTAGAAATAAGGGCACATATTCTATGTTACATAAATATTCATAGTTTAAATACTTAAAATGGTAAAACATGATGACAATTTCCCTGAAAAAGACAGAGTCAACAAAAATTGGTACCAAATAGAGAATTTTGCTTGAAGAAATTAAATGAAATTAAAGAGACGTGATGGAATATTTCAGCCCTAATTATTTTTTTAAGATCTTGGCGCAGTGTTTTATAATGATATTGTCATTCAAAGCTGAAGATCTCAAAGGTTTGTGTGCACCACAGAAAGACAGGATTTGAAAGACCTGTATTGTTTTGAGGCAGGGATGTATTAAAATCCTCTACATACAAAAGGTAACACCGAACAAAGATAGAAAAGGGAAGACAAAATCCAAGCTGGAGTCTAACTTTCCTAGGTGTTTCTTAGAAATCTCATATCCAACCCCACATGATTTATTCAAATCAAAGCAAAAGGAACAAAGAGCAAGCAGAGTGCTCCTGAATCCCAGGCCTCTGCTCTAATTATTGACCCATGCTCTCCTTCAGCACCAATTTGCTCTCACACAATTTAATCCATTTTTAAACCTTGATTAAAAAAAAAAAGTACAGAATCTTTAAACTATTCATCCTCAACCTTCATACATTACATCTAACACACAACAAGACAGAACATGGTTCTTCTGTGTTATCTGAATGTGCAGTGGTGCTTTCACATCTCTCAGACTGTGCCACTGCTGGATTCAACTTTCTGTATAAAAATCAGAGCCAAAGGCAAGCAATCAGTACTGCACCTACCAGTCCTGGATCTCAAAAACCTGAAATAATTTGCCTGGCAATGCTGAAGTGTATAGAAAAAGGATTTAGTGCAGCAACAAGATATGAAATAAACATCTGTATTCAGTCTTGAAATGCTTCAATTTGCCATACATCTCCCAGTTTCTAAAGCACACGCCCTGCCAACGGCCTTTCTGATTAATAGCTTGGAATCCCCTTCCATGGCTCCAGGGAAAGGGGAGTGGATGTACTAATCTGTTATCCACCTGTCTTTGTATTATGTAATACAACACTTATTTTATCCAGGAAGATTCATCACCATTGACACCATAATAATCACAGCTTAAATTGCATACCAATGAGCTCCCAATGCTAGCCCTAACTCAGCCTGTAACTACAGCTGAATCAGATTTGTCTGTCAAAAGCTAACCAGGAAATCTCTAATCATTTACTAAATAAAACAAAATGGTTATTAGTTCATAGTGAACCTAAACAGTTAGATTTAAAATAACCAGCTAAAAAGAAAAAAAAAATTCTGCTATGCAACTCAGCACAGTAAATACAAATAAACAGAATTTATTCATCCTTCTCAAACAAATGCACTTCTACATAAACTAACAATGTGTCTGTTTTTAATAAGACATGGCTGGAAGCTTAGCCCTGCTTACATTGGTGCAGAATCAGATCTGCCACGAGTCCAGTGAAAGATGATGTAAAAGAATAATAATTGTGACCAGGGTTACACCTTAAGGACCAGGTAGGGTTTGAATTAGAGCAAGTTGAGACTCTGGGATGTGTTAGGTTGTATAAAAGACTCCAAAAACCTCTTTGTTGTATGGGAACAAGGGGGAGGCTATTTCACAGCACCTCAGATCACTTTGTCCACTCCCAAAGGGAGAAGAAATCTCTGCAGTTGTGAGGTCCTTTCTGTTATAAAGAGAAACCTTTGAAGAAGTGACTTCCAGTGACACACATTTCAGGACTGAAAAGTCTCAGACTCACGTGCCTTTCATTCACTATGGGGTAAGCTGTGGCTGCCTTGGTTTCTGAAAAGAAACATGGACTGACAACTGCAATATTTCCTGCTATTTAAAACATTTTACTTTAAAGTAAAAGACTTTTGCATATTTAGAAGAATATTTGTGCCACAACCAATTTCCACTGCTGCAGGAATGTGTCTGTTCATGTTCAAATCATGCATAATTGGCAGCTTTTGACCATTTTTTACCCGAGAAAAAAATCCCCTAATACACACGTGGGCTAGGCAGAAAGTATCCCATCTGCTGACTGGCTCTGCAGGCATCTGGTGAATCCTGTCTTTTCCTGTTCTTAACGAGCTGTAGAAGCTGGCATGGCCAACACTGGGAAAGATAATGTCAGTGTACAGAGAAATCCTCCTTTGTTCTTCCTCAGTCACTTTCAGCACTGGCAGTGAGAGCACACCTGTCCTGCAACCCTGTCACCAGAGGTGAGCTCACTCTAGGTAGGGGTTCTGTCTACAAGTTCAGTTTGGCAAAAAGGACATCCTGACTTCATTCAAACATACATCAGAACTCCTGTAAAACAGCAATCTACCAAGAAAGGCCACCAAGAGTATTGAGTTCTTTCTGATCAGTTTGGGAAGGTTTAACCTTCTCTTTCTTTTTTGGCCATCACCATCACTGATGGAGGTTTCAAAACTGCATTACTTGGATGGAGCTCCACCTTAAAGTGGCCTTCCAGACCAAGCACCAGCAGCAGACCCATTTTACATTTGAGAAGGAACATGTGGAACTTGCACTTCAAGAGATGAACTTGTTTCCTGGAGTTTGAGCTCGATAATTGGTGAGATTGTCAGAAGTCCTGGGCACAGTTTTGTATTTGGCGGCAGCAGGTACAACTTCCCACTGAAATGAGAGACCTGACTTTAACAGAAAAACTATTTTCATGACTCTGAAATAAGCCTTCCTCCTTGGCCCACTAAACCTAGTTTACAGCTATTGCCCAAAAAAACCCACCAAAAAACCAACACAACCAAACCAAAAACCCCCCCAAAAGAAAGCAAGCATTAAGACCAGTTGCTGCAAGTTTTTATCAGGTTTTTGTTGTGTGAAACTGAATACTGCTTTTAGGTGGTATCTCAGGCTAGGGAAAAATTGATTTAAAGCTTCATTAGGTAAAAGATATACCATCATATCATTGATATTTTGACAAATTATAGATATGCTAAAGATACTCTTTAGATTCTGGAAAACATTCAATGCTCAGGAGACAGGTGAAATAAATTGAGCTAATCAATAAGTAGACAGAAAATGTCTCAGTGTGGTATGAGCAGAAAATTTCCAGGATCTTCTATGTCCCTGATTACCAGTGGGCTAGAAATATCTCGATATTCAGATATCTACTCCTTCAGCAGGACTACACATATCCACTGGCATCTGACATTCAAACTCCTAGTGAGGACCAAATGTGCCTTTGCTTGCAAACATCCCATTCCTTAAAGTGATATTTATATCCATGCCTGAGTTTGCTCTGGTGTTAAGAAGAGATTTAAAAAAAGAGAATAAAATAGTGCCAAAATACTGTTTCTTCCTCCACCCCAGCCTAGCCAGCACATAAACACAGTGCAAGCTGCACATCACCATGTATTGATGCTGCTGCTCCTGAGCACACAGGATTTCTTGCTGCTGAACTACACACGAGTGACTGTCCTGGACCACATTGCTTCAGGTAGTCCCACATACAGGTCAAAAAGATCACTGCTCTCAAAGCATATGGTTTTCTCACTGGTATGAACAGAAATCACTGTATCTGTTATAAAAACTGTGGGGGAGTTAGGGAAGAAGTCACAAGAGAGATATTTTTGCTCTAGAAGTAAATTTCTGGTTTGTAATAATATTCCACTAATAAAATGCATGAAAATTTGGATTGTGATTTATTATTTACTGTTCTGATATACAACTTCCTTCTAGACCTCGACGCTAACATTAATAATGTATACACTTGCTGGTGACCCAAAATGGCACTGTGGGTGCTATTCTGATGCTTTTGCCTATAGATGTCTGTATTTGTAGTACAGCAATAACATCATTATGTCAAATTACGTCATACTGAGCATAAACAATAGAATCTGAACCAGGAGAACTTTCATTTGTTTTACTGCGCTTATAGACAGAGGAACTTTCTCCCAAAGTAACAACAGATTCACAAAAGTCCACTCAATGGCAAGCCAGAGATCTAAATTCATCTTTTCTCTGAGATGGACCAAAGGTTTGAACCTGTTCCTCATTAACCTACCAAGTATCCCAGGAAAAAGGTTCCCTAAATCATGTCTGCTTCTGCATGGTATTGACTTTAACTGAAGCTAGAAAGGAATACTGCATTGTCCAAACCCTCATGGGTTGGTTTACAGGAACCATTTCCCATCCCATTCTCTTTTTTTAGGGCAATGGCAGGATGTTCCTACAAGTTAAATCAAAGCTAATATGTCTTAGCTAGTTGTATCCAGTGTGTACTCCTGAATTAACTCCTTAGTAAGAGGTATTTCCTTTACCTGAGAATGTCACTTTGCCTGTCACAGCTCAAATGATTACTTCTGATTATATTTTCAGCAGTAACCTGAAAAAAAGCTACATTTTCTATGCAGGGTATGGTGTAGTCACTTGCCTTCAGTCTGTTTTTTATAAGATCACAGAAATAATTAGGACAATTAGAGAGGTTATTTGATGCCTTTCTGTTACAGAGGCTGTCAAGTCTAGCCCTTTCTAGCAGAAGGAAAACATTCCCTGAACCCATAAGACATACAAAGATCTGTGTTCTGGTTGAGTTTTTTAAAATCTGTTCCTTTGTGTGGTTTATAATCTCTCAACTCATATTAGTCACCTCGGCCTGAACAAACATTTCGCAGTATTTTATCATCAAATCCAAGACAAAACTGTCAACAGGATATAATTCTTGTTCTGTACAGTCAGATCACACTTGAGTTTTAGCATTACAACAGTAGAATATCCTGCTTGCTTGACAATAGGGATCCTACAAATTCATTTTGAACATAGCAGTTCCACCTAAGTAGAGCAACATCACTTGATGCAGAACATTATTGCCAGTTACGTTAAAGGAACAGAGCAAACGCCCTGAGAATGAAAGTGCACGTTACTGCCTCTCATGAAACATTTATCAGCTAATGTGGATACTGATACTTTCAGGGAAGCTGCTCAGATACCATTTGCCTTTTTGGACACAATTCTCAAAAAACACAGTATACAAAAGCACTTCCTCAGAGTTTTCCATGTGAGGGGTTTGATTACATCCTCCTGCAGCAAAGCACATGGCTGTGCCACGGGTGTTCTCCTCATCCTGGATCCTTCCCCTGCATCACCCTGAGAGGGATGGACACTACAGCTCATTCAGAGAGAAGAACAGATCCTGGCACATATCAGACCATCACTGTATGGGAGGGATGGTTTTTTGCCACCTAATGAGAAGCTGCAGCACAGGGCTGTAAGATCTCCTAGTAAGAAAGATGCAGTCTGTATTTAGGGTGAAGCTGAGAGCTATCAAATGAGCTGAAAGTCCTCCCCCACCTTCTAAACAGAAACTTCCTCACTTTTCTCTTTTCAGAACTTCCTGCTCACAGTTAAGTTTGCCACCATAGGCAGGTAGTCCCTTTCCTTTGTTCACTGCTGCCTTGAAGGCTGATAAAGTCTTGTCTGCCACTCTGCAAAAACTCAGTTTGGGAATAGTAGTTCCAGGAATAGGACCATAAGTTTGCTGAGAAGCAGTAGCACTAACCTAATGAGATTTCTTGGGAGTTTTCCTTCTAATCTTCAAATAGTTCTAGACATGTGCCAGGATGTAGACAAGGACTTGTAAGTTATTTTTTCTCTGTGTCCTTAACTGGTCTGTTTAGCTGGTAAATGCTATAGTGTTAATTACACAGCATGGGGATTTTTGTCTGCAGAATTAGCAAGGCTTTTCACGCCTATTTCACCTGTAGCCTCAAAGGCTGGAAACTTGATATTAATAAAAATAAACTAAAGCAATTTCTGAGGGATTTGTGATGGGGGCTCCTCAGCTCCAGGTCAGCCCTTGCCTGGGGCTTTTTTCGAGTTTGCTTTCCTGTTGCCTGTTTTGACCAGTGCTGCTGGGCTCTGCTTCTTTATCTGAGCACAGAGCAGCCCAATCAAAGAGTTCCTTCCCTGTTTATCAACCTCTGCCCAGGCCTCCAGGTCCCCAAAAACTCATATCCAGCACACTGAATTATATCCTCTAGCTCAAACACTCTCCAACCTTTTAAGCATTGTGCAAGAATGATGCCCCAACTCCTCTATTTTCATCAGAAATATGACCCTCATCTTCCCTGTCTAGAAGAGCTGAAGTGTCTTCAAACATTTCTTCCTACACAATCGCCCTTCAGTGAGGGGAAAGAAATAATGTACTAAGAGTCTAATCTGTTTCTGTCTGTTACAGGTGAGTACCCTCTCTTCCCCAGAGTCTGCTTCTTCAGATCTGCCCTTTTCCAGAGGCATGTTTAACCTAAATAAAATAAAGGCTCCTCTTCTGCCATGAACAATATTTTCACTTAAAAAAGATAAAGCAAAATACGTGCCACCAGGGAAAGATTTAATAAAAGTGGGAAAAACTATAAATTACTTTCTATTTCAGAAAGCGATTCTTGGAAGCTGTCAAATCTAAATTGGTTTTATTGGGCTTTTGACCTTTCTTGCAACAAAGCACCTGAATTCAGAGGCCAGTTCAGTATCATGTGTACAGCTGGAAAAGTTGACACGTGCAGCCTCTGAGTACTTTACAATCAACTCTTGTGATCTTCAGAGAAAGGAACAGGCACAAGATGCAGATTACTACACCAGTTAGAAAACCCAAACCAGAACTAAAAGATCTGACAGACTTTTTTAGAGGCTATAAAGAGGACTAAGTGGCACCAAGGATTTGGTAGAGTATGTGGATTTTATTTTTGCTCCAGAGAACTGTGGGAAGCTGTGCACGTCGGAGTACTGGCAAGACCTTTACACTCAGAGCTCCTCAGACTGTTGGGATCGTGCTTGTTACAAGCTCTAGATAACACCAATGCTCTGGAAAATTCATGGCATGCTATGGAAAGAGTTCTTGCACCTCATGCAAACAGCATTGTGTTTGATGCCAAGCACTTCAGAGCAGCTCAAACTGAGGCACGGCACACATGCACACTGCTGTAATTCTGATGCTACAAGATATTCCATATTCAGAATATTCTGCAGTTTCTGTAATTCAGGAGAGTATATCTTTTATGCAGGGTTATTTAAGTCTGTTTCAATGAAAGAAGATGGTTACAAATGTAATTATTTCAATTAAAATTTTTGGCGAGTCCTTCAGAAGCAGGTCTCTGACCTCTTTCTAACTGTGAAATGGTAAATTTCAATGCATTTACATACATTCATACATGTACACATATAAATTTATATATCTGTGGCCTAAGTACTGAAATTCCTAATCTCCTTAAATTTTCCTGGAAATAAAATATCTTAGAATACTACAGGTTCTGTAGATTTGTCTAAATTCTGATACATTCCTTAGAAAAGAGAAAGAATTACAGGAAAGAATCCTTATTTCACTGAACTAACTATAGATGCAGAGCCAGAACCTCTAAACATAAATCAGCATAAATCTGTTGCAGATAGTGCTAATGGAAATAGTGATTTATACCAGCTGAAGTACCACCCCATATCATTTAGAATTGTTTGTAAAGACTTTCCATGTCAAACACTGCCTACATTTATTTGCTAAAGCAGTCCTACTAACTTTAATTTAATCAATTCCTTAAATTGAACAGAGTTTAGCCTGTCTTCTTGTATAACTTATGCATAATGATACAAATGTTCTGCAAATACACCAAATAACAAAATAAACACTGATCAACGTGAACAGAAACATGTATTTGTTTAATTCTGGAGCCAGGTAGTTTACAGTTAATATTACCTGCACTTTTTAGTTTATATGATAGCACTTTTGTATATACAAGCTTTTGCTAATGTCTGAGAGAGTACTTTGGGTGATTTAGGAAAGAGAATATTTTAAAATGCAAACATCCATAGCTTCATTTCTACACATTTTCTTCTGAAATGATTCACACTTCCTTTTCTAAACCTATTTAGTTTATACACATTTCTTCAGCGACACTGAGTTCCTACAGCTAAATTGTTTCTGAAGCTTTACCTTCTTATTTCGAAAAAAGGCTCATTAGCCACAGAGAAGAACTTGCTACTCAGAGCTCCTTTCCCAACAGCACCCACAGTTACAGGGCAATAGTTTAAATAATTTTTGAAATAACTTTAAAAATAATCTTTTAAACAACATCGTTCCTGTCTCTCAGCTCTTTTCGAATTTGAGTTGTGTCGTGCATTTTTATTCTTAGGATGTGAACCTTGAATGGTGTGCCTGAACCAAAACAGAGGCACCTAAAAATGCTTCTTACTTTTCTTTAGACTTTGATAGTCCACAAGAAATTAGAATTCAGTAGTCAGGTCCAAGTAGCCTAGATCAGAACCTGCACATTTGCCCTGGGCACAGGTTAGATGCAGCTTTCACACCACACTTGTGCCAAACAAAACTCAAGAACCTTCAAACTCCACTTCTTCCACCCAAATATTTGGAATTTTTCATGCATATGGCAGCTATCCCCTAAACAGGAAAAGCCCTTTGGATCAGGTTTGTCACACGCAGATTGGGTGGTCAGCAGGAATTCACTAAGGATCACAGTATCAGCTGCAATTTTAAGTGAGTACTGTAGGAATAGGTGGAGATTTTTAATAAGAAAATACACTTCCATCTAGACGGTCACAAAATATGGCTTTAGCTATTCAGAAAATTAAGATATGTCTCAAAAGTTACAGCAAATTTATGAACTCCAATTGACACCTTAATACTATTATTATTTGTTCAACATAACAATAAACCAGACTGACTGAAACTCATGTGAATGAAAGCAATAGAAGACAGACAAGCCAGAAACAGACATATTTATACACACATCGGGATTTACTTTCAAAATCAATTTTTAAAAGAGTCCCCAAAAGACTTTTTTTCAGTGCATCACTGTTAGCCTTAATCTCTTTTCCTACCAATTAGAACTGGAGTGGAGAACAACAGAAATACCCTCTTCAATCACTGTTATCTCTTTTGGGGAGCATCCACATCTATACAGCATGATAGTTGCAACCATGACCCTCAATAGCAATATATGCTCTTTGTTAAATTCTTATTTCTGGCCTTTATTGACAGTCCTTTGGAGACTGAATTTCTCAAGCAGCTGTCACGGTGGCACAAAAGCTGTGATGATAGCACTTTATTCCCTTAAAGAGAAAATACACAATAAAAATTATAGAGCACACTTTCTCCTCACTGTTTTAGCACAGCATCACTTTAACTCCATTGATATTACCAAAATTATCCTCTTGATATATCTTAGCAAAACCCAAAACTTTCCACTGACATCACTGGGTGATTAAATAATAAAATAGACTGATAACCTAGATAAGGAAGGTGGTCTACCCTCAAAGTTGTAGCTGACCTTTTTGGTGACCTGAGAAAGGTTGTTTCATTGCTTTCATCACTTTCTGATCCTGCTTTTGTCTGTGTGTCAGCACTTACTGCAAGGTTTGTGTGATAAGGAATGTCTCTTACCCTGCTTTTATACAGTGCCGCTTGCACTGGTGTTTCTGTTTACTAGACATAAAAAAAAAAGAACTCCAAGCCCATTTAAAAACTAGAAGAGATACAAAGCTGACCTTTTCATTGCTTCATCCAGCTTGTGTGCAGCACCCTGGACGACACTGTTGTGATTTGTCCATGTACATTAGTCTTACAATAAAATACCCCAATTTCATACACAGGAGAGCCATGGGTTCAGAAACAGCACATCGATCAGGCCCTATTGTAAATATAATATGATACAAAGTGCAGATCAATATTCTGCTGTGCCTGCTACTACAATGCAGAGTGTGAGCAAATCATTATTTTTAGCTCTTAATAACTATGGGAGCTTAATTTCATCATTTTAAAGGTGAATAGAAGCGTTTGAAAAACAACCCCATTAGTGGCCACTGTGTGAGCCCCCATCAGTGTGGGGATGGAGCAGACAACAGCCACACACAGGCACTGCACGAGCCCATTTTCTGTTCCTGAGCTCAAGGCATGGCAGCTGCTCTGCTCCCCCTGTGCAGACACTCTCTGCAAAGGCAGAAATGCCTTTTATGCCAAGTTTTCCAGAGGCCCACAATGTTTGGGGAAGGCTGAGTGCAGGTTTGCACTTGTACCATGGTGCATTTCCCCCATTTGGGCAGGCTGGGTGCAGTGCCTGCCCTGATGAGTTGCATTCCATACACAGAGCCTGGATAAATTTCTTCTCTATGGAACTGCAGACAAGACAACACAGGAACATCTTAGAGTGTAAAGAGACCCAAACTTGCTCCAAACAATTTCCTGCTCTTTCTCGGAACATTGTAGTGGGGTGTTTTTGGTTTTATCAGTTTTATGTATGTGTTTGTTCCTTGTTTTATGTAGTTCNCCGCTTCACTCCTTCAGGCAAAACAAGAACCCATGGGATCGGCAAGGCTCTTTCTAGCCACCAAGCCTTACCCTTTCCTGCTGTGGTGCCAGGGCTGGCTGAGGCAGAGAGACACTGGCAACAGCTGCAGAACATCTCCCATTTTCATCCTGTCCTTCCAACACTGAGAAAACCCAATTAAATTGGCAGGGACTCAGTGAACTGAGTTTTGTCTTTCAAGGACAACCAATCCAAGAACTGAACAGAACAGCAATTTATGAAACAGAGAAAACAAAAAAGCAAACCAGAAAGATAACCAAGATTAAAAAAAAAAGTATAACCAACAACTTCAGTAACACTTATGAAACCTTTCCTAAAGAACAACTACTAGGACAAGTTTATTCCCTCTTATGCTGTTACCTCCTGAAGTCTGAGAATGCTAAGGTCAATCTTCTGAGGTTGACCACCAAGGCCTTATCCAAACTGCATCCAAACCCAACTGCTCAAGCTTCCAGTAGTTCACTCAAAAATTCATGAGCACAGAAACTATCACCAGTAAACATCCTCTTAGATAAAGAAACCACTGATTTTATTTAGTTAAAACTGGCCTCAGGTGATTGTGTTTCCTGTTTTCCTAAACATTAATTTCTGGTGTTCGAACTTCATTTCCAATGTTCTAAGTTCAGTAATTGCTGCTTTAATCTTTTGCAGCTTCACATGTTCTTGGTAATAAAGAATAATAAATGTAAATGTAACATTTAGGCCACCAGTAATTTATCCTGGGAGAGCAGTTCAAAGGGAGCATCAGCTTGAAACTATTGGCTCGTTTGTGAAGTTTGAGGCAGGAGACCCGACTGTCATTTGACTTCAAGGAGCCTTTGTACAGGACTAATTATAAGACAAAGCCACTGGACTCGTACTGATGAGTTATTTATATTTTTGATGAAGTTATCTGCAGTTATTTTTTGATCTCTAATTAGAGGTGACCTCTAAAGCAGGGGTTTGCTTCATTTTCCGGAAGAGCAGCTCAGGAATCATTCAATCACTCACTTAAAATAAGTACCACAGTGATCTCAACACTCCCTAGAGTTGATTCGTAGTTAACAAAAAAAGAAAAACGTCCGATTAAGTTCCCAGAGCTGGCTCTCTGAGTGGCCAAGGGCTTTTTTAAAATATGTCACACAGATGGAAAATGTTTTCCAGTGGTATCTGCAGCAAGTCACGACACTCTCTTTTAGATCCTTCATAATTTGTGAGACGGAATTAACAGCTGTTTTTAAAGTAAAATATAACCCATGGGAAATGGGAGGAGGGGATGAATCCTGATGCTTCACTTTCTGACATTCTCAGACCAGGAAAGGAAAGGTTTCATTTTTGTCATTTAAATGCTAATATAATTTCATGACCACCTGTCACACCATAAAGTGTTTTCCGTTGCTTTAATCACATTCTGCTCTCCTCAGCAGAAAATTAGCTGATGCTAAAATATCCAAAGATTATTAGGAAACTTTTATTTTTATGGGTAGATCATTTGGTATGTAAGAATGATCTACTTGGGGCAATCTCTTAATCAGATGCTGATGCATGCAGCAGTCACTTTCAAATACCGGGGAGAACAAACGGATGTATCTGATGGCCTCAAGGTGCACTGGGGGAGTTTTAGATTAGATATTAGGAAAAAATTCTCCACAGAAAGAACTGCCAATCATTGGAACAGGCTGCCCAGTGAAGGGGTGGAATCACCATCCTTGGAAGCGTTCAAAGAATGTGTGGATGTAGAGTATGAGGACATAGTGGTGAACATGGTGGTGGGACTGGGTTAACTGTTGGACTTCATGGTCTTGGAGGGCTTCTCCAACCTTAGTTATGCCATGGTCTGCACCAAAAGTGCATCTACAGCTCTGCATCCCTAACTTCTGGTACTTCCAGTAGTGAATGCCACATCCACGGGATAGAACAATATCCCTTCGACTGCAATGGATGAGATGACTCTGACTCCCTCCTATAGAAGCTTTCCCAGAAATGAAGCAGCTCTCCTGGGTTTTAGGGGAACAACAGACACAAGCTGCCTTCTGTACGTGTTTCTTCTCATTATAAATAAAGTGTATTTTCAGCTGTTTTGACTAGACACTGTTTTCAAGTAATTAAGTAGAAAAAAATCAAAGTACCCAGCAATATCTTTAAAAACAATAGGAAATAGTAAAGACACTAAACTATATCTGGAAGGAAGCAGGGGATGAAAACCTGGAAGCAGCAGTCAGTCCGTTCAGCAGATATTGAACAGATCTGCTTTTAGAAGACAGCAAAAAGGTTTAGTCTGACAAACCCTGATGAGTAGTTTCAGCCACAGAGGTTCACAAATTAGAGCAAAACTGCTGTGCTATGCCTTATTACTTCCCTGATTTCTTCCCACCTGAGTACCTTATTCAAAGTAAATATGAAATATTTATTACCAAATAATTCATTGCTTCAATTTCAACTATTGGTAGTAGCAAATATTTGCGACTACCAATAAATTCATTGCTTCATCCAGCTCATATGTAGCACAAAATATTTGCTACCAAATCTTTGTTTATAGTAACTGCTAATAAAATCCTCCAGCAACATACCTTTTTGCAATTGCAGAATATTCTGGGTATTATTTCCTACTCTTCCTATGTGAGGATACAGCATGGGAAAGTACTTCTACCTTCATCATCTTGGGACATGACATATAGTTCTTAGTATGGTAGGAAAATTATAAAATATTATCATTATTTTTAGCAGAAATAATGATGCATTCAAACTTAGTATTATAACCAGAAATTTAGTCATATTCTTCCAGTGAGCTCACCAGCTGGACAGGCTAAATATAATTAAATGGATTAAGTAAATGCTGTTAAATTTATTTTATCATTGGGACTAACCATATAATGATAACATGGTTGATTTAATCCATTAACACATATCAAATGTTATTTTCCCAACGTATTCTAAAAACAATGGTTGATTTAACCTCATGCCTTAGCATTATCTAAGATGATGTTCTATCCTGGAACAGAGGAACTCAAAGACTGAAAATCTAGTTCTCAGATTCTCATCCTCCTCTTTTATTCTCCCTACAAGTCTTAGCTAAGAATGAGCCCTGAGTCTCCCAGAGAGGTTTTTATGCAGATCCAAGTGGCATTAAACAATCTCTATCAACCAGTGACAGCAGACTTCCCCAAATTCCTCCTAACTCTGTTACTGCCCTTAATGGAAGCGCGCAGCCCGAGCAGTTACGACTGCAGCCAGCACAGGCACCACCCTAGTCTGGGATTTGATCTCTAACAATTTGATGATTTGCCCTTATTACCAATTCAACAAATTCTACCTCCTTTTAATCTCAAGCCTACTCCATTACAGTTGATTCAGTTATTAATTTTTCATATAAAACTGAAAATAAAAATAAAAAGTAAGGCCTTCAGAAAGACTGGATTTTTTTGATTTTTTTTTTCTAAATTCCTACTCCAGTGCTTAAAGATGCAAATTGTTCCCAGATATTTCTGAACAGCCCCACAGTTTTAATTGTAACTGGTTATTAGGAGTACATTTAAAAATGGCTTGTAATTTTTCTTCAGATATTTTCTTTGTATTTCAGAGGAACCATGCACCCAAAGTGCAAAAAATAAGGTAATTTTCCAGGCTCTTTTGGACTTTCGTTACTATTCATTTGTCTCCATCACTGCTACAATGAATATGAATTTTCCAATGGAAACTACCCTTTCAAAGTGTAGCTAAGTATTTTTAACAAAAAGCCCTGATTATGCAAGATAAATGGGGTTTTTGTGTTTTGGTGGAGTTTTTTTAGCATGTTCCAAGTCTTACATTATAACATTATTAGAAAAAGCTAATGGCTCAGATTTTTCAATCAAATTGGACTGTGTTCTTGAACAAGGCTACATGATTCTTGCAATAGGAGCCACACTCATTTTGGAGTTAATATTTGTTTTGAAGCCAATCTGACAGCATTTTGACAGTCCCTTTGACACACTGCAGTTTCTCATTCTCAGACCTCAAAACAGAACATAAGAAACCAGTGAGTGGTAGAGAATCTTGCACTTACAGTTTCAGCAAATGTTGCAGAGAGTTTCATCGGTGTCTTTCACACCAGTAGGAAACAAGCAAAGCCTCATCCATCGATGAAGCAACTCTAAGTTAGGTTTCATCGGCACATGGGAAACTTTGGATCCTTTGGCAAAGATTCTGCAGATCTAAGATGAAGATAGTATGGTACTAGTTGTATGACAACAAATTTTCCCAAGTGATAACACAGTGTTTTTCACGATGTGTAACTTCTCAGTATCAGGATGATCGTTCCACTTTGTTATTTACGTTTGCTGCAGCACTTCCAATCCTTGGGAATGAGGTGGCAGCAACAGAACGTGCACATAAATCATTCAGGTGTCACACTGGTAGATATTAAAAAGTCTAGGCTTGCCACAGCACTGGAATAGTTATGTCCTATTTTTAAAATACTGGTGCCAGTCTTCTCCTGTGCACGACTGCTGAAGTGTAACCTTCAGCAATTCCGGACCATAACTGTAATTGTAAATTTAAAAAAAATTGTTCCGTATACTTTGAACAGGTATTTATTATGCAGACCACACACACGTCTATATGTGATGGTGTTGCACATAAAGTATTCATACCTGAGAGTGTCTGATGGCTTCAATATGTAAATTGTACATTATATGTAAAAAAAATCAACATAACCTATTTCATAATAATCTAAAACAACTTTTCCTTCCCTAAAAAAGAAGCTACAGGGCACTGTCCAGCCTTTAAGCCTCAGAGCTAGTACTTGATTGCACCAAGGCCACTGCCACATCCCTTTTTACGGTATCAGGCAGAAAAAAACTGTCAAAACAAGCCTGAACTGTGCATGTGATTGGAGACAAACTGACGTTCACATTTTCTCCCATCCAAATGGCAATCTGAGGACAGCATGGTTTTGGTATTTGCATAATAAACAGATGTTGGTATTAATTATTTGGTGAATCCTGGGAGACATCAGTAGCACACAAAGAAATCAACATATTTACACTGTCAGAAACAACTCTGAAAGAAAAGACAGTAAACACAGATTAAATTAATCTGAGAGGTCCATCCAGGGTAGGCAACTACAACTGACAGTTTGAATGGGAATGCCTAATAGAGCAGTATCAAACAATCCATTTTTGCATATAGTTTTTTAAAGACCATCATATATACCAGTGTTGGCAGATTTACAAAAGCAGAGCTAGGCCAAGAGACTGGGACACAACCACCTGGATGATCAAAGAAGAGGAATCAGGGTTCAAAGCTTCTTTCACATCTTGAGGTTAGATTTCGTGAGCTACATTTTTCAAGCTCAATCTTTTGCTGAACCTTTGCTGGGAGGTCCAGTAGACTTCTAACTGAGGCTGTGAGAAATTTTTCCTGGGTTGGCAATTAAAAGCACATTCATTAAAACCAAGCCCAAAGTTTGAATGATAAGGAGACTATAGAGAAAGAAGAAAGAAATTGATATTTGTTTCACATAATCTGCAATAAGGGTTTGCATTTTGCTTCCTCACTGAAGACATGGGTATCTTTTAATTGGTTTGACTGATCATCAGAGAAGTAGCCAAGTTTGGAAATTGTGAGCAAAGCCTACTCTAAAATGTGGAAACCCCCCCAAACATCTGAAATGGTTCCAGATCAAAGGTCTAAATAGCACAGACAATTCTGACAATATCCAAAAGTGGATCCATCTTTCCTCCAGCATCCAAACATTTCCTGTTCANTCAAAGGTCTAAATAGCACAGACAATTCTGACAATATCCAAAAATGGATACCAAGGGCAGCGGGGAAAGCACACGCCACCACCTTTCCTCCAGCACCCAAACATTTCCTGTTCAGGGGCTTTTTTAGCCAGCTATAGTTCCTGTGCATTGAGTAATTCTCAATGGATTTATTTTCCCTGAATTGTCTTGAAACCATGCAAACTTCTGGCACTCCTGGTGTCCTTTTGTGGCTTCCTAAACTCAGATGCGCTTAACAGGAAGAACAGTCTACGTCTGGTCTGAGCACAGCTCCAGGATCACCGAGGGGCTCCATTTTTGTTTTGGAAGTGGGAATGCTATCCTGCTTCTCCAAATGGCTCACCACTCTATAAACTTCCTTCCCTTCCCCAGTTGTTTCTTTTCCAAACTGAGATTTGCCCAATCAGTCATTCTTTAGAAGGCAGCCTCATGTCTCCAGTGCAAGTGACTCATACTTTTGACGTGCAAAGAAAGATCAGAGGACAGATCTTCCTGTTCTAAATTCCTCAGAAAAACTAGTCTGGATCATTATGTCCTGAGCTGCTTGTTTGCAATGAGGCCCTGACTTAACAACCTTTTCTCTTCCATGACTCAGAGCACACAGTCCTCAGACCTGGGCCACTTCACCCTGCTGAAACCACGGAGGGACTGACTCCCACAGAACTCTCATTTGCGCTGGTAGAAATGATTTACCGACTATCCCTGTTTGCTGCATTACCAAGCTGTCACAAACGTTTTTTCTCTCACATTGCAGACTGCATTGCTACATTCCACACAGCTGAATGTTTCTGCACCAGGACCTTCAGCTGGTGGAGCACTAGCTGCAGCACATTCACAGAAGCTTGACTGCACTGCTGCCCTCTGTGCTTCTCCAGGGTTATACTGGCAATGGAACTCTGCTTTTGCCTCTGACCACAAGAGGCTCATACAACAGAACTGAACCCAAACCTGCTGCTGGGGCTTGTGTGGAGAGGGAAGTCCCCACACTGGACCCAGAGGTCTCCACTCAAAAGTGCTGCTGGAAGGTAAACGTGTCCTGTGTTTGCCTGCTGCCCTCCCCAGTGACATGAACCAATAATGGGGCCTTTGGAACAAGGCTATGTATTGACTATAAATATTCCAGGTGATGCAACTTTCTTGAAGTTCCCAAATTCTCGTTCTGAACTCAGAAAGGCCATACTGCATCTGCAAGAGGCAGTTCTACACGTAAAAACCCCCCAGCTTCCAGTGGAAAATACCTTGGATTCATTAGAGCATCTGTATGGGAAGCCATTAATGCATCACCTTCCTCACACATGGAATTCTACAATTCCAGCTGTTAATTAAATCACTATATTCTCAATTTAAGCTATCTTAGCATAACTGACTCATACTTTTAGCGTGCAAAGAAAGATCAGAGGACAGATTGCCTACTCTAAATTCCTTTGAAAAACTAATTCAAATCATAATATCCTAGACTGCTTCTCTCCTGTGAGGCACTCGCTTAACAACCTATTCTTTTACATAAGTCAAAGAGCAATTCAATTTTAAAATCATAGACCTTGAAATTTTACAACTAGCCCAATTATCATTTTAAAAACTGATGATTTAACCACTAAAGTATACCCAATTAGAAATGTCATATGTGCCTAATTTATATAAATGCTACTTAAATTACAATGAAATGAATTAGTTTTCAAGAAAATTATATGTAAAATATAACTTAATCATTTTAAATACTGAAGTTTATCCCTGTAACTCTCCCTATTTGTCCTTCTTTCCTGGGCTGGAGTACAAGTTGGCCATATTTCACCAATGACAGGGTTGAAGTGTAGTATTAATGGAACTTAAACCCAAAATTTCTGAAACACAGAAATGGGAAGATGCTCTGGAGCATATCTGTCCTGAAGGACAGACACCTTATCACTATATCCAATACCATTGTCAATATTGGTTTTACCACAGAAACAGAGGGCAAAGAGACCATTTCCAAGACACACAGCAAGGACAGACTCACAGAAATTGATAAGTATTACTTTTTTGCTTGACAGTAAAAGAAGCTGCCTGGTTTTTGCTCTGTGCTCAACTGACTACATTGATAGCTTCAGTCAGTCTGTAAATATTGAATGCTAAAACATATTGCATCATTTTGCTTCCTTTAGAATAACATTTATTACAGATAGCATTAAAAAACATTTAACATTTTCATGAACAAAAAGTGTTGAAATGCCTTCACAATTACTGTGCAATAACATAGTATTTATTCTGCTCTGGGTGATGAATTTATTCTTTCATGTAATGAGCTGTCATGGTTTTCTTTATTGTTTTTTGGGGTTTTTTTACTGAGCAGGAAGTTGCAATCTAGTAGGTGTCTAGGTTAGCTTGTCCCCAGAGCAGAATTTGATATGCAGAATACAACTTATTAGTTTTCAATTTGCCACTAGCTTAGTTAGGAGATGCAGTTAAAATTCCTCAGCAGCAGGTAATACTTCTGCATTATAAAATGGTGTTGCAAGTGATGCATAAAGAAAAAACACGATGCAAACTTAGCTTCATCAGGTTTCACCCAACTTGCAGCCTATATCCCTCATGAAAGGCAGTAGGAACAATGCAATTTATCTGCAACTAAAACACCAAACTGAAAAAGCCAGGATAGTTTATTGTCAGCACATTTAACCTATCCCAAGGGGTGCAGTGGCAGCTAGTTAAAAGATGAATTTATGGTATAGTTATCCTTTCTTATTGGACAGTAATTAAGAGGGAGAAGGTGAAGATGGCTTCTAAGACACTGAAGATTCAGAAGGGAAGGCAAGTCCATTACAACCTGAACATATTACAGACACTATTTAATGTGCTGCATCAAATAAAATCCCTCAGAATTAAAATCACACAGAGGTTTAAAGATTTAATTTGAGAAACTGGAGATTAAGGCAGAGGAAGGGATAGTCCAGTGGGTGAACAAGTTTGCAGTACTCCAGAACAAGAAGCGAAAATGAAGTTCAGTGTTTAAATACCCAGAAAGATTTCTTCTATAAGACCATAAATTAGAAATTATGGAACAAAGGTAGGGAGTTCTGCTTAGCAGATTATACACAAACACAGTGACCCTAAAAAATACATGAAAATTCACTCCTGAAATTACTCTGTCAAGATGTTTCTGATGGATGTAAAGGAGTATTCATGTTACCATACTGGATACAAATACTCTCTGTCATCCTAGAACAGAAAAATTCAAACTAGGGAAACACCAGAGGAGTTTCCATGACAAAGAGAGAATGAAGAGGCTATTTCATGAGAACAGATTAAAAGAGCTTGCTGAGAACAATTGAAAAGAACTTGCCTTGTTTAGCCAAGCAGAAAGCTCAGAAGGCTACAGTTGGTCTCTCAGAATAAAATGAAGATACTGAAACCAAGGGAGCAAGAGGAATTATTGAATCTTGAAATAAAACGGTAGTTGGAGAACAAATTGTTAAAACAGACCACAAAGAATCTCCAATCAGAAATTAATGATAAAGGACCAGCACCAAAGTATGGTTCTGAAAGAGGATATGCCAGCAAAGTTACAATGGCTGGGGTTTTGATACAGGAGGTCCTATCTGGATTTAGTTCTTGCAACTCACCTTTAAAGGGACAGATATAGCCCATCTGAATTCCTGAGAAATTTCTGGGGAAAAAATGCATGATTCGATTTTCTCTGGTGCTAACAGTTCAGTAACCTTCATGAGCCAAAACTTTTTTATAATTATGTGGATTTCTATCCTCAACACTAGCAAAATACCAATAAAAGCACACCAAAACCATCTGGTGTAACCAAGCTCCATAACCCATAACCTCTGCCAAGAGGGAGACAGATTTCCATGCAGATCAAGCCATGTTTTTGGTTTTGCAGAGCAAAATGCTGATTTCCCCCATGCCCAGCTGCTACCAGGAGCAACATGATGACATCAGTGACCTAAATGTCACAGAATATTCTGGGATGGAAGAAATCCGCAAAGATCATGGAGTCCGGCTCATTCATGAATGGCCCATACAGGGATCAAGCCCACAACCCTGGCATTATTAGCACCAACTAAGCTGATCTCAGTGGCAGACATCTTGAGGTCACTGACTATTCCTAGCGCACAAAATACTTCCAAGATTATGCCCAATACACCTGCTGGTCATAGATATATCCTGACCCATGGGGCTGACTCCATGTGCAGGTATACAGCATGGCTTGTGTTTAAATGATGACACAGTAAGACAATGATGGTACGATGAAATGATGCCAAATGTTCCATAAAGTCAATAGGCTTGAAAGTGGAAAAAATATGACTGGAGTGAATGACTGTAAGGCACAGTAAATACATTCCTTTTATTAGTTGTTTACAGTCGTGGCAATAACATGGGTATGCTATAATGGTGTATGTGTTTATTTGCTGCATGGAAGATGTATTGCCACAAGCTATTTGCAGCTGACAGTCCCAGCAAAACAACATTTGTAATGCAAAATCAGCATATAAGGGGCTCATCCTCATTAAGTATGCAACAAGGCATGACAACTCAATAAAATATAGGGATGCTCTCAGCAAATGTCAGATCTGTCTGCCTCTTGACTGATTATGATCTCTACTCTTACATGCTTGTGCACCTGTACTGAGTCTTTTTTTTTTATGGTTTGACGCTCTGACTCATGTTTTGCAGGTGATTTGGCTCAGAGGGCTAAACCCAGGAAGAGAATGGACATTCTAAGAAGGACTATTGGCTGACTTTGTTTTATTTCTTCTTTGCCACACTGGGCAAAAGAGACCTTTAATCTGAACTACTTCATGCATCAGTGACACATTCAAACTAAACAACTAAATGAACAACACAGATTTCCTCTAATACAACAGTGTGGTACTTACTAGATGTTTTTAACCTTACTCTATAATCTCTAGGGTGAGGTAAAGAGTGAATTATTTGCACTAAGTGATTCAGTAAGTCAGTGCTGGAACCAGATGTAGAATAAGGCAATCATCATTAATAAGTCACAATTACAACCACTACGCACCAGAAACTTAACAAGAACATTTTACAGTTTGTGCAATGAAGATAGTAGGCCTAAATTCTAAGCTTGCTGTGGTGGATGTTCTTGGGTAGTTCTGCCCTAAAAAAAGTATTCACGTATTTGGAACACCAAAAAGTTTTTTTTAAAAAAATATTGATACAGAATTGTCAGGTTTTGCTTAGACCCTTGATTTCAGGTCATTCTTCTCTTCAGCCATGTGATCAGTTTCTGTGATTTATAACAATTTATAGGTATTAGCACTTCTATTGCAGGTCTTTCCATCTGTCTTGACACCAAGTATCACAACTTCAATGCACCATGCAAGACAGTCTGGAAAGAGAACAGAGGATTCCCAGAACAGTTACTCTTGGTTTTCCAGATAAAAGCAGAGATGACCTCTGTTCTGACCAGACTCACTTCTTATTACTACTTCTATTTTTCTGAGGGAAATTTCAGTTAAAACTAATTTCTCACAGAGTCAATTGGCTTTTTCATTTTGTATATCCCATTTTCATTGAACTCTCCTGCCTTGCCTAAGCTGTGCCTGTAGCTCATCATTACTCATAACTTCAGCTATTTAACCTTTTGTTTGCTTCCTAAGGACCTAGACACCCAACACAGGAACTGGTGGCTTTGCGATAAAAGCTGACACTTGAAATTTGGAGAACTATTGTCACATATTTCTATACATGGAAAATCTGGCAGAGGACAACAGACATTTGGAAACCTTTCCTCTAATCTGTGCACTTTGGAGTAAAGCGGCGTGATTAGCCTTGGGGCCATCAAATTGGTGATGGCCATTCCTTCGTGTTTAGAGCCCCTAAATAACTCCAGGTAACAAAAAGCTCCAATAAAATGGGTGTCCTCACAAGGATAAATCGTCCCAAGCAATTTCTAGTCAAGAAAGACTTGCAGTGTTAACTGCTTAGATCAAAAAGAAAAAAAATAAACCTAAAGAATGGATTCAATGATAGGACAGAGCTTTCTTGATCCCAGGGTCTTTATTCACTGGATAAGAGTAACAAGAACCAATTTATTGCTAAAAATCCTACTTCACAGTACTAGTGGAAGGGGCTTGGAGGAATAGAGGAAATATCTTGTTAGAAACTATTACACCAGATATGTTCCCCAGCTGATCCTGGAGACTGTCCAAAAGAAGGGCTCTGACAACAAATATCTGATTCTAGAAATCAGATGCACAACCTTCATCACATAAGACAGCCAGCGTGCGCTTGGAGTGATAAAACATAGAATTCGTTTTAACTACTACTTCACAATTGTTGGTCCCTGAATAGCTGATGGAATCATCCTTAAATAATCACTTTATACAAGTTATTTAGAATGTAAGATTTTGCTGAAAAAACCACAAGACTTCCAAAGGTGATCAAGGTCTTTTAATTTTACTTACACACACTTGTGAGATTGAAGGCAGCAGTCTCATGCCTTACTGGTAATTATTTTGATTATGTATCATATACTTTAAAGCAGTTTCTGATTGACTTTTCTTTGTAAGGAGATGTAGTTCGTAGAACACAGTTTTTTTATCTCACTGCAATTTCCTTTTAATTATTAACACTGGGAACTCTATGTAATATCCTGGCATTTATTATTTTTCTTTTTGGTATGGGAAATTAAATTGTATATGAGATCACATAAAAGCAAATGTGAATTTTAGAAATAAGAGCACTACAGTGACTACACAGAAAGTTGCTTGTAGTTAATTACGTAACTGGGAGCATCTTACTGATTTAGAGGTGCACTGGAAAGTGCTCCTGTACATATGCCTCTTCCATGGCACAGCCTAATTATCAGTGGCAATACAAAGTGGAAGAGAAGGGAGGGAAAAGGTTGTTTCCCTTTGATTCAGGTTTTGATTTGCAGGTTTTTCCTTAAAAGCCAAGCCAATGCTTCCTTCTTACCTTACCAAGGATACAACATTTTTAAGAGCTTACAGCGGACATTAAATATCAAAATTCTCTAGAAAATTAAGTCAGTAATCAGTCTGTGTTACTCTATTCAAGCAAAGAACAAGCGTGAAGGATGTAATACATGAGCTACACCCTTCTTTAAAGAAATTATTTGATATTTTTATTGTCATATCTTTCAATTAAAGTAGTATCTTTCCCACAAGGAATTAGAAGTATTAGCAGTTTGGCTTGTGGTCTTATTTCTTACCCTCTTTCTTCTGCTTTTCACATTAGCTAATGTACTGATGAGTATTACACTTATAAAATTACATTACATGGATCCTACCCTTCCATTCCTTCAGCAGAACAGAACCTGAGCCAGACTTCTCACGGCCAAAAGTAAGAAAAAATGACTTTCATATTAAATTCATTAAACTGGTGTGACAAGCACCTATTTAACCAACTATGGTGGCTGGCTGCAGTGGAGAAGCTTTTAGAATAGATAAGCTGGATGAGTTATATTTTTAATAGACTGCTGCACGGCTAAAGTGATCTGTAATACAGAATTGGGAAAATTCTATACTCCATGGCATCGGCACTAATTTGAAAGACCCTCCTAGCTAACACTCCAGATTTGTGTCTCTGAATATGTGTGAAGGCTGATACAATAAAATGATTTCGGGTTAGGTTCGTTTTTGCAGAAGGGCTCTTAGCAGGGCTTCACCACATGGAGAGGAGACCCATGAGCAGCTCCACACCAGGACTGCTCTCAAACAGCCATTAACTATGGCTCCCACATAAAAAGGACTGACAAGGATCATAAATTGGGACCAAAAGTATTTCAGTCACACTACCCGGCTTTTAAAATTGCAGTTAAGAAAATGCCAGTGGGATGGCATTTCCATGGATGAGAGCCTTATCCAGGCTCTCCTAACCCTGGGGGGCCAAAATCCACTGCTGTTCTCAGCTTTTCCATGGGTTAGGACACAGCTTCACTCTGCCAGGTGAATAAGAGATAAGGTTTGAAAGGCTCTTGCTGTTTGCCACACCAAACTGCTCATTTTTGGCTGCACAGAACAGCTGAGATAATCTGCAATAATTTGACTATTTTTCAGCTTCGCTGAAAACACAAGGTGTGAAATGACCCATGTTAAAAAAACCCCTAAACAACAAAAATCCACCCACACACAAAAAAAATCTCAAACCTTCAAACAACACTTTGTTTTTTAACTTTTACCTGCCACTTCACCAGCTGTTAAATTGTGACATACACACCCCGTTGCCCAGCAGCCTCAAGAGTTTTAACCTGAACCAGAAAGATGCCTGTCCTTTACACAAAAGACAATAAGGAAGAATGTTGCACTAAGACAAACTGCCGAAAAACCCATTAGCTGCCCTCTCTCCTGCTTTCACAGCAGATAATTACTTGCACAGTCAATAGTCCTCCAGATTATGTTAGCATCCTGTTTACAGAGACATTAATTGAGGAGAAGGCATGGAGCAAACACCCATTCTGTAAGACTACATTTTTGGGGGAGCCGTAAGGGATTAGCAACACTCACAGGGATACCTGCACACTCCTCCCATCCCAGAGCAGACAGCTGGGATTACAAAGGCAACATGTGAAGTTTAGGTCACCAAACTTCAGCTTTGATCTTGATCCTGCATGAGTGAATTTCAAGTTCTGCTCTCAACACTTGCATTCTTTGGGGGTAATTTCCAACTAAAACATTTGAAATCTGCAGAGGAACTCAAGCCAGAATGACAGATATGTATATAGGTATTTAAACACGAACATACTAATTTCTGCATTTGCTAAAGTTATGGATTAAGTGATTTGATACAGTGGATAAAACAATCCTTACATTTCCCAAAGGTCTAGGAAGAGTCTGTGTAAAAATATATTTGTGAAGCACTAACTTCTACTGATGCTTGAGAAAGATGCTGAGATCAACAAAACCTCATGATATTTTTTCATGACTTCACAGTGAATATTGATATTCCCAGATGTGCCAGGAATAAGCACCAACTCAAGACACTCAAAGTTTATTGTTTTATCTCGAGCTGTGCAAAAAGACGACTTCTGATACAGAGAATATACGCAATTGGAAAGAGAAAGGGTAAATCCGCTTTTTCTTTTCTTTGGGATCTTTTTTTTCATGGCCTGTGGAATTCTAGCCATTGGAGAAGTTCTGGTGCTCATTTAAAGTCACTGCAGTCAGACACCCCTTACTTTGAGCTTCAAAAACTGTTATGGCCACAGACCTGCTGTGATTGCTTGCTCAAGGGTGCACTATCCAAGCAGGAGCCACAAACAGTGCACAAATCCCCATTATTCCATTCGTCTCCATGTCAGCAAGAGAGAAGTAGGAGATGACATCAGGTTACTCAGGAGAAATGGCTCCTGTAACAATCAGCAGTATTGCTGGGGGTGCCTAGGGATGCTTGAAAGGGAGAAAAAAAGGAAAAGAAAACTGCAATGTAGAGGCCATCATCCCACATGGGTCAAAGGAAACAATACTGAACTGATTGAAATCTTCCAACACAGCGACACAGTCTCATGGGACACATAGAAACATAAGAGGAGTCTGATGGAAAAAACCCAGCAGAACAGGAAGGGGTGGAGATGAGGAAAACCTAAACTCCACAGGGAGCTGATCAGGGGAATGAAGGAAAAAAACAAAATCTCAGGTTGTTGCACATTTTTGAGAGATAAAGGAAAAAAACCAGTGATGTGCAGGGGTTCACAGTGAGGTGCAGAAACAGAGTGAAGAAAGCAGAGAAATACAGGTGTGAAAGACATAGCATAGGTTTGTGTGAGAAATGAGGGGGGGGGGAAACAAGGAGAAACAAAAATGAAAGCAAAAGACTCCCATAGGATTAAGGAGGCATTATTAAAACCATAAGGTGGCAGGAAGGGGGAAATAAGAAAAAGCTCTGCTAATCATCCAGAAAAACAACAGAAGAGATTCAGCCATCAAAAACAAACTGTGCTGGGAAGTAGCAAGGTGACTTCCCAGTTTGCTGTGTCAGGCTTTGTACTTTTTTGCTCAAACTGTTACCACCTTACATAATTTCTCAACTCTTTCTGTTTTAGCAGACTACGGAACCACTTGAAAATAAGCTTTTAAAGTAAATATATGCTTATAATTCAACTTTAGAAACTCACTTTTTAAAGTACTAAAAATTATGTCCATACAATATTTTGGTATTTTGCCAAATGAAATGCTGTTTCTAAAGCAATCCATAGGCAGAAGTTAAAAGAGTCATTTCAGACACTTGGCTGCACCATATGGAGCATTGCCTGTGCTTCCAGTGCTGGAGGAGAAAGGACATCTCTGTGGCTGCCAGCCCTGGTGCTACAGTAAATTATGCTGGCTCACATGTGACTCCAAGGCCAGGCCTTGCTGAAGGAAATTAATGATGAACAGCAATTTTCAATTCTCACCTTAGTCTGTAAGGAAGAACACACGTATGGCCAGCAAGCCAGCAAAGAAGGAAGTGAGAACATGGAGGTGATGCCACCGGTTTGACACCAGTTACAAAAAGCTCAAAATTAAGAAATCATGAAAAATTCACTAGTTGAGGATTCATATTGCGAGATACCAAAATCTGAAGAGAAGGAGCAGAGAGGGAGAAGATAAAAGCTGCAGAAGAAGAATTAGCCCCTTCCAAGATCCCACAGGTTCCAGTGGCCCTTGCCACCAGGTGGAAGACTGTGGCCAGCAGGGATTCACCAGATGACAGCACTAAAAGTGTGATCATATTTAATGCCCGACTGGACAACCTGTCTGATTCAGGCCACAAATCTGTACTGTAGATTAGTAATTGTGTGTTCAAAGGTTTTGTGTGCATATGACCTTGCTCTGAAATGTCCAAGCCTGGTAGAAGATTCCCAGAATGAGACAAAGATTTGAGGGCTAACTCATGGGAGCCATGCACCAATCTGTGCTTTACTCAAATTTGCTGATTATTTCAACAACAACTTTTTTTTTTTGCATTAGGATAGGTGAAAACCTGATTTTTTAAAATTCAATTGAATATTGTTTAAAAGATCCCTTTGTAACTGACAATAAAAAATAAACTTGGCCAAGAGTCATTCTCTGAAATTTTAAGGAATAAAGGCTTATTTCTCTTTTAAACTTACTCCTTATGTTTAGCTGGAAATCTTCCGCACACAGAGTAAATTTTTAAATGAATAGTCCTTGAATTGAGATCATTGCTGTATTCCCATATGTATGCACTCCTCCTTACATACCAGTGCAATTTAATTCTCCTTCCTTTCAGCACCTATTCTATATCAAATCTATGCCTGTCATAGCCTAGAAATCTAAAGACATTTTAATTCCCAGATGGACCCACTAGGGCAACAGATTTTGTTGCCTCCTGTTCTCCTGTGTGATCACATAAATGGTAGTTGGAGCCCAAGAAACGTAACTGCCAACTGCACACTCGGCTGTGGAATTCCAAGAAGCACTGACACATTTGGTAAATGGCTCAAGTTTTAAGAAAAAAGCTAGAATAGAATTCCCTTCCTGGAGATTTTGGGTTTATGGTTGTAAAAGGATAGGCAGAAAATGTTTCAGCACTATTTTGTAGTAATAAAATACAATAAAACCATTTTGCTTCTCGCTTAAATATTTACATGTATGATTTGTATACAATACATGAATGAAGAGCAGAAAAGAGCAATGTGAATTGTCTTGGATTTTCAAAGAAAACTGTTGGAGATCTACAGATGGCACAAACAAACAAATATCAGAATTAAAGGAGATTTTAAAAAGCTTCAAGTGGTCAAAGAGTTAAAGTGCGTCAAGACAGATTTCTTTTGGTCCCACAACTCGTACAAAAGCATGTTTATAAATACTAGGTGAGAGGCCAATAGTCTGCCAGCATTACACTCACCCTTCTTTGCAATATGCTTCTCAGGAACTCTGAAAGCTTTTTGAGCCGTTGTCCTTTTTAATTTTTTTTTCCCCTTTTACTTTTCTATTTTTATAATCCACCCGTAGACCAGATCAAAAAAGATTTTGATTCTACGCTTCTACAGCCTCCTTGGAACAAAGTATTATTGAATTTAATCCCGAAACCTGGCTATCCCAAACAACAGCACTGAAGAACAGTTTGAGTGAGATAACCTGGCCCAACACAAAGAGCTGTAACAGTGCTGGGATTATGTCACCCAGGACCTTTTTAAAAAGTGGAGGTACAACATGGCAAAGACTGATACTCTGCCCATGAAAGAGTTTTGGGAAAAGTTGGTTCAGCTCTTAAATGGAAACATGGCCACGAGTGTGTAACTTCATTGTGCTCACTGGCACATTGTTAGGGATGAAATAGAACTGCTGAGAAGAAGTGGATTACCTCATCTCTGACAACAGCGATCTCTAAAGCAGAGATTGGCTTTAGTAAACTAGAGGAAATATGAACCTACTCCCATCATAAGAACTTTTTATTGTTGGCTTATCTATCAGTTACACTACAGAGCCATCAAAATGAGTGACTCAAACTCATGGCTCTCATTAACTGAGATCTTGAACTGCAGCTGGCAGAAGAAATGGGAAAGAAATGGCAAATTAGAAGGAAAGGCCAATGGAGAACTCTAAGAAATATCCATGAATGTAGCAAGTTACTGAAGCAAGTTGAAGCAAGAATTTCATATTTATATACATAAGCAATAGAAAAATTGAGCTGCTGAAATGAAAGATGAGAAAAAAAGATAGCAGTTTATTTTAATCTTACAAGTTAGTAGCACTGACTTTACTTTGAGGGATCTCTATTTTAAAAGCTAAGCGAGGAACACCAATTCAGTTATCAGATGAAGACTAAGTTATCAGTTACAGAAATTTATAGAATGTTACACTCCTAAAAATAATACATCTCTTGGAAGTTATCTGCTTCAGATGAAAAACCAAGAACAAGGAGATTTAATAGATTTGATTATGCTGAGGCAAACATGTTGTTTTAAATAATTTGTGGAATTTCTCCTCCAAGGCCAGATGGCAAAGGGTATCACAGACTCCTAACTGAAAAAGATCCCCAGACAGCTTAAACTTATAGAAAGCTATTAAAATGTTGAAAAGACAGAATGAAACTGGAGCAGATTGACAAGTTTTGAAAACTAAACAACAGAATGTAACATTAGTCTGGGTTAGGAGAGAAAAAAATTAAGGAGAAATCTGCATAAATAAACCAGACTAAATTTGAGGCAAGACCAACAGAAGCAGATGAAGGCCTGAGCAGTGTCCTCTCTTTGGAAACTTCCTGGAGCTCAAGCAGCAACTCAGTTTTGCAAAAACCTGCAGGAGAAGTAGAACTTTTTGTAGAGAAAAGGATGTATGCCTGCTCTAAGCAGTGAAAAAGACTTTCTTCCATTGGCTCTGAAGCCTGCTGTGATATTTCTGCTCCCTGCTCTTAACAGTTTCCAAACCTTCAGATTCGTTGCAGATGTGCTCCTTTCCCTCCTACTCCAACTCCTAGTCTGGAAAAGCCTCTCCTGGCTGAGCTTTTCCTTTGCTGAAAGCCAACTGAGCACTCCCTCCAGAAGGTCTGCATGTCTCAGTGCAACAGCCAGAACCAGCCTAAGAGTTGGCTTCCTCCTTGGCTGTGCAGTCACACATTTTAAGAAATATAACAGACTGTAGCACACAGCAGATAGTGAGCAAGTAGAACACGTGCACCATCCATGAAAATAACAAAAAGGGTAAGAGCCAGGTCCCCAAGGAGTTAATGTATCTTGTAAAAATAATTATTTTTTTCTAATATGTGTACAGAGTCAGAACTGAGAACAAGTACTACGACCAGAGTGTGATACTGTGCTTTAAAACACAGTTGAAGAAACTTCAGCTTGAAGAGCCCCAAAAGACTGCAGGTTTGTTCTTATATATTAGAAAATGAGGTGAATTTTGGTTCCAAATTACCAGTTCCGATACCTACTGCACCTTTATTACAGAATAGAACTGGACATTTAATTTCAGAAATAAATATCTCTGCAAGATATGGTGTACCAGTTGAGAGATTGTCAGACAACATCATAATCTGACTGTTAAGAATGTAAAATATTAGCAAAAGAACATGATTTTTAGTTTATCTTAACTTCAGGGCATCCACAGTACTTTAGCCTATGGAAAGTAGTTTTTCAAAAATGTTTTTCAAAATTTGTTGAAAAACACTTAAAAACTTGGTGATTTTCACTTAAAAACAATGACGAATGTCTATGCAATTTAATTATAAATGAGAGCATCACCCTCAGAACCAGAACTGTCAGATGTGAAAAGTTGTTCAATAGCAAGTTTAGAATTTTGAACTCAATAATTGGACATTTTTCTCAACTATAAGGCCACTGAGGCAAAGACAGCAGTCTTGCAATGTCTTTGAATGCCTTAAAAAAGTCAAAACACACATCTTCATACACCAGCCTTGCAGCCCTGTGATAATTTATCTCCAATTGCAGAAAAAGGGGTGAAACGACTACGTTACTACAGCTGTTTTATTGACATGACTGTTAACTAAAGACATAACTGTAAGAAGTTAGGAGACACCTTTTTTTCCACTTTTGAGAAATAAAAATCTGAGAAATATTTTGAACTTCCAAGGTCCAAAACAAAACCGACGGCTGAAAAGCAAGTACATCTGAAAATACCAAGGGAATGGAGCAATGCAGGAGGAACTTGAAAAGCCTGACAGCTTTTGATACATGTGTGTATTGTCAGGGGGCTGATCTTTTTTTTCCTCCCATGAGGAAGAGAGAATTACTGGCCTTTTAGGAAGCCTGCAACATCCCTTGCACAGTCTAGTTCAAACCAGTTGCTTCGGAGTGGTGTTTTTGTAAAGGGAGACAGAACTCCCGATTCCCACATATCTTCCTTTTAGGGTTTGTTATCCTCCTTGTTATGTGAAAGACTCGGAGCTGAGCGCTCTGATCTCTCACTAGCAGCCCCACATTTACATTACACTGTGATGAATGGGGAAGGCACTATATGACCCAGCCAGAGAAATAAAAATACCTTTGTGCAGGACAGCACTAATAAAACCAGATTTTCCTCAAGGCAGAACTGAGGGAGACTTTTTCTTCCTTGGAAGGCAAAGAATAATAGAAATATTTATATTTTAATCTAAATAAAACATCTGAACACTCAATATTGCTTCTGGTTTTGGTAGGTAACCTTTTGATTGCCTGAGTGACCTCTGTCCTTGACCATAAATGAGTAATTTACTTCAGGTTGACAGCCTTAGTCAATTTGGAGGTAAAATTTATGTACTTGGATTTCTTCTTTAAGTAGATTTTTGAGTGTTGCCATAGCTAATGATAAGTAACACTCTTGGAGAGAGATAACAGTTCTATACCAGGATTTTCACTGAACTGTTGCAAAAGCGATCAGGATGAGGTAGGTATGGGGTGTGCATCCTTCTGTGATTTATCTGGAGCTACCCACTGCTGAATGGCAGTTCTTATGGTCACAGCTTTCTACAAAAATAACTCTGGCTGAACAAGAGTTCATTCCCAAGTAAAGGGCAATGAACATGCTGAAAATTATTCTTCCTTATTGCTCAGATTTGGGGTTTATCTGTACAGTGTGTATACTAATAAAGCTGGAGGGTTTTTTGATCTTTCTTGATGCACCTATAATCTGGGGACTTTTAACAATGCGTTTCCAAAATTTTAAAACCTATTTTCACATGTCTATTAAATCTTGCTCAGCAGGTGATAATGGTTTGGCTACACAGTACAGTATTAATCTTATTTTTTAACAGCTTCCTAATTTTAAAAGATTTACAGTTCCTTTTTCTTTCTTTGCGAGGACCATTTCTCCCGTCTTTCAAATTGTTCCTTATTGTTTTGAAGTCTGGTCATTCTGCTCCTTTCCTCCCATTTCCTCCTCATTTTTTAAAATTTGCTTTTTAGTATTGACAATGAGGACAGCATTTAATTAGGGTTTAAAAGAGAGAAAAGGATCCCACTGACTTGACTTGAACTTAGCCAAAATCTATTCATTTTCTCAAAAGTGTCACAGGACAACAAACCTTTATAACTAAGTCAGGGTCTTCGGAATGTTTTCCTCCACTCCTTCAGCGTTACTTTCCTTTAAGAGTCCTTATGTAACCTCTTGAAATGTTTAATGTAATTTCAATTTCCATAGGCAACTAGTTCTTAAGGAATGTTATCCAAATTTACATCTGAAAGTATCACCAGAACTTCTTCAAGTAAATTACTCCAAAATCATACATAGGAATATTTTCTTAAAGTAACTTAGGAGTAATTTCTGCTATAGATGGTCAAGAGAAACCTGAAATACAAAATTGAAATATTTTCTCCTTAAGATTTAAAGCATTTTTAATATGTGATGTGGAAATGTACATCGACAAACAGGACAGAAGCAGCTCAAATCTGGTGCTGCACCTGGTCCAGGTCTTCAGACTTGGTTACACACGGAGTCTGCCAGTGCTTCACCACATCCTATTTCCAACAGTTTATTATAACTTAAATACCTGTTCTATACCCCAGCACCAGTCAGAAAACATTCCTAGTATCCTTGATAACTGACCCCTGGGAAAAGCATGGCCCATGTAAGAGCTTTATTTCAGAGCTTTTGTCTCCCAGCTTCCATTATTTCACTGCCAGTATTGTCATCATCACTAAAAGATGGAGACCTTTTTAAAACAATCTCAATGACCTCTGTCTCCAATTCTTCTTTAGAACACAATGTATTCATCTAATTTTTTAACATCTTTTCAGTTTTTAGCTAACTAGTCATTTAAAATGTGTGCACTGTCTGGAAGTAAATTAGAGAGGGAAAAGGGCATTTAGAGATGACTGAAAATGTACCTCTCAAGGTACATTTCTTTTTCTATTTCTCAGATAGTCTTGCTGAAAAGGTGGTTAGAAGACCTTATTTTATAGGCAAACATCATTTATTTCTATTTCAGTACAGTTCTTTGTGCATCCATGATGCTACACTTAGAGAGCTTGAGGAAATTCAGAGCTGCACTTAAACATAGGCAATCTGGGCATGCAATGGACAGAATTTTCTGTATGTTTACTTTTATTTTTACTAATTGTTCTACAGTAGGTGCAAATTGCACTGTAGCAGTGGCTGCAGTTAACAAGGCAGCTTTCACTGTGGAGCACAGAAGCAGGATTCCTATGGGGAAAGCCAAGCCAGAGTTCCAGCCCCTGGTGGGATCAGGATAACAGACCAGGCAGGACTTTAAACTACTTATTAGGAGACTCACAGAACGAAACTGATGCAACTCAATATCTGTGCAGTGTGCATTGCAGGGATTTTTATTCTGGAATTAACTTAATCTAAACTAGGGCTATCTCTGGGGCCTGGCACAACCACCAAGCTGGATTGGAAGTCCAAAGTTGGCTGTATTTTCCAGTAATTTTCTAAGCCTTCTCTACCAAACCCTTGCTTTTCCTCATGCAAACAAGATCTAATCTTCTGGGTGTGCACATCATGAAGCTGCTCTCCCAGGGACTTCATCTTTTCTCCATTACTTGGGAGTTTTACACTTTTGAAGTGTTATTGAACAAAATATTAACATTAGGACAGGCTGGGTGCAGGACAGCATTGGAACAAAGTCAGTGCAGTAAACAGGACTAAAAGGAGAGATTTAATTTGCCTATAGATGTAAAGCACTACTTCTGCTGTAGTAAGGCAGCAAAGCAAGCAGTACTCCCGAGGCACCATTTCATGACACGTTTGGAAAGCTTTTCCTGAAATATCCTACACCATCAAAGTTAAAATATTTTCACTCTTATAAATCTCTTCACAAAAGGTAATACCAATAAGGCTTGCTTGACTTGCAGCAATCCAGGATGACACATCATGCCCTAGATCAGGCAAGAACTTCAACATCTCCCAGAGCTCAAGTCAAAATCTAAGTCTCTGGGTTATAATCACACATACACATACCTCTATTCCTCCTGAGCACTGTTCTTCACCTGGAAATACTGTCAGCTTCAGCAGGCTCTAGAGATAAGCCAGTTCTATTGAGTAGGGACTGACATCTCAGGAATACCCTAATTATAACAAGGTTTTGCCTGTTATATTTAAGAGACATTTTTGTATAATCATTTACTAGTTAGGACAATAAGGAATATAATTAATAGTTATATGGCAAGATTTCTGCAATTTGTAATTCCCTAATTGCTATTTTGGATTTCTAACTGAACATCAAAATGTCATAATCTAGTGCCACCAAACACAGAACACTTAAAATGTCAGCGAGCAAAGAAAATGACTTCAGAGAATGGGGTTCAAGAAGTACAGATCCGTGATTTAAAATGTACAGTTCCTGATGGTATGAATTACATTATGCAGAAACAGCTCTTCTCAGTGCTGTATACTCAAGATTAGAGACTGCAAAATGCCTTTTTCAGAATCACAGTGCTCCACTTCCCCTGCTGAGATGTCAGCAGACTTGGGCTAAATTTGATGGCAAGTGCTCCAGGTCCCGTCTGTCAGGTTCTCCCATGCTTAATGAGCAGCACACTGATGAAAATAGTGTGTAAACAATGAAACAGCACGTTGAAGAGGTGTAAATGAACTTGCTTCTGTAGGATTTTCAGTCAGAACAGGGTTTGGGACTTCTAGGCAGGCCTGCAAAGCCCTGCTGTGTCCCTACAACATAATTGGCTCCTGAGAGCAACAGCATACATGAGGCAAAGTAAAGCAGTTTAGGAAGGTCTTTCAAAAAACTTTCTATAAATGCAGCTCATTCATTTTAATATGAAGGCTGTGGTTCCAGTGGGTGGGCTGTAAGAAAGAGCTGTCTAAGCCCTTACTTTTTTTCCTGTAAGAAACGTCATCACTGTAGGTACAGTACTCCACTGCCTTGGACAAAAGAATACACAATGACCATCAAATATTCTTTTGTGCATGGATGTACAGTCATCTCCTAAATCTCCATTCCCCAAAATCACCACTCAGAAGGATGGGTGCAGCACAAAGGCTCCCAAGCAGGGAAGAGGAGAACCACACAGCTCTTGGAAAGATTATGTTTTCAAGAATGCTGACAGGTTGATCAGCGTGTAGAATGCATGGGCCACCCTTGCAGGCTCCAGTGACTTAGTGCACCTAATGAGTTACGGATTTTAAGTTATTTTGCAGCTTTACAGTGGCTGGGTTAGTCCCTGGCTTCCCAGCTGAGGCTACAAACAACACAAAATAATGGCAATTTGTGATCCAGGCAGGCAGGGCTCATTTGTGCTCCCCCCAGCTCCCCCAAGCACTGTACCAGCAAGCCTTCACAGGTACCACTGTTTATATCCAGGGGCTCAATTCATACTCTTTATTGTGCTGAAGTAGGTTTTAATTGACACTACTACAGCACAAAACATTTCTTCTCTACCATACCTATTGGTATTAGTCTAAGAGAGAGATCACTGAGTTCACTTTATTATATGTACACATAGTACATTATTTCACTGCTGAAGAGGCTCACCATACATTTCAGAGAGTTGTCCTCTAGACAACAAATGAATAGGTCAATGCAACGCCCAGATTAACTGTTTTTAAAATAGTGTTCAAATAGAAGATGCAGGGGGGGAAAAAAGCATTTACTTGGGGCAAATAAAAGGAGAGTAAACACCACAGATCCATTTCTAGCTAATGCCTTCAGTTAAATTAGCATTGACATTAGAACCATGGATAAATAGCAAAAAGATTTAAATTCTGGAGTGACAGATCAGTCAATCAAAATTAACTGAAAAGAAAACAAAACTTTCTTAGTAAATAAACATCACACAGAAGAGTATGCTACCACTTGAAAGCTTACAGATGTTTCTGGCAAGACAATTAGCCCAGCTGTTTTTCTGCTCAGATCACTGCCTCTTCTATCACTATACACATTGCAAGTGGTCAGAGAGGAATCCCAGGGCACCTGCTCTGCAGCTATTTTTGCATTGTTTCAGCCTCATCCATAAGAAGGAAAATCAGTCTCATCATAGTCCTTTGCTGTTTGAAAGGATCGTCTTTCACCATGGGGAAAAATCTCTCTTGTTGAATAAGAGCATCCATCATAGTTTAAACAGAATTTCAGGAATGACAGGTACCTTATTTAGATAAGGTGACACATTACTGCTTCCTCTTTCTTCCTTTTTCTTATACAGTAAGATCTATATGGAGAGTAAATTACTCTATCACACCAAGTAAGTATCAAAGTCAAGCTCCATTTTCTGAGTTTCCTATTCCACATCCCCTTGAATTGCTCATCTAGCTGTTTGAAGGACATCTGAAGTGGATTTCTGGTTCCACTGCTCTTAGTATCAAATATTTCTGTTGGCTACGCTGAGTGATAAAGCTTACTGAAATCCTTTTTCCTAGGAGAAGGTTACTGGCAGGAACTGGATTGCTACTGAATTGCTGTTACTGCCTGTTAAGAACAGGGACTTCAGAAAAAAATGAAGCAGCTATAAATATCACCAATTTAAAACACTTTTTACATGCCTTCCAGATTGCTTTAAATTGTTTTCTTTAAAACTGAAAAGGATTAATGTGCTGAATAGAAATTAAGGCATTTAGATTTCTTTGAAGCCCTTATTGCCATGACCAGTGCACTGCCAGGCAAGGGCCACCTCAGCCACAGGATTTAGCCCCAAAGTAGGGCAGCGCAGCACCAGCTGCAGGACCTCCTTCTTCTCAAATCTGACACATATTTGCCATCTCTCTACTTTTACAGCTCTTTTAGAGGTGAACTGCTAAACACAACCTAGATGGGCAATACTGGAAATCACAGAAGGAGACACTTTCACTGATGGCAGGAACACAAGCTGTTAAATGAGGCCAATTGTATGGTGTACCTACATCCTTTTGTATGGGAAAGCTGAGAATTAAATGGATCCTGGTGGAAAAGGCCCTGTCTGACAGGCTTCACAGATAATGTTTGACATCTCCTGGGTAACCTGGCCCCTATTTGCTGCAATGGGTACTACTAATGTGTGACTCAGTAAGCTTGGAAATGTAGTAGTGAAATTAACTTTACCAGGAAATGGACTTAGCATTTTATGCAATCAAAAAATCTGAACAGTTACACTCATTGCCCCTCTACTGAAAGTGAAGTTATTGCACTATGGAAAAGGGTGGACTGAAACAGAAATGCATCTGTTCCATAAAGCTTTGATCAAAGACTCACTCAAGATCCCTGGAGGTGATTTATAGAGGATACATGGGGATGGGGAGAAGACTGAGAACTAAACACTACCTCAAACAAGGATTTAGCTGCAGACTGAGCACACCTGAAGTAAGTGCCATGCCAGCTTAGAGAATTAACACACTGATGTAAAGCCCCTTGGCCCCTATTATTGGAGCCTAGTGCACCTTCTCATCTGGCTTATCTTCAGCAAACTTATAGGAAAGTCCTAAGAGCTATGAAAAACATCTCTCAATGGTCCTCTGGTGCTTTCCACAAAAATCCTTCATACAGCCTGTAGGAACAATTCCTTTCATCCGAGTACAATTTACTCACAGAACAAAAATCAATTTTTATCAGTACTCTGCAAAGGGGCACATGGACTGGAAAGGAGATAATACAGAGACATGGCAGATCCAGGGAAGCAGAGGTAAGAGAAATATTTAGATGAAAAATAAAGGCTTTGCATCTCATTGACAGTGCCTGAAGTGCAAAGGCAGGGAGCACAGTCACACTGAATGCACATGCTATTATGGAAAAGGAGCAGACACTCATCATGTGCAGGATGAAAAGCACATGGATCCAAAAGTCTGGATTGACAGAGAGCACAAGTCAGCAAGTTTCAGAGAAGGAAAGATGAGGTACCGGAGTCACAATTTCAGCTGTGGAATGAATCATGACTTGCAATAAAGAATCTGATGGACTGAGTGAGCTTGCAAGAGCTTAGGGAAGGAACAGAGGTAGGCATCTGTTGTGCTAGTTTTCCAGCTGCCAAAATGATTCTCATATGCCTGTTGCAACCATCCTGAATCCATGTAATTGCAAGGATGACCAACATGTAAGTGAATGTCTAAGACCTGGGGATGGAAACATTTGAAGCTGTATTTAAATAGAAGGAAAAGAAGCCAAATATGAGTCTTCTGTACCTTTCACAACTATACGCACATGTTTTTTTCCTGCTCGTACGTACACTGCAGACTTTACTGGAATGGTCTTAAACCAGCCTAAATTGTCTTGTCATGATTTAGTTTCTGCCCTCGGAAACTAAGAAATGAGTAATGCAGGACATGTCAGGAGCTCCTTTGGCCACAGCAGGATGCACTGGGCAGGTGAGGAGGGCAGTTACAGACTGGGTGGAATTTGGAACATTTGGCAGCAGGGGGAACCAGAAGTGACTTGATAGAAGAGAAAAGAAGGTTATCAATGGATACAGAAGTACAAATTTTCTCAGGAAGCCTTTAGCACGTCAGTTATAGCTGATAATTAACACCCCTACTCAGCCAGCCAACCTGCAGGGATTTCACAAGCTGCCCTCATTTGTGGCAGGATAAAAGGAAGAGACAAATAAAGGAATAGGCAGTGAATTATTTTTGCACCTTGTTGCTGTTGGACTTCTTTTGCACAGTTTACCATCAACCTTAACAGAGAAAGAAAGGTTGTTATAGGAATCTGAATTCCAACAAATTATTTAAATTATTTACAAAAATAATTTTAATTCACGTTCGTCTGCTTCCTGACTGGAAAGGTATGAGGGCTGTCTTCAGGACAACTCAAAAATGAACTCTAAGATTTTTCCATAAATGACATTTCCATAAATCCAACTCAAGAGCAGAGAGAGGTAATAAACAGTTAAGGAGCCTGGTTCACAGGGCTGCTTCTATGTTTCATTCCCCAAAAATACGCACCATTAAAATGTTTTAGCTGAGATTTTCAAAGCAGTGTGGGCAAATTCTCTGCACATCTCACATTAATTAACAGCAAGTGTGTGGGTAATTCCCTGTAGTACTTTGATAATGTCAGCTTTTTTTTTTTATACCCATTTAGCATATCCACGTGGAATAGGATGGAGGAAATGTGTACAGTGGTTCCAAATTGCACCTCAATAAAAAATGCCATTTTGTTCTGACCTTATGGGCCTCTGATCTGTTCCAACAGAGGGGTTCTGATCAGCTAGTTTGGGCAGATCCAGAAAAAGGAAATAAATGTGCCCCATCATCATGGTGATCTGAGCCTAGTCAAGTATCTCATAAAAATATTTTTCTGTTTAGAGGGCTTGAGGGAAGGTGAGGAGAATAAACCTTTCTGTTTACTCTTAGCTTCGGAAAAATCCACTGGGAGGGACTGTGCAATTAACATATTAATGAAGGCTGGCCTCAGATGTGATGCCTGAAAGCAATTATGGGCAAATTAAGAATATAAATGCAAGATAAAAAACTCCTGCCTGTTCAGGATAGAAGGAACATAAGCTGTTCAGCACTGAAACAAGAATATACATTTTTCCTTTTCCATGGGGAAGGAATCCTATCTTACTTGGCTTAGAAAAGGCAGCATTGGTAATGTTCACCATACCAACTGCAAAAGTCCAATATTACTGTGATACCTCTGCTGGTTTGTACAACAATTGCTGAGCTGGATGTTGAAGTTCAGACAGTTAAAACCTGGAAGTGTGGAAAGCTTGAAAGTCTCTACTCAGCTAAAGTGGAGGAAATAGGTAATTTTCCCATATTGATCTCTGTACATTGACATTATTGAATTGAATCTTATGGTCATCATTTTTTTGTGTGATTTATTTTTGAAGGCGGGGGGAATATCAGTCGCAAACAATAATAAGTATTTGCATTAAGTTTTAAATGCATTAATAGTGATGAAACTCAAACTCACATTAGAGAATATCAAATTGAAGAGGGTGTAAATGCCTCCAACACAAGAGACTCTAATTTTCTATTCCTCATTAGCACCAGGTGAAGGCTACAAAAGAACTGGCTGGAAAGCAGGATTTCCATTCATGGCTGATTTTGTTTTACTCTTCTAGGTTACGGTCCAATTCAGGCCAAAAACTAACATGTGCTAAATTCCCCAGGCCCTGCAACCACTTAGTGATATTGATGTTCCTGTCAGCTTTCATGACCAGAGCAAAGATGACAATTTTGCTGAGGAGCAACAGGAAACGATGGCTCCTGGGCTCCAGCAGCAGAAGACTGACCAAAGTCTGAAGTCCTGGCAGCTGCCTGCATCCATATCCCTTAAGACAAACCATCAGAAATCCAGGTACTCTTCACCTGGCACCCTGCTCTGGGCTTGGCAAATGCTCGCACCATAGACAATATGAATGAAACATTTGGGGCTCAACAAAATGGCTTTTTTCTATGAAAGTATTCAGCCAGCTCTGTTATCGAAAGCCTTTACAACTAAAGACAAAGCCAAATACCAAAAAAATCTGGAGGCAGGGAAAGCACATTTTTGAACACTTAGGCTTCTCTCCAAAACATTTCAACACACATGAATGAAAGCCATCAAACAGTGCCACAGGAGATACATTTTTAGAAAGCAAAGGCAGTGAAAAGTTGCCTTCCCACCCCAGAAAAACAAAAGAAGTTAGAATTAAATGAACTAGCTTAGTTATTAGCAAAAACACTAATATTTCCCTGACTAAATGCAGAACATCTAGTTCTATTGTTTCCTATTCCTATTGCCTATAATTGTCTATTCTTATTGCTTTCTGCTGAAGAATACGAGGAACAAGCTGGCAGAAGCCTCCTTCCTTGGGATCAGTTCTTGGAAAATTTATCTAAAAGATGAGCCTCTAGATTAATGTGGGGGGATTTTTTGTTTTTTCTCTATTTTAAACTCCTATAAACAATCTACCTTAAAGGCCAGGTAAATGTGGTGTCTATTACCCCTTGATGTACTTTGCCAAAGCTAAACCTACAAGGCCAGAAATTCCTTTGCCGAGCTTTGACAACCTTGGCCCTGTTCCCCGAACGATCCTTTGGAAAATCCTCAGCTGCTTGGCCATCTACGGAACGCATTCCCAGCAGGAGTTTCTGGGTCAGCCCCAAACCTGCCTGTTAACAACCCCCTGCCTGGCTGCCATGTCTTTGTCTGTATCTTATTACAGCTAACAACACACACCACTCTGAATTTTTTGCCAGTGAAGGCTTAAGGTTTTCTTTGCTACTGTCCCTGCCCGTGATTTTCGAGTCAGACAGAAAACCTTATTTTCCAATATACCTGCTATTGACACTAGCAAGTCAAATATATTCTTTTCTGTGCAAGGTCACCGAGATATCTGTTTTTAAGTTGCTACATCTTATTTTTGCCAGAGGAGATTCCAGGATTCCTCTTCCTGCTGCCGTGCAGGCTGTGAATCAGAATTGCCAACAGGGTCTCTGCTCCCTACTGGTTTGCTCAAAGATCTCCACAGCCAGGAGAAACCCCCTGATGCTGAAGTCATTTTCCATGTAAGTGTAACACAACCTCCCACTGCATGGCTGCTGGGGAGCCTGGCAGCACAGCATCAAGGAGCCAAAGCATGTATCTGACTTGGAGATCCAGAGGCAGACAACTCACTGAAAAATCTTATGACCTCTGACAGGCTGCAGAACTGTTTGATAAGTTTGTTTGGAGTTTATGGCATATGCTGTATGTTCTGCCTTCAGATATAAAAAGGTGCAGCCAGGAAATAGGGAGCAATCTGCCTGTTCACCTCAGGTGCAGTCAGGCAGTGTCTTCCAGAGGAAGGAGAGACTGTCTATCCCAAGAGCAACACATGAAGACAGCGGGAAAACACAGGCAGGGATGAGCCAAGTGACTTACAAAATGGGATTGCACTGAGGGAAGCCAAAAACATGCCAAAACATTCCTGAGAAGCAAGAGGGAGACACTTAGCATGCAGGAAACTGTAACCTTCGCCTGAGCACGGGCTCAGCTGTGTGTGAGGCACCCCACAACTTGTATAACCTGGGCTCAAACTTCACAGGAACCAGCTGTTATAAAGTATGCAGACAAAAGCCATGAAAGGCCAGTCAGGAAGAGGTAAAACTTCAGACAGAGATTAGATTGTTGAGATGGATAGACTGCAGCTCAAGAAAAACACTGATGGGAACAATTATAAAGTCCTTTAGAAAAAAACAGTTCAAGGATGGCAATTTATTGATCCTGAAGATCAGTCCCTTGAAGGGAACCACAGATTTTGACCATTTCTAGCCTGACAACTGCACAGCAATAAAGATCAAAGGTGGTGAGCAAATTAAGGCCCACCTTTTAGTTACTTGTTAGATATATTAGTTTTATCATCTGTTCCTTCTGTGTTTTTAGATACTACATTGCCTACCTTTGCCCATGGTAAAAGTTGCCCAGAGTGATTTAAATCTTAGAAAGTTGTTTGGCCAGAAAACAGCTATAGGGAAGGACATGACTAGGCACTACACAATGAGGAAAGAACATGCTCATTGTTAACATTTATTTCATCTGCAGAGCAAAGTATGTGAATTTTCTCTATTTAAATGTGGTCTTTAAATATATTGTTCAATTTTTTGTTTTTTGGTCTACTAAAAATCCATTTTATTAATTGAAGGCATCTGATGTCTTTTAGTTTTCTCCCTCCAAGAAAAGGGAGGTGGGATCATTTCACCTCAAGGCTCTGGCAACATCAAGTTTCTGTGGCACAGCTGCCAAGTTTTTGCCTTTCTTCCCCCCTTGTACATGAATGGAAGGACTTAATGCCTCTCACGGGTCTGCTGCAGCTTAGTTTAGTGATAATCTTACAAGTAAAGAAAAATATGGTGCCAGGATCTGTAAGGGTAGAATCTGACTGGTTCAAATCACTTCATGTCCACTGGCAGCTTCCTGTGAAATTCTGTGCTTTAGCAGAGTAGGATTAGAGCTGTCTGCAAGTTTTTCCATACTGAAAATGCTCCTACATGTCAAATATATCACTGGAGTTATGAAAGAAAACCAAGAATATATTTGCAATGACGGGTAAATACATTTATTTATATAAATGAAGCAATAAAATAGAAATAACCTTAGCAAGCAATTACATTCCATGGTTGCATACAAAGTATTGTATACTCAGGCTTTAGAGCTGAGAAAAGAAGTGGTTTGCATCAAAAGTTTCTGCAACTGTGTATCATAATTGCGTGTGACAACACGAGGTACTAGGATCAGCCAACAAGGTTTCTGTTCCCTTTTTTTTGCATCAGGTGGAAATGAACAATTGCTTTATCTGTTACCAATTTAGGAACAGTGGGTAAGTAATTATGTCTCAGCAGCCTATTGATTCACCCTTTGGGGGCATACAGAGAAGATTTTAGGCCTGGCATCTGTCAGAATGAGCTTTCAGTGGAATCGGGGGAAGGCGGCACTTGAGCCTCTTCTTCCAAGAAACCCCAGGATGTGACACAACACATCCCTCACCGTCCCCTTTCTGTCACCTCCCTTGTGTCAACAGCACGTTCACACAGTGCACAGCTCCAGGGAGAGGAACTGCCTGTTACTGTGGGACTGCCCCTCAGCTGTGGCTGTCTTCACATGGGCAGGATGGGAACTGAGGGATTATCTTCTCCCTTAGGTACCTGGGCTCCCATGTAACACTGTCTTGATAAAACCCCTTCCTCAAACCCATCTCATCCCTTTTCCTCCTTCTGCTGCAGCACAATCTGACAGGGGAAACAGCCTGAAAGGGGATGTACTCCTTACCTCCTGCTCACACAGTGCTTGTGTGTGAAGAAGACTGAAGGAAAACCATGAAAAAAATAAAATTTTAGGAAAGAAAACCCCAAACTTTTCCTAGCATATAGCTGTAGGCCATGGGAATGCAACGCCACTGATTAGTTCCCAGAAGCAGTCACTTTGGAGTAGGTCAGTAGGGCTTAGAGATAAACTCCTTTCCTGTTGTAAGATATATATCTGTTTATTAAAAAATATAACATACTGTCAATCTCTCTACTGAAAAAAGTTGTAAAGCATTTAAAGTACCTCCATACTGAAATCCAGGGTGGAAAAAGGCAAAGCTGGGCTTAGTCCTGCTCCTATCAAGTCTTAAACAACACTGTTGGAGATGCTTGAGAAATTATGTGTTGATCTGAAGCGCTGCCAATCACAGCAGTTGCTTTAACAGATGGGGCACACAAGTGATGGTCCCAGGAAGAGCTCTGGGACTGTCAGATACAGAACCTCTGAACTCAGAGTGCCCTGCAGCTCTCAATGCCTGAATGTCCCCCAGCTTCCCAAAGAAATCTATTCCCTGAATTGTGCAGAGAATTAAAATATTTTAATGCCATAAATAGCCTGTAAATCCTCTGCAACACAAATAGACTGTGGACTCTCCAGCTAAAAATCAACAGAATTTGCTGACATGGTTGTTGCAATATTTGGATAGGGTGAAGAGAGGAGCCTCTCTAACCTAAAAGTAGCCATTTATTACAGTACACAAATACAAACTTACACCAACTAACAAGTTCTTATAGCAGTAAACATAAAAACTATGAAGAATCACCTCACTGATATTAGCATTTTCTTAACCCTATACACTTTCCCTCCAGCACAAATCTTTGAGAGGGTAAATGACAGCAGAGGTGTTTGCAGTAAAATAAAATATACATTTAAGAGTGATACAGATACTACACTACTGGATGAAGCAAAAATGCAGTTGATTTTAAAGCAACTTTCATCCAAATTGATGATAAATCTGGAGTTAGGGAATTTACACACAATTTAAAATTCCTTTCTCATCTTCAAGTTTCATATAAAAATTATTGAATTAATTTATATTTGGTCTGGATTAAAGTAATTTCAAATTTATATTTTAATTTTCATCTGATGGCAGTACTTTCAATAGAAAATCACAAAGAAAACATGAAGGGTTGTTGATGAAAAAGGTGACTACATGAATTACAGCCTTCATGAGAAGGCTGAAGAGATCTGGTCTGTCTGTAGCCTCTTGGTACAAGTAAGAGACAGAAGAAGAGTGTAAGAATGCATGTTCCCTACTGTCTATCACCTGGATTTACTTCCAGTGGTGAAGAAAAACGAATTGTCTTTGTGCTTTGGGGCATCATTTGTCATGAGCTGTTATCTAAAGAAACATTTCCTGCTCCAGGAACACCTTAATACAGAGTGAAGGTCCTTAAAAAAAAACCCAACAAAACAAAAACAAATTGAGAGAAATATCTGTGATGAGCAAACTGAAACAAGAAGAAAAACTAAGCTCTTGTTCATATTATTAAAAATCTCTGAGAAAACCCCACAATGCAAGCTTGATATTGGCTGTAATTGCCAAAGCTCACAAATTTGAAAAATTGCACATTAGGACACCAGTTCCTAAGACAAAGTTGGCTCTCCTTACATGATTTGTTATGTTGTTACTCAAACCATTCATGATGGAGATATCAAAATGCAGCTTCTCAAATGGAGCCACGTGGGACATGTGCAACACAGGGACATCCCATAATAATGATGAACAAATACTGACATCAGTGACCTTCTGCCTCTTGTGCGCGTTCTGCTTGGAGACTTTCTGATTTTTTAAAGGCTTGTCAAGATGTGCAGCAATGGGGGAAAAAGCCAACTTCATTTGCCTCATGGAGTAGCTGGTGAGTGGAACAAACGGATGGGCTCTCCTGTGAGGGAGCATGAGCAGTGCTTGGGGAACACAGGGAACTCCAAGGGCAGTGCCAGTGCTAAATTCACTTCCTTCTGCAGCATCCTTCAGAACCTGCCAGTTGCCCCACATCCCCCACCAATCTGAAAGTCATCCCAGACCACGGTGCAAAGGTGGAAAATGTAGTTAAAGCACAAGTGACACACACACTTTTGCTTCCAGCTCTGTTCAGTGAAATGAGAAGTGATCACAATCTTCTCCAAGCACAAGTGAGAGAGCTCCCATGTGGAAAGGTGTTGACCTGTCCCTTGGCAGTTCTACTTCATCTCTTTCTAAGCTAAAGCTTTTCATGGTCATTTTGGATCTGAAGGTGCAGATTGCTTTGGGAATGACGTGGCCATGGAGACCAGTCAATTGCTTGCACATCTCAATGAACTGAGAATGCATAAGAAAACCAAACTGAAAGCTACACCTTTTAACATTTGTGACAAGTGTTAAAGGCAGTGCAACTTATAAAGAACAAAGGAAACAGGGAAAAATAGGCCAAATACTAAATCCCTTCTTAAAAAGAAATTTTAAGTTCATCCCTACTAACTACTGATTGTGATGCATGAGAAATGTACATACAAATATTTGGGCCCTGAATTTAATTGATACTATACTGACAGTGAAAAATTGGAGTTGGATCAGGGGTCCAATTTTCACAAAGACATTTTGCCACCTGGCTTCACAACAGAAGGAAAAAAGCTTTTGATAGAACTGTCAGGTGATGATGAACTCAAGTTCAAATCCAACAAAGTGTAGCTTAGCAACTTTCTGTGATGAAGGAATGAATTTAGTCTGGTGTCTGACTGAACCCTTACGCTCCACATTTCTCTGCAAGAGTGGCTTTCTTTGCCTTATTCACCACTGAAAATAAGTAAACCAGACTTTAACTGAAGCTTACCAATATCTCAAATGACAAAAAGCAACTCTGGAGCAAGTGCACACTTCCTGCCAGTGCCAGCCTTTGATTTCCCCAGGTGCTACTTTAAATCATAGCTTTTCTCCTCATTTGAATTTTGTCAAGAGTGAGCAAGGTGAACTTTCATGTCTGTTCACTGATACCACACTGAAGAATGGGCAGGAAGCTCAAAACAAATTAAATAACTTGAAAAGGCAAATCATTGTTGCAGCTCAGCAGTGTAGTGCAAGAGAGCAAGACATTTATAGCATTTTGATTGTTTCTTATAATTTAAAGCAACTAGGAAAGCATTAATAATAATGCTTGCTTCATTGAGATTCCCTTTGATATATAGTCTTGTACCTGCAATGTTTAATAAGGATGTTATAAATTGAACAGTTTAGGCTTTCTCTGGCACTTATTTTAGTAGAGAGCACGAAAACATAAGTCTGATAAAGGCATAAAAGTTAAAGGAAATGAGAGACGAGTTTCAAGGAGACAGAACAAAGCAAGAAAGTTTGAGAGCTGCTCCTTTAGAAGATATTCCTTAACCTTTATGACTCACTCCAGCTCTTTCATTTCACATTTAATACTAGAATGGGAAAAGGCAGAACACCTAATTTTGTCTTGTATTTTGAACAAGGTCTGGCTAAAAGAGTTGGATTCTAATTCTCTACATACACAAGGGGTGTCAAAATATCCAGATGCTTAGGTATCAGGGAATATGCAGTTAATTACACCTGCAAAGTGAAACCCTCATGCCAATCCCCCCTGGAAAACTGCCTTAAGGGAGGAGGACACATGCAGGTGTTTCTGCTGCAGGACAGGTGGCAGCTGCACAGCTCTACCCTGCAGGGCTGTGATAAATCTTCTTCCTTGGGCTTTTAAAGCAATTTCAGGTCCAAAGACAGACACCAGGGAGGAACAAACCAGAACTAGACTTTTGTTTAGGTTTGTTGTCCGTTTTTGACCAGACAGTGTTTCAAACTAGCCAACAACGAATGGGAAAAAGTAGGACCATGAAGACAGTAAAGTATTAAATCGTTTGTACTGGAAAAATGTCTTTCAGCTGTTGAAGAGGTAAGGAAGCCCTTTAAAAGTAGGTCTGCCAAAGCAAAAGTAGAGTTCAGACCAGAACAGTGTAAGGAAAATTTCTCTTGGGGAAATAGAAGGAAAAGAAAGACAGGAAAGACCTAATTAAAAGTGAAGGTCTTGCAGTAAATAAATGATTAAACTTGCTTCAAAAGTGTGTAGAAACATGATTCTCTGAGAAGAATGCTAAGTTGCAGTATAGGAAAAATCCCTCACAAAATTGTTAATTTTTTTGTTTTTTAATGGAGAGTAGTAGTGAAATCCTACTGCTTTATAAACAGAGCATTAAAGCACACATATGCCTGCCTAATCAGTTACATTAAAATCCCCATGGCTTTCAGGAGACACATATATTTGTTTGGATTAAAAAAAAAATCCAATAAAAGTAAGTTTATTATTTCCATTTTGGAGATCTCTTCTCTCTCTACAGTAAGAAAACTGCATCACTTTCATTTCAGAAGTAATTTTACATGCAAACCACAGTATTGAATCAGTATCATATTAAAACACATGAATAAAGGTACCAGTGGGAAACCAAATTAAGCCAGCACTTAAATGCTTTCTTAAATTATATTTCCTATTGCAATTCCCCTACTCCACTAAGTTGACTTGAAAGCTCTGAACAAGCATTTATTCTATAGAGTTCCCAGCTAGGCTGAATAGAAACCCCGAGTATATTGAGTTCCCTCTTGAGAAAACTTAAGAGTGACAGGAAAAAATATGGAGTAGGAGGCTACAAAAATACAAAAATTCCAAGAACACATCAGAGAAAAAAATAAGCCACAGATGAAAATGTAAATTAATATGTAGGCATCTTGAGAAAATAGTTACAATTAGGTAAGGAAGAAGGAGCAGAGGAGCCAAGCTTTTGTTTCATTTTGTGGATTTTTAAAGGCTTATAATTATATGAAAAGCATAGTTGATATTTAATGAGTTGCAACTGGTTGCATTATTTTAATTAGTTTAAGGTGATAGGGATGAATCCAAAGCAGACAGCTGTGAAGATTTGTTATTTTAATTAGCTAAGCAGACAGGAAAATCAAGAATAGTCTTGATCCACCATGGTAGACTGTTCAGCAGGGCCATGAGGGAAAAGAACTTAGTCGGCAACACATCACGACTCCTGTACTAAAAAAGGGGCTTGTTGGCTGTTTTAGACAGGGAAAACACTCCAAATAAATAGTATCCACTTCACAGGAGCAAAGCATTTCTGAGAGGCCAAAACAATAAGCGTGACAAAGAACTGCACAGACCAGAGTGATCAAGATTATTACAACCCAGTAGCTACTTGGACATGCTTGCAGTGTGTGTTATGTACAGATTTATAACCTAAATATAGAGTTTAATTACTGATTACAGCCTTACTTGATTTGTTTTGGGGCTTAGGGATAAAATAGGTATTCTTCAGTCAAAATAGTTTAGGGCTTCTTAGAAGTAAATTGGATTAAGGGTAAGAATAACCAGCTCCTTTTAAAAAGGTGCTGAGTATTTCCACACCAGTCAAATGGACAGATCAAATAATGAAACAAATTTATTTCAGAATTCAAAATGTTGCAAGCTAGAACACAATTGCTGGTATCTCTGGAAACTAAATTAGACATGAAAAAATGTTTCCTTTACATCATTCATCACCTTGTCTTTGTTCTTGACTGGATCTGCTGGAGGAAATGCACCTGGATTTATGTGATCCTGACCAATAACCTAAAAACTTGTTTCCTAGCAGCTGCTGGGCCACTTGTAACAGTCTGAGGGACTCCATGACCAGCACAGTGACCTTCACCAGGCAGCAGTCTGACCTCTCAAGCTAAGCCCACGTTCACACCTAGTCCCTGGGTTTGAAAATAACCAGTTATTTCTAATTCTGTTCACATTCTCCACATACATTTTCAATCCTACTTAAAGATAAGTTATTACTATACACAAATTACAACACATAGACTTATGACTTAATAATTTACTTGTCTAGCTGGGGAATTTTCCTTTTAGTGCATTATAGATGAACCACAGACAAATTCAGTACTTTCTTGAATTAAGCTCATCTAGCCAATCTAATTCTGAATATATCAAGCAGTGCTGCTCTCTGTGGGGACAATTTAGAATGAAGTGTGCTTCGGTATAAAGAAGATTGTCAAGTATTACCCAAGACTGAATAGAAATCTATAAAAGATGCCAACACCAGCAGAAGCACAGTTTGGACTACTAATCTCTGCTTTTTCACAGCAAACATTATTGGGTTTTTTGGACAAAACATTATTGGGTTTTTTTGGCTGCTACAAAAAGATCATTGGTCTTTCACAGAACTTAAGAAGGATCTGTAACATAAAAATGTTTAAATAAGAGTCAACACAGGCAGGTTTAAACTAGGATGCTCTTTCTTTATACTCAGGGATTAGTCAATCAACAATCAGATGACTTAAAACTGACAATGGCACATGAACACTTTCCTTTCTGGAGAGTGTTTGCAATGCAGAATTTTAGGCACAGGGCAGTCTTGTTAATGTGCTCTGTATCTTGCATGTTCTCCACCTTCAGGAGTAAAGGAACTTCTTCCATTGAGGACATCTAGACTTAAACAGTTTAATACAGCTGGTTCCAAGAGGTTGGGATATATATCAAGCCTACAGATGCCAACAGGGAATACTGAGTGGATTTTGAATTAGCCATCAAATTGGTAAGAGGCAAATTACACAGGGCACTAGACTCCCCCATTACACTGACAGCAAATATCACTAGAAAAATATAAAAGCTTATAAAGTATTTTTCCCTCATCCTGGTACATTCTGAATTTGGCAATTAAAAGCCACTGAATACGAAGAGTCAGGCCCACAGTGTGTTTCCCCTCTGAATAGAGCATCCTTTGTACTCTTCAAAGCCTGATGTCACTTGTGTCTCCCCTTCCTTTTTGAATCTGAGCAATGCTGAATCCATTTATTGCTGCTAATTGTCCTTCATTAGTTACCTTGCAGTTTTGATTGGTTTGACTCTTCACCCTAATTGATTTGCTACTGTAATTGACTTTCCCCTCCACTGATTTGCCTTGTGTGTTTTATCATTTTAAATTGTAGAATAAACACAGAATGGAATTAAATTCCCAGTAATTGCTTATTACCACCTTGTGGTGCTTTCATTTCCCACTCCTAAAACAACTACACATGGCTTCATGTAATTTTTTTACCAGTATCCATTATGTTTCTGAACTATCATTCTGCATCTTCCATCTTCATCCTCTTCTTTTGCTCTTCACTCCTGACCTTGAGATCTCACTGTAACTCCTCATCACTTTCCTGAAGCCCATCCTAAATTCATTTATATCCATAACTCTTCCCTCCACCTCTTCTACTTTGCCTTCTTTAGTGTGGAAGCAATGAGGGTTTCACAGGGTACATCATAATCCACGCATACAAAAACCCTCTGCAGCACAAATAGCCTGTGGCCTCTCCAGCTATAAATCAGCAGAATTTGCCCACATGCTTGTTGCAATATTTTGAGAGAGTGAAGAGAGGAGCCTCTGTTTTTCTGGCATGACATCTTTAATCTGTAACCATGTATTCCTGAAACACCCAAAACAGAAAGACACTGAAGAAAGACCACCTGACTTGAAGAAAGGATAAGCAGTGTCATTAGGTGAGGCACCCATCTGGTCTCACCCATTCCAGAACCCATGCATCACTAGAGCTGGGTGGGGCAGAGTGTTTCCCTGAGTCCTATGGAAAGAAGGGCAAGGGGAATAAGTCAATGCACTGTTCTTAGTCCCATTTCATCCCCTTCTCTTGCTTCTCCATTAAAATCTTTTCTGTCCAATTCTTGCAATATTTCATCCTCGCTTCAGCTCCCTTGCACGACTGCTTTTCATCCTCACTCACAGTTTCGTCGCCTTCTTTAACTGCAGCTTTAACACTTCCCCTTCATTTTCTTTCCCTCTTTGCTTCCACCTCCAGTTCAGAAGTGTCTCATTTTCCTGCCTGCTGACTCCTTAAATCTGCTCACTTGCTCCCAGCTCTCTTAACCTCCTACCAACCACTCTCTTCCTCCTCACCCTTAGCTGATCTGGGTCTTGGCATCTATACTTGTTACAAAACAATTTTATTCTCTTGCCTTTTATTTTCTCTTCCTTAATTTAGGCAATCTTGTTCCCTCCCTCTCCTTTCATTTCCTTCTTCTGTGATCATAGGATTGCTTTATTTTCACATCGATGTGGACTCTAAAATGCCTTCTGAAGATGCAGAGGCAACATTCCTGCTCCCAAAACAAGTGAGTTCATTTTACTAATGTTCCTCCTACTGAGCTACATCACTGCTTAGTAAATGGTGCAAAAGTTACATATACAGACATACAGATGTATATATAAAAATAAAAGAACTAAAACCAATCTGAGGACAGCCATAGGTATCGATGAATTGAAAAAAGGGGCATGTTATCTATGTAGGGAGAAACTGCCTTAGCTCAATGTAAGTTAAATTGTGCACAGAGAGAAGGGAGCATAGTGAGTAAACAGCTGGAGAAAATACTGATTCAGACTAGATCTGGTCAGGAACAGCTCTCACAAGTTATAAAAATTTCAATTTATAAAATAATCTATTCTGACCTGCACTGGGACACACCCAGACTTCTTCAAAGGCTTTTTTCTTCGACATGGAAAAATTGGTTCTACTCTTTAATGAAGAGAGAGTTCGAAAGTTCTTCAGAAGTGTAATTACTCATTTTGTGTACTCTGGGGAAATCACCCCTTTGCAGCACAAGTTAATTTTTGCTGTCCTGTTAATACCTTAATGACAACACACCTGGGTTACAGGCAGTTGTTAGTTAAGGCACTTTTATTAACTGAGGGAGTTGAACTCATAGAACCTCCCTAACATAATGCTTTTTACTGAAATAGAAGCACCTACAAGGAAAAGGCCCAGGGATCCTAAAATAAACACGACGTGATGAACAGTACATTAAAGAGGTGCACTGAGTTCCAGGCTTCTTATCTAATTCCAAAAGCATACAAGTCTGCTCGTGTGGAGATGGTCTTCTTCAACTGCCTCTTGCAGGAAATCTTGGATGGAGAGATCCTAAGAATATTTTTGGGCCCCTGAAGTTTTCAATTTACAAAATAATTTTTAAAAAATTGAGAACACCTCCTGTTCATATTCTCCACTGGTAAAATCCCAGCATCATCAGTTTGATCTAGGTCAGTGTATACTGCTCAAAGATCCCATGAAAGCTTACTAATCTTCGCTCTTAAAAAGATATTCTTTCTCACAAAATGTTTTGAATTCATTTATTGCTTTGGCCAATTTATATCCAGTCAGTCTCTGCTGCATTTGATACCAGGTTATAGTGGACATCAGCAAGCTTGGTCAGCACATGGAATTAATAAAAATTTAAATTCCATGAAACAGGGAGAATACCACAGATTCTTTTTTATTTAATTGCATAGAGCTATTCTGTGACTGAGCCCACAAATAGTTACTTTCTCAGTTTCTTATTTTAATTATAAGTTTGTAATTTTCTGCATGAGTTTTAGAATATCTTTCTCGTACACTGTATTTTTAGAGCTTCATTTACATTGTTCTGCTATATTACAGAACTGTGCATATTATTTGAAAAGCAAAAATGACAATTTATGGAGAGTCTAAATTTTAACTGCATTTTTTTTGTTTTCCCTTTTTCTTAATTAGAACGCTTGTTAATTGAGAGTTTTCAAAATGAGAGCCAAGACATTCTTACAGTATTCAGTATCTCCTAACAAACACTTCACTATTTATGCCATGGACTTACGAAAAAAGCAAAACAGTAATAAGAAATATACTTCAGTTTATAGTAAATTGATGTCTTCAGTAAAACATAATTAGAGTTACTGTGCAAAACAGGATAAATAAGTTATTCTGCTCCTCATAGTACCCAGCATAACATATATTTGCATCTTAAACACATGGGAAACAGCACTTGTAGGGCAGCATAGCAGGTACCTTTGCCCCAGTTGCTCTGCATTGTACCTGTATTTCCCAAAGAAAATTTTATTTTAGATACTCATGCTTACTTTGCTTCATAGCTACTCTTCATTTGTTTCACAGTCACCATGGAATTAGATAACAGCAGTGGGCAATATTTTTAAAATTCTCAAACTAGATAATTTTCTCAGGAGAAACATGGATTTGGGCTATTTTTTCTGCAGAGCCCAAGAATATCTGCAGATTAATTTTTCATGAGATCCAGCCTGTACACTACAGCACAGGGCAGATTTTTGCTGCAGCATGATTAATACGAAGCTCTGTGCTAAGCACTTGTTGGGCATTAAACGCTTTCCAGAGTCCACATCAGTCTCTCTGCTGGATTGTTTGGAGCCTGACCCAGAGCCAGGTCATTTCAACAGGGATTCCTTGCTGTGAAAAATAAAGGACCTTGCACAACATCCTTGTGTGTGTGGATGGATGGATAGATAGACAGACAGATACATGTGTGTATCTAGACACACACACACACAGACATGAGATCATGACACTGGTATTCCCTGTAAAGACCGAACACCAAACCGGCTTTGGATTCTATCCTAGGACTTGTTAGATTGAAAGAACAGCTGTCTGTGCCTTGGCTTTCAGTATGTAAACAAAGATCCATGATAATTTCTCCTGGTAGCTTGTCTATTTCTATGGTTTGAACTCAATTCCATCCTTTGTGGCTTGGGCCGGTTTCTGCTTTATGAAGACCTGATCTATGGATGCAGGATCTGGAACCCCCAAAATTATGCAAGGTGATGCTCAGGCACATGGTACCTGATAGGAGGCAGATGGGCTGCAGAGCTATGGCCACTCTTGCCTCCCATCTGGCTTTTTAAAAAGGCTCTATTTGGACAGGTAAGCCTGACCTCACTGACTGCTTGCAAAGCCTGCTGGTAATTTCATGCTGCTGAGAACTGCATTCTGCAATGACAGCTCATGCCAGGGTCTGTCAAAAGGAAATAGCAAAGAGACTGCAAACCATTAGGGAAATAGCCTAACAAGTATCACTGGAAGACCATGCTAAAGGAGAACTATTATGAGAGAGGCAGAAAAAATAGACAGGAGGAGACATTTCAGTATAAACGTTTCATTTAACAGTGTAGTAACTTCCCAAATTTATCTCTCCAATTTTTACCCATGTGTGTTGCGCAAATAGCTGCTGACATTGCTCACATGATATGCAGTCCACAAGATTTTGTATCCAAAAGGATCATACTTAAACACTTTCATTTAAATTAAAGGTGTCATCAATGCCAGCTTTTCATGGCTCATCAGGGTTTTGATCTGGCCTTGCACAAAAGACAGAATAAACCTTCAGGGAGTAAGTCAAGCTTGGACATGTATAGATCAGTAAATTCTTTACCTAAAAAAACAGACGGGTGCTTGTGAAATACCCAGCATTCTGATAATATTCACACCAGATTATCAGTGTCAGCCTAGTCCTGAATGGTCACCAGTCTTCTACCCCATCATGATGAACATTATTCACTTGAACTGCCGCCCAGCTCAAACAACTGATTTCATGCAGACTGTTAAATACAGAGAGAAAGTCTGCTCCAGTGGGAAGCTTTGCTTCACAGCAACATAAAAGACTAATGTGTTGCCTTGCTTTGACCCAGATGGGATTGCTTACAAGCAAATAGCAAATCCTTGATGTTGGATTAATTTCTTTTTCAATCTCCGATGAGGGAATCCTTCCTTTCACCGCCCCACTACACTTCCTATGGGAAGTTTCACATTTTCAAACACTTTGGTTCTTTACTTGCTAGTGTTGCTACTGCAGTGTTACATGTCTGCTACAAGTGAGAGCTGAATAAATTTTATGCATATTTTTTTCTACCTGAAGATAATGGCATGAGGCCTGCAGAGATGGCAATCAAACATATCGGGCATGCGATCAAGGCCACTTTACAACACTCATCTTTCCTCACATTTGCACTCACCCTCTCAATCAATCTGTTGTTATTCTATTTGCCTTATGTTCTAACTCAACATGTCATCACTGTTCAAAATACATCCCTTCTACCCTGGCACGCTACTTTTGCCTGTCAGCTGTCATGGAGAACTTGTGACCAATCAGTATTTTGCTTTTTCTGTTAGGGACCACTTAAACCATCCTCAATCACTTCCCAAGAGACAAACTTTGTCTCTTGCCAAAGTAAGTCAACCACATTAGTTACCTGGGTTTTCACATGCCATCTCTGAGTAATCAGAGTTAAAGAGTAGGGTTTACTAAGGGTGAAGATCAGAAGGGTTCTGTACGCTGGTTACACACGCTTTATGTGAACTAAACGCCAACTTGCCTGACTAAAAGATAGAATTTGATAAAAACAGAGTGCTGGTAACATCTGCTGCACTAACTAGTAGCCACCTCTTCTGAAACACAACTGTTGGTGCATGCAACCCACAGAATATGCTGGATATGAAATCCACAGAATAGGTGTTGCATACAAAATGAAGCATTGCTAACAGCCTTTGTGTCTTGGCTACAAAATCATGTAGGATCAAGGGACCCTTAAGAAACCACCTACTTCAATCTCTTGGTCAAAGCATGGCCAGTTAGAGAAGGTTGCCAGGGCCTTGTTTTATTGTAATTTCCAACCAGTGCTCTTTAAGTATTGTCACTCTTCTGAAAGTTAAGTAACAATTCTGTTGTAACTTTGGGTCCTCTTATGGAGGCTACACAGCATACACAGATGATGCACTGCAAAGCTTCACTATCATCATAAATCTCCTTAATACCAGGAATTTTTAGTACTGCCTCTCTTAGGCCTGGATTTCTCTCCTGCATATCATTAACATTTCATACCCTTACAGAAGGAATGCCAGAGCTACTGTCTTGTGGCTCTTGTATTTACTTGTGAGTACAGTCAGCTGTATTATCCCAGGGATAGGACACTGAGTGATAGCAGGTAATTTGGGCACTACTGAGCTGGGCTCCAGCCAGCTCAGGAGCCTCTCCCCTTGCTCACAGCTCTGGGAGAGTTTATTTGCAGAGGCACCAGAGCACGTCCTGGTGCACATCCAGGAAGGTTGGCACAGATCTGAAGCCAATGAGCCCTGCTGAACTCGGCCAAGCTCCATTGAGGGGCCGACTCTCCATCCTCCCACTCTGCTCCCCTCACTCCTGGTTCTGGGAACGCAGCCCAGACCCACCTGAGCAGGCTCTGTGCAATGCCAGGCTTGGTTGGGAAAACAAGCAGCCTGCTCTTGGGCCTCAGTTGGATCTGAAAGCCACTTAACCATATTTGTGTTATGTTGCACCTGCCAGACCCAGACTGGAGGGTGAGCCAATACAAAACCCACCCAGCTGGCTGTATCCATGGCATTGCTCACAAAACAGGGATCCTGTGCCTATGGAAAACAGCATGCTATTCATAATGGTTTGTTACAGAGCATATTTATCCTTAAAGCAATAATGAGTTCACAACTCTAAAAGAAATCAATCTAAATATTCCTAGTTAGCATTACCTGATTACAAACACAATAGTGAGCTTTACTCATTTGTCTGAAGTGGAAATGCTGCAGAACATAATGTAGCTCTTTTCTAATTTCATTAATATGGTGAAACGCACAGAAAGATGCCCTGACCTGTCCAAATTAACATTAACAATGTTTCTCCTTCTGTGTTGATCAAGCACATCTAAATGATGGCTAAGAGTTGACCAACAAAAGGTAATTGATTTTTCTGACATTTATTTGCTTACATCCAATAACCTCATGCCTCAAAGTAAGTTCATCAGTATGCTGAAAAACAAGCTCCAGCTTCTGGTATTTGAAAGCTTGAATGGCTGCTGCTCAATCTTATAAAGCTGGAAAAAGCTAGAAATAGAAGTATTCTGCATGAAGGAGAAAGATAGACATGACTGCCCAGCACAGCAGCAGTGATACACAGAATTCAATCAGTTACACCCCCATCTTCATTAAACATCAGTTTTCAATTTGCTGTAGCTTCAGCTTATGAAGTGCTTTTCACATTTAAAAGGGGTTAAGTCTAAAGAATCAAACTATTGACATATTTGTTCAATTCACTATGCAGTACATTTTTAAAACAGTGGCAATATCCTGCATCGTTTGACTATCACTGCTAGGATAGAGTGCACTGATCTGCTACACATTGCACCTGTATTCCAGTACAGATATTAAACAACCCAGTTTGTTCTTTGGAAATATCCTCTTTAGGGCATTCAAGTGTATCCAAAACAGAAATGAGCTCAGATGATTCAAATAGTTAAAATAATGACAAACACTGGCTTTGCCAGGGAGACATACAAAGCACTGGGAAGCCACAGCATTGCAACCATTTTATATTAGTGGCTGTTTCTTGTCCACCTTCCAAGCTATGTAAAAATGCCCACAGATATCACAAGAGAACCACTTATAAAAATAATTTTTGATTTATGTAGGAAATTAGGCTAAAAGCACTGAAAGGCATGAATCAAACACCTTAAAAAACTTGCTCAGAATGACAAGGTAGCAAATTCATTTGTTGGAAGGTCCAATTTGAGACCTTCTCTTTAACTCAAGTGTAACAAAGATTTATGCACAATTCAGACACCAAATTCCAGGGCCACTTATTTGCTTTTCATGCAGGTTGTTTAGTTTCATGTCCATCATTCTTTGGACACAGCTATAAGCCTCATTATTTATTTCTAGCAATCAAGGCAGCCTCAAAGTCTGATTTTCGCAGGTTGTTGTTTCTATGTCTCCCAAAAAGGAAAAAATCTGATTTGTTGGAAAAATCCGTTGGTATTTATGCGTTGTGAACTTCTCTCAATGCACATAAGCTTTTCAGCTATTTTTTTCACTGATAATTTACAAGGCTTTTCCACTTAGCAAGCAGTTAAGGTGTCTTCATTCATCAGTCATAAACAACATGAGACTGTTTTTACTGTTGATAAATTCTGGACTTTTAGGGATGTTCTTGCAGCAGGTTGGGAACATGGCCAGTGTGATACAGCTACAGGAATGAGGTTACTTGTTAATCTCTTTTGAAATACAATTTTTGCATAAATATAGACTCCAGAAAGCAACTGATTAACCTGCAGGCTATAAGTGCACAGTATTCCAACTTGAAATGTTCATTACAAGCTTGCAGTTTAGAAAATACTGGATGAATCTCAGCAATTTACTCAGTATTTAGCCTAAGTGGCTTCATACCCAGGAGTAATTACATTGTGCATGCTCTTCCAGACAGGAATGCTGGGATGCTTTGCATAACAGAGCTGTAACTGATTTTCTTCCTAGCTGAGCCTTGGTAAGTTAAAGTAGCCACAATTTTAGCAGAATCCTTTAGTTGTCTGAAACAAAACATGGTATTGATCCTTTGCCAGAGGAGGATAAGAGTGGGCAGCAACCCACAGGATCAGGTTCCTCTTCTTACTCCGTTTTGTGTTTTTCATTTGGACAATTTGAAGCCTAAGAATGACAATCCCTCAACATTTGTGAAATTGTGACTTTGTGCAAATCAGAAGGTGTGTTATCTTCAAATGAAACCTTTGATTCAACAATTCTAAACACACTGGCACTTGCAAAGTTGTAGAGATTAATTCACACAGCTGTGAATTGATTTATCTCTTACTGATTTGGCTACATTGATTATTCTGATGCCTTCTTAACGGGCTTAACTTTGGATGTCATTTTTAGTATATGTGCTTACTATACTCCTCTCATTTGATTAAATTAGAGCTGTGAATCAATTCTCTCTGCCATGCAACTGAATTTTCAGATATGGTTTCACTTCATTTTATATGAGGTTATTTAGCCTCCCTCTGCCCCCCCAGACTGTTTCAATAAATGTGTATTCATTCTACAGGGTTGCAAATGGAAACAGTATTTAACTTTTACTTATTTTAATAGTTAGGCTCATGGGTAAATCTCACTCAGAATCACAGAAGGGATACATTTGCTAACTTACAACATCTTTCCCACTTAACAAGCTTCTCAGCTTTTTGGAATGAAATCCCTGCAAATTGAGGCAAATTTCTCATCAGTGATTCTGGAAACTGGTGGATACTTGACAAGATGTGAATACAAAAACAATGCAGTGGCTTCTCCTCGTGTTCATATTTACCCAACTCCTCCTTTCTTAGTCTTCTTTCTGTTTATTTGGGGTTTTATTTTTGTTGTTTTGTTTGTTTTTGCTGGTTTTTTTTTGTTTGTTTCATACCTCACAGGAAGAAGAGTAAAAAGATTTTTAGATGCCAACAGTTAAAAAACCCCCACACCATTAAATGATTTTTGCAACCAAAAGGAACAGTCTTTGTAAAATAGCCCCAAGACTGGCTTTGCACCAGAGTTTACATTCACAGTAGAGGATACAGAGTCTCATGAATGGGCACATAATGTTGTAAGCTATAGTGCAGCTGTAGATGCAGCCCTATGTCACTTTTTGGAATTTCTATATGTCCTAAAAACCAACTCTTCCTTTTTCCATAGTTTCAATTGCAGGTTTTAAGAAATTATTTTGTAATATTTTTGAAGTGTAAGACTTTTCTGTAAAATCTTTTATTCAAGATCCAGTAAAAGTGATGAGGGCTGTGCAAAGGAGTGCAGCAGTGAGTGCTTTCATTTTATGTGAAACTTCCATAAATAGGAAACACTCATGTCCAAGTGATTCATTACTATACAAAGGGATGCTTTTTCTCTACTTGAGGAAGAGGAATTAGACAGAAACTAGATGTTAGAATTATATACCTGCATACACTGCTGCTCTTGACTGTGAATAACTCAATGAATTCTTTTCACCGCTCACTGTGTCCATTTCTAGTGCTTTTTTGAGAGAACAGTTCCTCTGACTACATCACAACATAATCCCAAAGGTATGAGCATTTTCATATGATGCTCAATAAAATGTATTGATCCTCTATGATTAGGCTCTACATTTGCTTCAAAGAAGGTTTGAACCTTTACAGAAAAAGGAACAGAAGCCATTGTCTTCTGTTAATCAAGCCTACTAGTTTTCTTCTCTAATATAAGTTTCCCTACTTCACTGTAACTCTAGAGTTTTATGTAGTTTACTGCATAATTCTTATGGAAGTAAGTGGTTTAGAGTTTGAGAGAGGTGGAGTACCAAGGCAGTCACAGAAAGGTGAAGATACTTTACAGGATTTTTACCTAGCACAATACCACTTTATAGTCAAAAGCCATGAGTTTTAAGGTCTTGACTGAACTTTGCTAAAACCCTCAACTTTATTGTAGTGATTCCACACTTTACCTTCTTCCCAAGTACTGTCCCTTACAGCATCTGCTGTCAGCAGCTTCTCTGTGCTGTCTGCCTTTGATCTGATTGAGACTACACTGGAACAGTAGAGCACACACATGTCTTGACAGAGAGGCCTGAGAGTAGCTTCTAAACCTAAAATACATCGCCTTCACATCAGCAAAACTTCCTTAAATTCATTTACAGCTATCTTAGACATAATTACAGCACAGTCATCCTTTACTTGGGGTTTCTTTGTATGTGCACAGCCCTCTGTCATTCTGATCAATGCAGGGAAATATTTCAATATACTTGCAATGCATGCATTTTCATTGCTCACATTAAATCTAATTTACTATTTTCACAAGCTATCTGGTGCTAATTACAGACAATGGGAATTACATTAAGCAGGAGTTATTGTTTTTTAAGAATACAGTTTGATAGTCAGAAACCAAAATTCTGCTCTGATAGCACAATTTCACTGTACTTATTTTTTTGCTTTGGGAAAACTGTAAAACACCTAACACCTCTGACCTCAGTACACTTCTTGTTATTGCCAATTCATAGCTAAATATAATTCTTAAGAAAATCAATTTCATTTTAATGGTATGCTGCTTCTCTGCACAGACACCTTCTTCAATTCCCCTTATGTCCTTAGTCTGCACTGAAATGTCTGAAATAAGTAGGTATTGGGGACACTCACTGGGATCAATGGTGTCTTTAATGCTTTTTAACTGGCAGGAACCTTCCTGTGGCATTGAAGACAATGTGCAGGGACAGTGTGCTCATGGTGCTTATTTACATCTCATTCTCATTCTTTGTCCTTGCTCCTGCTGCCCAGAGCCAGGTTCGGTGCTGCCAGGTGTGCTCACTGCATGTGCAGCATGGCAGGGAATGAGCCTGGTTCTGCTGGGAGGTAAAGAATTCTGGCCCCTCTGCCACCAACCCCAGAACCAGCACCACTAACCCTTGACCCAGGCTGCAATGTGTGGCTTGGGACTCACTGATCTCCATGGCTAAGGACTGCACAGGGGCAATGCTCACAGCTGGCCACCCTTTGCTTTGGTAAGCATCCTGAGCCCTGTTCCCTCCAGGCATCTTGGATTTCCCATTCTGAGAGCTCTAACCTTAACCTAAATCCCTTGTAGAGTCCCAGGAGCTCAGCCACATGCCCTGACTAATCATGAGCGGTGAATTCCACTAGCAACCCCCATATCTCTGTTCCCTCCCCCTTAAACCACACTCTTAGTACATGACTAAGCTACAGCTTTCTTCTTTTCTTTGGACAGGAACAAACACTGAGATGTTTTCCCATGTAGGAATCCTGGTGCCAAACCACGCAGAAATTCTGGTTGTGTACCTTCACTTTTCCCTATCTCAGTTAACCAAACTGCTGTTAATCAAGTTAAGCAGTCCTATGCTAAGAATCTGTTCACAGATACTCAGAAAAATGTTAACTGCAGATGTTTACTGCAAACTGGAGCACTCAAACCACCCCAGCAATCCACATTCAGGGCAGGTCACAGCAACAGAATGAGATGGACACAGTCCTCAAGGCAGAGGCCAAGGAATTAGGATTTCTGAATACACTGTGATGTGAACTTGCTGTGTGTTTCAGATGACCTGACAAGGCACAATAGCTCTCAGCTCACCTTGGCTGATGCCACAGTGGTTGTGAGTTGTTACAAAAAATGCTAGAGGAATACTGGCCTTGAAGACACCTGAGCACAGCTTAAAGAATACAACAGTTCCTACAGTACAGCCAGGAGAAAGACAATGTCCTCTGCAATGCAAGTCAGTAACTTCCAGGGAAGTTGTGGATGCCTCATTCCCAGAGGTGTTCAAGGCCAGGCTGGATGGGTCTTTGAGTAATCTGGTGGAGTGGAAGGTATCCCTGCCCATGGCAGGGGAGTTGTAACTAGGTGATCTTTAATGTCCTTCCAACCCAAACCACTCTATGATTCCATGAACTCAGAGCAAATACTATCCTCAAAGATGATGCCATTCAGGCAACAAATGCTGCTGCTTGAGATGCTGAGCTCTAAAACCTAGAGGAAGAATTAAACCTATTGTAAGCTCTAAAGCCTAGAGGAAGAATTAAACCTACTGCAAGTTTTCTGTTTCAACTATGTTATGTCCATATTCTACATGAAAAACAAACAGAGCTGGAACAAAGGTGCCACATTACTACCTATTTATGATTGCACCAACCACTTAATGAATTGCCTGTGTTTTCTCTTGTACCTGCCATCCTTATGCTGTGCTACAGAGCACATGGATGTGTTTTTACCATCAGACAGATAATCTTCAGGAGCTGCCTTTCCTTCATTTGTCAGAAGTAATGCTCTGTACACCTCTGCTGGGAATGCTGAGCTGGCTGCTGAATACAGAGCCAAGAGGTGTAGATATTGGCTTCCTTCCTTTTAATTATCATCTCACATGTAAAGGAGACTGTTTTATCTTTCAGAGCACAAGGGTCATATAAATAGTCTTTAGTACAGAAAAGAGCTAGACAGTTTCATGGTTATAATTTAGAATGTATTTCCATTTCAGTTATTTAGTCTTGAAGCCAAATGAAGCAGAGAAATGTGAGGTTTTTATGATATTATCTCTTCCAAAAATATTGTTTTGATCTTACTCAAATCTTTCTTCCTGATAAGCCAAAGACACTTTGTTGAAATTAGCAATTTTTATAAAAGTGAAAAGGAAATACTCCAGCAACTTCCCAAACCCAGATGGAAAGAAGTAAGGCCATGTGTTTTCTTTTCACATTTTTCCCTCCCTTAAAACTATATTAATAAAACCAATTCATCAAAAAGTTCAGCTACAGTGTAAGTATCCTCATTTAAATACATGCCATCAGTGTTTGAACATAACCATGATTGGTTCTTTTTTTTTTAGATTACATTCATTTGAGGAATTTCACTAGGTAGATGTAATATAGACTTTTCTAAGTCCCTTGACTGAGTACAGCATGACATTCTGATTAAAAGATTAGCACTGCACTGTATCAGTAGAACACATTTTAAATGGATTAGGAACCGATGGCTGGACAGATCGCAGAACAAGTTACTATTCAGAGAAATAAGGGGATTTCTTAAACCATGGAACTGCAAAATTGAGCTAAGACTCATAGTCCTGCACAGAATTTTTTGTTGCTCTGCACTTTGAAACAGAAAAAGTTGAAATAATATGTAAACACATTTGCATCTAGTTCTCATTAAAAACAGCCAGCTGGGTCTTAACACCAGATACTACTTGCATGAAACACCAGGAAGATGATTCTCTTTTAATGTGCTTCTGTACTTGTGTGACAAGGGAGAGAGAGCACCACCACTCTATGAACACCAGCCATTTCTACAAGAGCAGAAACCATCAGAGCTGTCCGAACATTTCAGCAATGACTGCATTTACCATGTCTGCCTCAAACAGGCCGGATTTATTAAAAGACCCAGCCTGATCCCATTGTGGTCTCCAGAACCCTGCAAAGACCTTCTGAAAACGAGCCAAGATGTCCAGGAACAATTCCCAGTTTGGTTCCACCATCACTTTAAAGCCTGCAGGACTATGAGCACAACTGTAGCTGTGCAAGCTGGTCCTGTTTGCACTACTGACAAATGGGGGGTGATAACTTGCCTGAACACTCCCAAGTCAGGGAATTCCCCTGCTCCCACTTCAGAGGGGTGAGGTTACAAGACATATGTTTTTCAACAACCGATTCATGGCTCTCGGCAAAACTTTGAAATATCATCACAACGGAAATACCATGTCTCACAACATGGTATTCCTGGCCAACAAAGAAAAATACAGGTCTTAAAACATCCTTCATTAGTTTTCAGAGGGTTGAGGAAAGAAACCCTGGAGCAGCCATGCTTATGAATCTCAATTTGTAAAGAGCTTGGATTAAACAGGGTCAAAGAAGAGGGTTAAGAGGGAGAGATAAAGCACCCTTTGCATCTCAGGTGAGGCTCAGTAAGGGAGGAAGGAATCTACAACATGTGCCTAAGTGGGATCCTAAACCTCAGGGACCTTTTTGCTGTGTGTGTAACAAGGCTTTAACGAAGTCCTCTTCATTAGATAAGATTCTGTGAACCTGAATTGCAAGTAGCTTGCAATTTGGGAAGGCAGCTTAAAAATTTTCGGTGCTTAATTGTGAAGAAAAAGTCTTAAAAAAAATTCTTGGGGGCTGGAACAACTCTGCTACCTTTGACTCTAAGCAAAGAAAAACTTCCTGGCCTTTAAGTGTGTGGGCACATGGGATCACTATTCCCACAAAACCAGGTATGTTGGTTAGTGACAGAGGGGAGGATCTGGAGAGCAGCAGAAGCACTTGGCCTGTCCAGCAGCTGGAAATGAGGAAATTGCCACAGACTGGAATCTCCCTCTACCACATTCCCTCTATTTTCAAAGGGAGGGAAGAAGATAGGCCTAAGGTCACCAATACATTTCCTACCTCCCTTTCTACAGGAATGTGACCAGAATACATTACACTTAGTGATATGAGAGTATTTTTGCTTGACAAAGTTTGAAATTTAGAGAAAAGGGCTAAAGTGCTGTCTGCTTAATTAAAAACAACTAATCCCCTAATAATGCCACCACCAAAAATTATTTGTCTTTTGGCAAACACATTTTCCTATCCTGATAAAACTTATCAAAATAATGTGCATCTGCTTCTGTCTTCTCCTCTATATGTGTGTGCAATCAGGTAAATAAACATGCACTAAAGCATCGAGACAATGCACCTTGGTTATCCTTTTGGGTACTATTTTTGTTTCCCCTCCATCATTACTCTTGCTGTTTCTGCAGCATAGTGTCACTTCTAAGCACACGTCTGCAAAACCAAAAGAATTCTTTGTTATCTTCATCCTCCCAACCAAGTTTGATTTATCTTAGCACCAGGTATCAAACCTGAAATATAAACATTTTTTCCCTGACACAAGGAATTATCATAGAGTCATAGAATATCCTGAATTGAATGGGACCCACAAAGAATCACAGGATTTATAGCTGTTCCTGGTTAGGGGGGAAAAAAATAAAAATGAAATCACAGGATTCACTTCTTAGGTGACTGTACCTCATGGATGCAAAAATCATATGACCAAATCCTCCCCTCTCCAAATATTTAGTTTGCTGACACATACTGTAAAGTGACTTACATTTGATCATGCAATAGTCTAATGAATCAATCAAAATCACCATTTCAGTCCAGGCAGCGCAGAGCATAATAATCAAAATTACAAACAGAACTGTTGCATTGATTTTTGTTAATCTAATCTCCCCCTTAGCACCAGCCTACCATTAGATCCTTACACCTCTCCAGCTCCTGCCTGGCAGCAGTGACAGCTGGGGCTGTAGCTGTATTGACAGCATTCTCACTAAACAAAGCTAGCCATTATCAAAGTATGTTCATCAAAAAATGTGACAACTGTCACTCCTGACTCAAGGATTGTATAACCATAATGCAACTCTCTTTCTAATACTGCCATAAAATTAATAAATAAGAGCCTGGCATAAAGCAGGGAGATACTTATTAACTTCACTTTTTGTACCACTTAATATACCATTGTTTTAATTGTGTTCGTTTGTTATATCTCTGCTCTACAGAAAGCTGCTAGAGTGGTTTGTAAATCCCACTGTGTCAAAAGACAAACAACTGACTCAGCCTGCAGTGCAGGAATAGGCAACAGAAAATCACTTAATCCCCAGGTGGTTTAGTTCTACCCCACTGACTGTGATAAAGGTGTAGACACAGGAAAGCAGATTTAGTACAAATATCAAAAGCAAGGCTCAAATCCTAGGTCCCAACTGGCCTCTTAGTGTACCTCTGAAATTCAAGGGCTGGGATAAGAAGGCTGCTTCAAACAGTCAACAAGTATTTCCTTCCATATAAACCAGCTCTTCATGAGGCTGGGAAAATAGTGGCCACAGCATTACTCATAAGAGGCTCCTGACCCTAAAAGACATAATAAGGTCAAAAAGTGTGCTGAGAGCTGCACCACTAATTAATGCTCTCATCCACAAGTAATACATGGAATTCTACATAACTTGTTATCCCAAAAAGGGAAAACAATGTTGCTCTGGTTTGCCTTCTGAAAGATCCTCTCTTTCATCATTATCAGGACTGTAAAGAAATTAACTTCCTTATTTAGTTGCCTAATGCTTAGTGATGTGAAAACTCCTATGTGTCACTGAGTAAAATGGACAAGATTAAAAACTGAGCATCTTTTGGCAACACTACTGAAGATAAGTTCTCTGGCAATAAGAGATTTTTTAAATTTGAAAAAACCAACCAAACAAGCAAAACACAACAAACCCAAATAACCAAACAAAAACCCCCAAGATTCAAACTACAAAAAAAAGGTCAGTTCCACAAATTATTCGAGCTCTGGTTGCCTTGCATGAAAAATCTACTCTAACTCTTCGGTCTTGTGTGCTCTATGCTGCATACATAATTAAAGCCTACCATTTTTTATTACAGAGAACAAGGGGCTAGATTTTTACCAGCAATATAAAAATAACATGACATTTGCTTTGGAAAGCTAGTAAAAATTTTGTGATCAAATGCAAGGTGTTCTATGGAAGCTTCCTTTCTCTATCATTATCTGTCATTTTCAGTCAAAACACAGCTAATATTGGACATCTGGGAGAAAGGCTGCTTTTGCAGGCTTTGCTTCATGAGCAGAATATGGCAAATAACAGAATATTTTAAAGATTTTCCCCTTTGTGGTCAGAAATAAAAAGCATAATAAACATGTTAAAAAGGGCTAATGAGTCCCAAGCAGCAAAATCTTCATCTTTCGAGGACTTTTATGAACCGTAATTATCTAATTACTGTTAATTGGTTGAGTGGAATGAGGGAGTACTATGGGTGTAGGAGGGCATGCATTGTGCTGCACACTCAGAACTCATCCCAGCACCATTGGGTGTAATACACAACTTGCTCAGGAAAATCAACAATTTACATGAAAAGTTTTTTGATTGGATTTGCAGTTTTCATCTGTGGTTTAAAAACTATTGCTGATTCTTCACGCCCTGTGCATGCTAAGTTAGAAAAGTTGACTGGCTTCCTCTCATACCCACGAGATCTAGAAAAATCCATAGAATATACATTTTTACTCTGTTTTTTACAAAAACACCTTCACTCTAAAAATTGCACACTGCAGCCCTGAAGAAACCCTGAAGCAACTGATTTTTTGCATCCTGAATCCCAGGCACATCGCAAAGGGCTAACTCTAATGCAGTTTGCCAAAATGGACTCCGTGGACCCATCATGAAGACTTAAAAACTTCTGAAAATTGGAGTTTTGGCTCATGGTGATGCCACTCTGTTTTTGCACGTGTGATTTTAAGTATCTCTAAAACAGTGGTAAATGGTCACCACCAGTGAGGGTTGTGGCAGTGCTGTGTCTCAAGGATTAACCCCACTTCAAGCAGTTTAATGGGGGTGAAATGATCAGAAAAGTACTGTTTAAGCACAATAATACAGTTTGTGATAGTCAACTTTGTGCCAGAACACTTTTGCAGGTATGATTATTAAAATCTCATCTAAGCTCTACGCAACATGAAGAGCAAAATTATTTGCTTAACTAATTGTTGCTCAGATCTAGCAGAACTTTGGATGAGTGGCCATATGGTGAAGAGGGCTGTGAAGAGTCAAGCTTTTTTTCTCCAGAAATTCAGAACAAAACTAACTCACAATGCTAGACAACTGGAATATCTGACTAATATCTTGATCATTGGTCAAAAGCTTTCCTCTTCTGAGAAAACAGAATGTAAGGATTTTCAGATTTATGAAAAGAAATGGAAGGGAAAACAAATGGGAGCACACTATCTGGCACACATCATTACCTGCTCACCCGGGTGGGCAAGGCACAAACTGAGCCTAATGGCCCTCCTTTGTCTTCTAAAACATAGCCCAAGGCCCTAAACACATTACTTACTGCCCAGAAATCAGTGTTTCATTTAACAGCCACTTTGCTTATTAACACCTACTGCAGTGACAGTTCTGTGTGACAGTGCACACACACAGCAGCATCACTGTCACTACAAGATTAACAGGCATGTCAGAGTTTGAAGAGCAGCCCAGATCTGTTGAATCAGGGAAGGATAGACGCATCATTGCTGCCTACTCCTCAAATCTCAAGTAATTGGACCAGTAAAGTGCTGTCCCTGAGAGGCTGGAAATGCACTGGCTCCTTCAGTAATAGATGCCTCTGCCCAGTTAGCAAAATGGGATAACATAGGTCTTTTAAAAGAAAATAGGAAGGTATGCTTCAGCATGGAGGATCTCAGTGAGGGCAGTGAGACCTCAAAGAAATGAGAAGGGTAATCTGAATACAGAAGAAATATTGCTGTCTGCACTTATATCATAGTTATATTTTGCAACCCACGGTAGTTGTGAAAATAGGCACTGCTTTTATTCTGTTTAGTTTCCTAGAAAAGCTGAGATTAAGTGCCCTTTGGAAGATCATTTCCACTTAACTACAAAAACACTGCTCTCACTATATTACTATTACTGCACTACTTCATGCTGTACATTTCAGACAAAATGCTATGCCCAAAATAGTTACTCTCATATTTTGCTTTGCAATATGTTTTCCCCCCAATTTCTCTTACAGGCTGGCTGTGCTTCCAATGAAAGAAAAATTCCCATGTTCAACTGGACCAGAGATGCTAAACAATGTGTCATGGGTCCAGAGCCTCAGCAGTGCTTTTAGCCTCAGCCTCTTTTAGTACTGGACCGTAGGAAAAGCGAGTGAGGACTTGGGGATTTTGCTCAGCAGCATAATAAAACCCCCATCCTTCCAATGTTGTTTAGAAACAGTAACAACAATTTCAAAAGTAGCTTGAATAGCACTTAAATTCATGTTCCAGACTTCCACTGTCAGTCTCACACCATAATAGCCCAGCATTCTATAGGGAAGAGCACAGACATACAATTGAAAGCTGTACAAACTGTTCTACTTCCTCCATGTCTTGTAAAAGCCCGGCCTAAATTTTTCAATAAATTGAACACTTGTTCTCATTCTGTGTACCAACCTAAACAAATCTGTGAGAATTTCATGCTCTTTCTAATCTTTTCTTTGCTATCCCGATGTTGACATCAGATTTATCACAAGAGTTTCTACCCATCCATGATTAATTTTGTAAGCAGCACTATAGGACGATCAACAACACATTCTCTTAATTTTACATCTGATCATCCAGCAAACATCATTTTCTCCTGAAGTGTTTTCCACAAAGAAATGTAGAAGTAGGAATTAATGTAGTCTTGAATTAATTTCCCTCATCAGCCAGATGGTTTAATTACTGGAAATGAAAGAGCCAAGAAGGAAGACTCCTTGTACCAAATTCAAAAGGCTATAGAATGTAGCATTCCTTGTTTATTTGAGTCTCAGTGAAATCCAGAGTATTAAAACACGTGTGGAGAAATTTCACTTAAAATCACAACACTTTTTCTGCTCTCTTTCAAAGTGAAACCTATTAAATCAAAAAGCCATTTTAAAAATTGGCTGTTTTCTACAGTGTGAATATAATTGAATGTACAGACCTTTTCCAATGCAAGTTTTAAGTGGGAAAGTAATGATAAAAGATAATGTAAATATCACTCCAGTGCCCCTTTCCACCTGTGACTCACACTATTATGTGCTTATGAGCGCCACATCTTGATATCCTTGGAAGCCTGCAGGTATTCTTTGTATTTTATACATCTCAAGAGTCAAATTTCGATTTTCTTCCCCACCCCTCTTTTCTTCTTTTTATTTTTTTCCTTTTTTAAAATTACATAAGTTTTTAAATAAGCAAAGTTTTGATGTTTAAGTGTGAAATTAGGATTTTTGACAAATCTGTTGACAATATTCCAACCCTCTGTGGTCCACTGAAATCCACCACAGCCGCACAAGTAGCATTGCAAGACTACAACTTATATCAAAGTGTGATAATAAAAATATAAGTTAAAAATACTACCTGCTACTTTACCTTTTTCATCTAGTGGGTTTGGAATCACAAACACATATTTGTTTTAATTTCTGTGACTTTCTGGTACGTTAAAGCACAGCAATACAAAAGGATCATAAGTCAATTCAGTTACTATGGCACTGTCTGAATGTCAGTGAATAGACTAATCCTGGTTGGAATTTGGCAGCCTTCTCTACCTTCTCCTCTTCCTTCTTCATATTTTGGTCTTCCTGACTCTGACCAAATCTTACCTGGACTATGTGGGAAGGGTGGCCACTTGCCCAGGGGCTGCTGTGGTGTATCTGCTGACAATTGTGCTATTGTCCCTTTTTGGTGTAAAGCAAAAACATTTTCAGTCTTAATCTCTGCATCCCAGTTCCTGGATAATGCACCTCAGTGTGCTGGGAGTTTTGATTAACATGTAGAGCTCTGAGACTCTTTACCAAAGGCAGCAGGGCAGAACAGTGTTTTTCAAATTGCATTGCAGGAGGAAGCTCATTAGATCTGCGATAAAGCTACCTGATCATCACAGGCAACAGCTCCCATTGGCTTCTGTAGATTGAGTTGTAGTCCTGAATGAGCACAATCTCATTTATTAAGTCCTTGTTCATGGCCTCATTGTATTTCTCTCTGGCTAGTGATTTGCTCTGGTTCTTCTTCTGATATGCTCCTTAGTAGAAACATTCTCAGAGAGATACAACGTATTACCTCCCCAAATGAAAACATTCTAGAGAAGTAATCGTTTATGACCATGACTTGAGAGGAAATCTTTCAGGATTCTGAGGTCATTTGCATTTGTATTAATCTCCAAAAGCTCTGCTGAACTTTCCTGCACTTACAAAGCTGCCTATAACTTTCACACTATCAAATAGGTTATGGTACTATACCTTTCACTTTGGGGGTTTATCCTATTCAGAAATAGGAGACATTGCTTAAATCTTTCAGAGTGAAGTTCATCTGGGCATTTCAAGGTTCATGTATTCAGTGAAGTTAAATGTTTCCCTTCAAGTATCCCTGGAGGAGTGGGCTAAAAGCTTTATTGATATTCAGAAGATTCCTATTTCTCAGAACCAACATAGCTTTAACTGAGCATGAAGATTCAACTGCTGGGAGCAGGAACAGTGACATGGAAACCACCAAAAAACAAGTCCAAAGTGTAGTAACCAGCAGCACAAATTCCATCAGGAGGCTGGTCCCTGGTGTTGTGCCCCAGAGACTGATAGTGAGGCCAAATTAACATCTCCACTGGTGCTGTGGATGAGAGCAAATATCCTCAGCAAATGTTCAGAAATGTAACTCTGAGGAGTGACTGATGCACTGGAGGTGCCATTCAAAGACATCTCAACAGATTAAAGAAATGAACAGGCAGGAATACAATGGAGTTCAATGGGAAATGCAAAGTCCCACATCTGAGAAGGAATAACCCTGAGCAGCACTATAGGCTTGACACCAACTGTCTCGAAAGCAGCTTTGCAGAAAAAGACCTGGAGGTGCTGGTTGTCAACAAGATGAGCAGAGCCAGTGACACATCTTTGTGGCACTGAAGGTTGAGACCATCCTAGGCCGCATCAGGAAGAGCATTGCCAGCAGGTCAAGGGGGGTGATCCTTCCCCTCTGCTCTGCCTTGGGGAGACACATCTGAGTGCTGTGTCTTGTTCTGGGCTTCCCAGTGTGAGACAGACATGAGCATGGGCTGCAGGAAGCCAAATGAAAGGGCACCATGAGGGGTGGCTGACATTGCTGGATCAACCTGGAGAAGAGAGGGCTCAGGGAAGCTCTCACTCATGTCTATAAATACCCAGGAGAGTAAAGATGATGAAGTCAGACCCTTCTCAGAGCTATCCAATATCATAAAGAAAAGTAATGGACACACAAAAATACAAGACATGCAATTGAAACAATAAGGAAAAAACACCTCTTGACTGTGAGAATGGTCAAACGATGGTGCAGATTTACCCTAGGGGCTGTGGAGTCTCCATCCTTGAGAATGTTCATTGCCGGATACAATCCCGAGCCATCTGCTCTGGCTGACCTTCCTCGAACAGTCGGTTGTACTAAACCACCTCCAGAGGTTTCTGATCACCTCTTTTTGTAAACCAATGACACAACTGGTTTTAGTTTCCATCACACAATATTAATAAACACAGTAATTCTTTCTGTTGCAACAAATGTGTTTAATTTAAAAGTGCAAGATTAAAACTACTTATATTCTAATCTCTAAATCACAGTTTTCTTTGCAAAATAGAAGAAACTGAAGATTAGAATGACTCCACAAGTAAAGCATGTGTACATCCACACAGATGAAAGAATATTTGCTACTAAATTTTTCTGCAACATGGCACTGCCTGGGTAAAGACAGAATGGATTTGCTATCTCTGAATGTTAAAGAACAAGGAAAAAAAAAAAAACAAACCCAAACAGCCAAAATTGTTTTCCTATCCCCTCTCTTTGTGCTCTTTTCCTCTGAAAATGTTAATCCATACACTCATTTTGTGTTCATAACTCCATCCCACTCTCTCTACTAATCTTTTATTTGCTTTCTTTCGTGAAAAATCTTTGTTAGGATGTACCTAGGCTGATGGGCAAGAAGCAAATCAAGAAACTTTCTCTCTGAGCTCTGGCATTCAGTTTAGTTAATTGAAATCTTTCAGGTCTAACAAATCCACTTTTATTTCTCAAGGTAGCTAGGAGAGAGTCACAAAAGCATCTTTGCACAATAAAAAAGAAAAGAGCTGAATGTTATTTCTGACAAGATTTGCAATGAACGTTCACAAAGAGGAAAAAACTGCAAAGAAGTTTATAGTAGCCTGGAAACATGAATGTGTCATATTCTTAGCATGACGAGTACTTACTGCTATTTTGTACAAATACATTGCCCTGGAGAGATGAAACCCTCGTTTATTATGCTGGGAAGTTATAGCTAAACCTCACACTTTCCATAGCGACAGACAATTTTCACTACAGCAATATCCTGTCACAAAGCAGCATTCTACTTTACTGCAAGATTCTCTGAACTTGCACTTATGCCTCTCTTTGAGTACCTAGTTTCCAAAGGTTCTCGCAGAACTTTGTCCTTGGTGCATCATCTTTATAGCAGAACAACTTCTAAGCTTTGACTGCTCTGGTCTACCTCCAGTTGGAGACATGGAAATCGAGGTTATCCACAATAAAAAGAGGTAGAAAATTGCCATGCTAAAATTCCAACTTTCACCTACTTATTTCAAATTTCTACCTGACCAAACACTTCTGTGAAAGAAACTGGAATCTTTGCTCAAATTAAAAAAAATAATTTTTAAAAAGTTAATGCTATAAAGCTTAATGCTTTATGAGATTCAGGTTGCTGACACAAGTAATAATAGCCAGTCAACCAGAATACTTTAACAAACCCCTGGCAAGCAACAGACAATGGTTGCCACTTCGAAGTAACTATTGTTCACTAAAAAATAACTATTAAGTAACTAGTATTCACTAGTCTTACCACACTACCCTTCCCTTCCCTCCCTCTCCTCCAACAGAACAGCTTTTGGGTGCCTTCTCTTTTCTTCCAGGTTTTTTCTTTCACGAGGAAGGAAAAAGATCTCTCCTTTGCTAGGAGAACTCTGTCAATGACATTGTACTTTTGTGCTCAACTTTCAGCTTTCTACCAAACTAATGAAACTGAGCTTCCCATTGACCAAGTGGACAGAGAGTAGGATACTAACAATTTTACTGCAGTTAACTAAAGACAAACAAGTGAGACTTAACCTGTTCTTACGTATGGCAACAAGCAGCACTCACAAATTTTTTCCCCTACTGAGCAGTGTTATTGTAAAAGTCTTGGACTTCTGCACTTATGGCTTTTTCAAGCACTGACATTCTTCTAATCACTTTGCTACAAACTATAAAAATTCTGAGTGTCATAATGTCTGAAAATTTCCGTCCTAGGGATCCTACAATTGTATAAGCCCAGGTTTCTTTTTCTAAAAAGTGGAAATTTAGTTGCAGAGAGGACTTTGAAAAAAAAACTTGAAAAAATCTAAAAGAATAATTAGAAAAGTGTGTCACAAGGGAGTTTCTTTAAAATCACTATTTTTAAGCAAGTCTCAGCATTTTGAATGTCTGGCTTTAACAATATTGCTTAGTTGCACAGCGTAAGAAAATTGTATTTCTGTAGGACCAACTCAATAGTTCATGTTTCAACACATATTAATAATTAACTAGCACGGTTTGGGAGCATAGGTCAGCCAAGCTTCTCGTTTCTGTGGAGCAAAAAATAACGTATATGAGGTTCTGATATGCCTAATAGAAAAATAAAGTCTTGTCCCTATGCAGTAATTCTTTCAGCAAGTTTTCGGCTGAGGCAGCAAGAATCTGTGTGACTGTTGAGCACACACACCCACCCGTTTAAGAGTGCAGAATTCCCTTCGTGTCCACCCTTTCGGGTAGAGACCAGGAAAGAAGGGACAGCCTTGGCCCGGGCTGCGGCTCCGGGCGCTGTTCGTGGTGCTGAAAAGACGCTCGAGGGCACAGGCACCGGCCCGAGTTGTGCTCGCAACTGTGAACTGCACTTGCGGGTTGCATTCGAGTGACATCAAACTGCCTTTGAAACACATCTGCTCCAGAGACGCTGTTACAAAAATAACTGTTCCATGACACAAGCGTGCAGATCTAAAACTAATGGATGTATATTCATGGATCACCCTTGGATGACTCCATGCTACAGCAACTTGTTCTAATAAACAGACAAAGGGCTTTTTTTTCCCCTTAGATAACTGGTTGAATAATGTGACTACCTGAGTACATACAGGGACTATCAAGACTGTGGACTTTGTGCATACCTAAGAACCAAGTGATAGTTTTCTGACACCACTGATGGTATTTTAGCTCACTTCCTGCAATCTTTATAAAAGCAGAGCACCAATCAGCTTGCTGAATGAGGAGTTCTGGTTTCTGAGCCTTTTCAGCAATATACAAGAAAAAAAATTGCAAAAAGACTTGAAGCTTTTTTTGGTTGGTTGTTTAAAACCCCTTGATGTTGTGTTCTTCTTTGTTAGAACTGTCAAGTAAACTGGAACAATGCAAGAGTTCAGAATCTTAGTAACTATCACAAGCAGAAAAATCAAAAAATTTCTGCAAAACTGCATACCTAAAAATAGAAAAGCTGATACCAGTATTTTATTAAAAGGAGATTCTCCTTTTGATAGCCAGTAGCCATAACCATCAGGCATATCACAGAAAAAAAAGTGCATTTGGGTTTCACATCTCTAAGAACTTAGAAATACAAATATCAGAATTTTACATGGTCCCAAGGGAGAGAAAGCTCATTAAAAAACACTCCCTCTGAGTATCCTATTGATTTACCTGCCCCTGCCCCAACATTCACTGAACTTCAAATTAAACAGCATTTCTGTTTACAGAGGGGGTGGCCCTCTTATTAAGTTCCCACTTGTTGGAGCATCTTTGTGAGAAGATGGGAAGTCACCGACTTCCACTGGTGTTTTTACTACCTTTTTTGGCTTGGTTATTTTCAAGCACAAAATCCAAAATTAGTTCTTCCCTGTGTTACACCAAGCCATAGGCAGAGGAGATCCATCTGTCAGACTCCAAGACATCCTCTATCAGCAGGCATATTTGAGCTGACAAAAGGGTCAAGGCTCATGGGCAGAGTACTGCTCAAGAAGGGAATGTGGTTTGGGATTTGCAGGAACACTTAAGGAAAGTTCTGGTGTCAAAGACTCATGTTGCTATCCCTGTGGAAAATAAGCAAAACTAATGAGGAAAAATACTGAAAGATATTCCATTCTCCAGGCTTTCCTATGCATCCAGTTTTCTCTATTTCAGCTTATTAGTCTTCATTCTGTGTCTCTTGCAGCAGCTTTTGCCAGCACATGAATAATTAATGCTAATAGTTTCATCAACTTCAGGGCATAGTGCAAGACTCATTGAGCACATGTTGGTTGGGCTTGTCCAAACTCGTGAAGTCTTTTCTTTCACATAAGAGATCCCATAGAAGACAACATGTGCTCTCCTTCTTTGGTGTTCCTTGAATAGGTAAATATAGCAATAAGAATTATGTGTGGTATCTCCTGGTATATAGATGTGGCCAGATTTTCTAATAAAAGTGCACATTCAGTGAATATCTGACACAACTGCGTTAGAAAAAAAGCTGGTTTTACTTTAATCTCTTTGTATCCATCCAGAAGATTATTTTTGTTGTTTTAGCATCACATGGTCTCATAATATCATGGTTACATTGTATTACCCATGATTACTTCATAAATTTTAAACAAAACAAAACAAAAAAAAAGGGAAAAAAAAGGAAAAAGGCAGTGGAATTGTTTCAGTCACAAACTTTCTTACACACACTGCAAATGTGTTTGACCACTGAAGGTGTCAGCACAGAATAGATGAGCAAGAACAACCTAAGAAATTTGTTATGGCTCACTATTACTGTGAGTAATGACACAAACTCTCACTAGTGCCCTGTATTTTTTCTACTTTTTAATCCCTTCTCAAATCTATAATGGGAAACTGGAGTTACAATAAGTCTCCCCCTTTTGGCTGTGACTATAAATGAGGCATGGATAAAGCAAGCACCAAATTCTACCTCTGATAAACAGACTGCCAAGTTAGGTTGCAGGATGCAAATACTACAAACAAAAGAGGTTCAGTTAGATGCAACTGGTTTTTAAATCACAGCATGCTTTCCTCCCGGGTGGAATACAATTGTGGTTAGCAGGAGCACCTGAGGTTCCATTTAAGATCCATTTTATGAAAATGTGAGAAATTGTTGAATACCACTAGAGTTGAATAAAATGCCATATTGTTAACCAAACCACTGCAAATTATGCCCATTTATCTTATTAGGAAAAAAAAGAAAATGTCAAAAAATAGACCATCAGGAGTTTCAAAGAGTCTGACTCACATAAAATAACTCCTCAAAATAAATCTCTTCTTAAATCTGCCAAGAAAGAGTAAAGCCATTCTTGACCACAATGAGAATGCACAAATAACAAATTGCCCAAGTCTCCAGAAGCTGAAAATGCAAGTAATTCAATTTAAAAAACACAGATGTTTTAGAATAAACAAATATAATATGAATCTATTTATGAAAATGGACTTCATCTTTTTATTTTAGTATAAGCATAACAACATGACCTCTAAGGGTTAGAATCCCATTAAAAATGTTTGAAAAAATTGTGTGTTTTAAAAGCAATCTGTACTACTGGCAGTGCTTTTTAAGTACAAGTACATCCTTCACTGTTAAGTGGATCAAGGAAAACTCTGGTGCTGATCTGAAATGGGTCTAAACTCAGAGAAAAATACCAAAACAATCTAATCAGATGGCTATTGATTGTAGTAAAAAGGAGTAAATTCATCAGAACTGGAGGAAACAGCACATTAGGACTGTTTTTTGAATAAAAATCAGCCTGAGCATGTGCTTGAATCTGCTCCTGAACATTAGATGGTTTGGCTTGCTAGTGTCCCCTCAACAGGACAACAACCCAAGCCCCCACTTCTCAGAGTGCTATGATTCACTTATTGACAGTGTGCTGTCCAACCTTTACAAGTGTTTTGCTGGTTTGAGTTGTTTCTTTCCTCCATCCCAGTACATAAATAAAAACCAGCCCACTGCACAACACTCCACACATTTTGGTGACTTGTTTTTCTGGTATGTTTTAATTGAGTTAACTTGAATTGAATTAAAAGTAAGACCAAAAAAATAGGCAGATCCACAAATATATTGAAATTCACTTTGCCTGTTTAGTATATAACGAACGATGTCAGCATTGGCTTTAAGGAGATAATTATTTTCATAGTCCATAAGAGTGAACATTTACTGGAGACACTTAGAAGAATTTCTTTGCATAAGTGAACTAATAAATTTTAATGAAGACAAGTGTGATATTTGGGGTTATCCAATTAAAAGCAAACATATAGCATATTTAGCAAATTGAAAACCTACTAGCTGCATATATAAAATACACATTTGTTTTAGCAGTATTCTGTCATTTTTTAAAACTATGCACTCACATCTACTTTTAATTAAAGTTCTAAATTTTTTTCTAGGTTTAATACCAGTACCCATAGCACCAAAAATACTACAAATATGAAACAATTTATTAAATAGCCTAAATAAACTGCAATTTAGAAATGAACTCAAGCCTTGTCCAGAAAAAAAACATCAACACAAAACCAAACCCCAACCACCCACAATCTAATATCCCATTAAACAGAAGGCAACATTGAAAGTTAAAATAAAGGAACTTCAAAGCAGGAGGGCAACAGAAACAGTGGCATGTGGACTGGGCCATGAAAATGAAGTGGCTGTTTTATATTTTAAATGTAATAACTAAAATCTGTGGTCATACTTTTAGCTGTTTGCATCTGCTTGCAGGAGATATGAGATTTTTATTTCTTGTCGCTACTTATCACACCCACTGCACTGTGATCTAGTGAACTCTGCCAGTCTCACACGGTGACTTTGAAAATGTCTAAGCAAACAGATGACTCTCCACTCTGACTCCTAGAACAACATGTTTGCTTTAGCACTCCTGCAAACACACAGGCCCTGATAACTAATAAAATGAGTCTTAAAAAGGTCTTGAAACAGAGAACACTGGCACCACACTGGTCCTGTGGCTTCCCTTGTGTTTTTCCACAGCAGCCAAGCACAGGGTATAATACCCATCTTCAATATACAAATGGTTCTGCAGCCCACCAGCCCTTTACCAGCCCAAAACAGCTCCACAATCTGCAGTTTTTAATTTCCAGCATTACAAAGTAAGTGCCAGACTGTCAAGAGTTCCCTTCTAAGAGCAGGATTTTCCTCTGAAATCCCATTTATTTAGATAAGCAGTAAAAGTGACATGGCAACAGAAAGAGAAGAAAAAATTATGATAATTAGGTATGTGGAAAAACCTCCACACTGAGAACCAGGACTTCATTATCCCAGAGCACTTTTGAGTGCCAAAAGATACTGTGCAGAATTCAAACACAACATGATGACAGTCCAGGCGGGTCTGGAGAAAGGCAGAAGAACAGCCAAGTAGGGAATAGCACAGTTAGACAAATCCAGAGCAGATGGATAACACAAACAACAAAAGGAACATATCACAGAAAGAAAATATTGTTTCACCCTAATTCTATACTAGTGCAAACCTACTGTCTGTGCCCTCTAAGAACATGTACAGAATTCCAGTACAAATCTCCTAAAACACTAGTATCAATATTGCCATTTCCTCCCCGATACTAAACTCTCTCGTGTTACCTGCTTCTGCAAGTCCACCTACACCTGCTCCAGTCTGGAAGATACACAGTCATCTCAGGAGAAATCTCTAGTCTCGTTTAATTCAGCAACGTCATCAATAATTCTGAAGTCCTGTGTGTTAATTTTGCATAGAATTGCAAGTGATTCCAAGCCAGGCATGTGGGATTTTAAGCAGTTTGCCTGAAATCATTGGATATTTCCTCAGGAGAAGTCAGTCAAGCAGTGTTGATTTTGGACTTGTCATTTGTGCAATATAATAAGCAAAATGCTTCAAACCCCATGGAACAGCATGGTTGTTGTGGGTTATACATTGTGATATTTTTCATAAACTACCCATTGTGTCTGCCCAGATAATGCTAAGCCCCGTATGCTCTTTTTTGGCAAGCCAACTGCATTCAACCTACCAGATTAATGACACTTATAAATAAATAAAAGCCTACAATTTACTGTTAATAGAAGACCAGCTGGCATCCTACAGTGGAGCTGAAGGTGCAGCATGAACTGACAGAGATTGGTGAGAGGTTGCTGACTCATTTTTCATTTATTTTATGGGTGTTTTTCAGCACAAGGAGCTTACAAGCTATGATGCAGCTATCTCTGTCCAAGTTCTATCTCAACCTCATAACAGAAATCAGTAATTAAAATTTAATATGCAGCATTGAGACTGTCTGTATTTCTCAAGGGGCCACTAGAAAGAAATTAGCAAAGAACAATGCTAGAAGTTTGCTAGAAGGATTTGATAGCCAATTCTAAATTCATCTGCTTTGACTGGAAAATGGAAAATGCACCTCTGGAGCACCAGTCATGTGTTTCCTGCAAGCTTCATGTCTAAATAAACATAGCACATGGCAAACTTTGAACCAGCCCCAGGTAAGCCCCTGCAACTGCCATGAATTTGTGTTGCAGAAGCTCCCTACTCTACCCTGATAACCCAAACTCCCCCAGTATAAACACTGTCATGCAGAGCTGGGAGGAAGGAGAGCAGACAGACAACTGAAATTAGATGCTGATGTGATGCCAAGGGAAGATTGCTTCTAATGCCATGGCATGCCATGCCAGCAACTGAATAAGATGAAGCCCTTTTAGCTGAAACAAGAATCAGCTTGTAGCACCTTTGGTCGTTTGTGCAAGAGAAAAGGTTTTTTGAAAGGTTATTCAAAAGGTTCAAGTGTTTTGAAAGGTTGTGGGCTTCTAGAAAGCTCATAAGTTTCAAGAATACTTTACCACTCTGAGTTCTCATTCAGCTCAAGTGAAGGCAGTTCCTTACCTGCATTATTTATGCTGTGTACTCCCACCAAGCCATCTTTCTTTATGCAAACCAAGCAATGCCAGCAAATTCCCTCTGTGCCCAAGATGACTTCTTCCCACATTATCCAGTGCTCTCAGTCTGCAGAGCAGTAACTAAAGGGAATTATTTCTGCATCCTGGGTTGTAGAATAGATACTTCAGAGATGTATTTAACAGAAGATTTTCTGGCCTGATTATCAAAAGAACAGAAAGGCTTTTTTAGCCTGCTCTGCATTTCCATTTCTTCTAGTTCAGCCTCTATTACAGCTCTCTGCCACGTATGGCTGCAAGTGGCCATTTACTAGCAAAAGTCTCCGACGTATATTTCAAAATCAGATTTTTTGGCATGACATCAAAGGGAGGTAGCATAGGATCTTTAGGCTGGGAATCCTTTCACAGAGTTTTCCTCTCTGCAAGGAGAAGGTTTATATATAAGATTTCTGTTCCCCACTTCCCTGTATTTCAGGAAAGAATGAAATCCAGCTATATTTATTTCAAGCATGCAATGACACTTGGAACATGGAGCAAAAAGCTGCACTAAAAGAGTGCAAGACAGATTCAAGGCACAGGACTGATGTGCAGTGCCCAGCAGTCCAGCAGGCATTGGTCTATCCTACATCAGCTTCTGGAAAAGAAATTTTCCTGCTGCTGGCCAGACTGGTAGATGAAAGATTGACTGGTTTGGAAAGGAGCTTGTACTTGTTGACATGCAGGTCCCTGGCTATGAGAAGATAATTGGTAGTTTGAGTCAAGCAGCTCAAATAAAGAAGTGTCAGGTATCAGCTGCTAATCTGAGGAAATCAATGTCATTTTGATTAGTGCAATGGGAATTTGAAGAAAAATTGCCAGGTTAACAAATACACTTTTCTTTCAAAAGTCCCCATGTGTACAAGCTTATGTAAGCTTAATTGAAGTCAACAAAGTGCAACTTTTTAAAAACAATGTAAATGCCTTTTATAGGAGTCTAATTAATGATTATAGTCACCAGGGCAAGTTTTCCAAAAAATCAGCAAAAGACAGAGAAGCTTATGCCTTTGTTTAGAGTTACGGAAAACAAGTAACAACCCAGAGAGAAAGTTTCTTTATTTGACACATGCAACTTCTAATGAATATAGCAGTTTGGACTCTAATAGGGTCACTAATTTTCATTTCAAATATAAAAGGCTTATGTCAACGATATTAAGATTAAACACCCCAGAGAATTAGAGGAAGAAGGGGGGCATTTTTGTTTGGATTTTATTATTATTATTATTTAAATAAGGATAAATGCATTCTAGTTTGCTTTTCCTTGTTCTGGGAAATGTTACATTTTTTCCAAAGTATTCCATCTGTAATAGTTTCATTCAAAGGAAGGAAGAGAGGAACAGGATAAAATTTAAAGGCAGAGGACTTTTCTCCAACAAAGGACTCCTGTAAAAAAGTGTCTGGATTTCAACAGTTTCAAAGAAATAGTTTTCTTCCAAACCTATGACTTTTTTTGATGAAGAAGGTGCTGCCTACCAGAAGCAAAGAGCAAGGAAGACATCACACTGATCTGATTCCATTTGTCTAAGCATGTTAGCCCACGTATCTAATCAGTGAAACTCATGTGCTCCTCGTGCTTGCTGAAGGAAAAAATCTTCCCCTACTGTACCAGGCTGCAGGATTGTCCAGAGGCCCTAAGAATCCTCACCAACATCCTTAAAGCATCATGAGCCATGATGGCAGCAGTAAATAATAAGCACATGAAGCATTCCAAAAGACAAGCTTAGCTTGGCTTCTCTCCAGGCCTTTGTATCTCTTCCATCTCACTGGTGGGGTTTTATTAATTTCTATTATATATCCTCCACTTTAGTCTTACAATTTAACTCTGCAGTATAGAGCATGGACAAACATTGTCATTTGTATAGCTGAAGGAAAAACTCAGGAAATTGTGATTTCTTTCCCCCCTTGGTGCTCCACTTGACAGGAACACATTTAGGTCTTGCTTCTACTCTCAAATTCTCCTTCCCTCTTATAGCTGCGTAATAATTTTTAATCTGACTCCATTAACTCGACATAACAAAAAGTTTGTGTAGCATTGCTCTTTCCTTTCATTGCCTAAATGCTCTAACAATGATAGCACGACCTACTGCTAAGCCCTTTTGTGTTTGCAAGCTGGCAGAGTTAAGTGGCACCTTGAGGGGGATGGCAAACCCCACCAACCCAGCCTGGGTACCCCGTGGTCTGACAAAGCCCTGGCATGTGTTCTGCTTGCAGCTGGCAGACACGTTTCAGAGTTTTCCATCTAAATATTTGGATCCCTCAAATTAATTTTTCTTCCCTCTTCCTCACCAGTTTAACACAATATTTTGAGCAGATAATGCACCAGAATTTATTTCTGATGTGTGTTTGTTTCTTATAAATAATTTTGTTTAAAAATATTAGCCTATAAAATAAGTCCTGTCATTGCTCTGAGAACCCAGCTAATCATTACACAGATTTATTTACACTGTGAGCCCTCAAGCTACTGTAATTGTCTCGTTCTCCACTTTTGTACCAGGGCATCACTGAAGGCAATAAAAGAATATGCAATCAGTGGTCTTTTCCACAATTTAATTTTTTTTTACTTGTATTATCACAGTATTACAGTGTCTATGAGGGGGTAATTTTGTTGCTACCTGTTTCAAGAACTTTATAAAGGTGAAAACCACATCCAGAAGAGTTCACCAAGGGTGCAGACACACTATTTAACAGCAACATTATAATGATCCAAAGCTTACCATTTCATATTTTTACTTAATGTTTGTCAATATAAGCTAAAAAAGATTAGTGTAAAGTTATTTTGTAATGAGCAAGATCACCCTTTATGTTTATAGCTGATCAATAACAACTTGAGATGAGAACTGTGATGCAAAAAACTGTCTTATTTCCTGCTAATTTAATAGGTAATAAGAAAGGGCTGCACCACTGTCACACATTGAATGAATAAGCTTAGTGCTATTATTAATAGTGTTTGAAATAGAACCCTGAAAATTTGTTCTGAAATCTTGCTTAACTAAAGCTGAAGTTATCACATAAAGTCACCTGAAACTGCCAAAAGCACATACACAGCAAAAGAAAAAAAATCCAAAAATAATTTTAAAAAATAAGAGTTTTTCTTTTATTTAAGACTGAGCACAAATGGAATTTCACATTGCTTGGGAAGCTTTGTCTCGTTTTTAGACTCTCACGGCAAAAAGCCCTTTGTATGTCCACCAGTAGCTGAACACACTTGCAGAACCAAATTCTCTCCCATTTACAGCATTTCCTTGCACACATCCAATGTGCATCAGGCCAAAATAATCTGGTCCTGTTATGAGAATGCAGAGCCATCAGCAAGCCAGACCACACAAGAGAACCCAAGCCACTGTCCCTACCACTGTGTTGCCTATGGACAGCTCTGATGCAGCATCCTTACGCTGCTGCCTGATTGCTTCCCCCTGCAGTGACCTGTGGGTCCTTCTAGAAAAGCAACCAGCACTGCTGCTGCAGGAGACTGGCTGAATTCTGCACAGAACTGAAAGTCAAGATCATTGCCTAACAAAACAAAAAGCATGGTCTCAGAGCGAGAAAAAGCTTTTTCTGCACAAACAGGGAAATGAAGCCTTTGCAAGCCTCCTGCTGCCGGGCACCATTTTGTGGAAATGGCAACATCTGAGGCACTGGAATAGCGAGGGCCTGGCAGAAAGGCTGACAATGAGCCACCATACTGTGGGTGTCAGAAGCCTCACGTCAGCAAAACAGCATTCACCAGCTGGAGGCCTACAAGTGCCAGTTTTAATTATAAACTTTATTTTCAAATAGAGTTCGCAGTTTGTACAGGGTACGCTTCATGCCATCAGAGCATTTGAGCACTGCACCAGCCAAATCAGGGGCTTGCTGTTTTCTTAGAAATAGAACTGTAGACCTAAAATACTTGTGTTCATTCAGACAATAATCTTTTGCAGTCAATTTGTCAAGGATCGTGTTATCCAGATGTACTTGTAAAACACCTAATGATTTCTGTACCCAGAGCTATTATCATCTGCTCTACTTTCAATTTTAGACTCATGATAATTCCTTTTGTATTTTTATTTCCTACAAAGTCAACGTTCTTAGTTCTACAAATTTAGTACATGTACATTCACCTAAATGTTGATTTAAATGTTTATTTTGGGTTTGCCAAGGAGATTGTTGTTCAGTTTTGCATATCTTGATTCCATTGTACTTATGGCACAGCTCAGGAGGCAGAAAATAAGCACATGAAAAGAACTGGTCAGTCAGTTTGTGATTTCACTCGTGCTTTCCAACGTTCATTTGGCACAAGTGTAACATTTCCCTGCTGCTCTGGACTTCATTCTTCTTTCTTTTGTTCTATAACCATCCCTCTTTTTCCAAACCATTGCTGCAGTACATTTAATAAAGGGCTCCATTCTAAACTTTCTGTATTAATATTAGGAAGGTCTTAAAATGTTCATTTCTTCACATACTTATATAGAGCCTTATGTGTCTATCTACCTACATATGCACACGTACATAATATTATTCATACATTCTTTTGAATCATCTTGGTATCACAATAATAGGACTTTAGAAACAATAAATATGAGTTTAAAAGGTATTATTTTTCCACTGTGTTCCAAATAATTCTGATCCACCAGAAAAATATCGGCTCAATTTTTTTTATCATTAATTATATCCATTCCTTCTTGCTACTCTGAGCTAGTTTAAAACAGCATGCAAAGAGGTTTCAGATAAGAAATTCTCCTGACACAAGCTGCTTCATAATACTTATAGAAACTAGAATCTGATGTAAAAAATGTTGCACCCAGTTTATTCCATAAGCTGCAAAATGATGCAGTATTGATCACCTACAGTGAATAGATCTCATGCATTAATTAACTGCTTCTTAAACTGTCCATTAGATTAACAGAGAAGATTCCACTAAAGATGAAAACTGTCTTACTACAAATAAAGCATCTGAGTGACAGACTGGTAATCTGCATTAAAAAAAAAATGGAGGAGATATGAATGAAAGGACAGAGACATATCAGATATATGCTGTCAAAAATCTCTTCCAGAACTTGCTTCATTTAATTCCTTTATAACACACTGGCAGGGATGATGTATCATTTAATACTTTAAAAGATTCTCCGGTAAGCCAGAGAAGTGATGAGCGGCTCTTGTGACCCTGGCACCCAGAATAATTATGATTATCTGCACTATTTAGCCTGAAAGGAATCGGACACCGTTCATGGTCTGTTAGCTCAGCTATGATGTTTGATAATCTATACACACAAGTCATTGGAGGTCACTCAACCTTAGAGTACTTCGAGCACACTTAGTTAGCCTTTACTGAATGGTAAAGTGCAAGTGCCCCATTTCTATTGCTATGACACTATTGAAAGGCTGGAACTGCTGAAGGATGAAAATAATTCCATTTTATGTCTGCTATGCAGAAAGATTTGAATACACTCAGTTGTTTGGTTGGACTGTAAATATGAAAAGCCTGCTAGGATGTTAAGAGAAGTGAAAACCAAGCAGATGGAAAATGAAGCTGAGAAAATTAAGCTGATTCTGTGCAACTGGTTAGAAGCATTACCAGAATCTTCCCCTTCAGCCAAACACAGACAAAATTCCCAAATGTATAAGCAATCCTTAGCTACAAGTTAGCCTGAATTGAAAACAAAAGCCTAACAATGGTTCTATATATGTGTTTTCTGAAAAGTAAATATGAAAGTAGCTTCTTGGTTGTATGATTAATGTTTTTATATTAAATTGAAGTCACATTGGAATTTTACCAACAAATTAGATTTTGAAGAGGTATTATTAAAAGCAAGTGTAATATAGAAGATGGACCACATAACCACTAACTTATGTTAAAACATAAAACCATTTAAATTTTAAAAAGAAAGTGGGTAACTATCTCTGTAGACCTACTCCATGGACTTTTGGCTTCAAGGGGAGTAGCGGTGGCATCACCATATAGGAGAAAAAAAAAAGAAGTAAGTCAGAGGAGGTCCTTTCCCATGAAAAAGTGCTATTTAATAGATCTATGCTCACTGAAAACCATAATACATTTTCTGGCCACCTTGGGGAGCAGATCCACTTGATCTTCCAGAGATAATGCCTTTTGCACTGTTTCATGTGTACAGAAAGCGTCAGATGGAGTGGGCACAAGAATATTTTTCCAAGGGCAATTTTACATTCTAGATTTGAAACAATACAATTCAGAACAAAAGTTATAGGATTACACATACGCATCCAGCTGCTACGGTGCCAAAGTTTTCCAGCTTTTCCCAAAATCAATATCTTCACACTGATACAAAATTAAGAGTGCAGAGACTTGGCCCTCAGTATCGATTCAAGACATCTCTATGATTTGACTGTGTTCGTAACAGCAAAAACTTCCCAATGTATAATAATCTCTTTACAAGTTCATTATAACCATTTAGGACAGTAGGATAGTCTTTGCTGTTGCAAATTCTGCTTCTATGGCAAAAAAAATGCTCCAAACCAAACAAAACTAAAGCCCCAAAATCACAGTGGTAAAGTTTTGTGATGCTGTGAGACCTCCCTAACTCCTTGGCTACTTTTCTTTCTGATGCTGCAATTTCTTCTTTGCAATTCATCTTTACTATGAGCACAACTGCCAACTTGTAACTTTTTTCACCCTCACAAGCCACGTCAACCAATGCTGAGAGGAGAACAATGCTCTTCATACCCCTCATGGGTCATTTCTCACTGCTTTGCTTACCAAGAGGTACTGAGCCCAAGTCAGGGACAGCAAGAATTTCACAAAATCCCATCCTAGGTAAGCTGGAAGTGCCTCTAAGAACAGTCTGAAAATGTTTTTCCTTCTCCCCAAAACTTTAAACCAGCAGCAGATTGATATTTCTTTGTTTTATGTTTCCTCCCCACCACCCTTCATATGTTATGTTTATAAGAATCTCAGTCTTAGGACAAAAGCCTGAGCTGACCTTTTTTAAAGTTTGTTTCCTGAAATAACCTAATTCTCACTATTTGTTGTAAAATTATTACTTATAAATAACCAAACTAAACACACACACAATTCTGCTGCAGCTTTATGGTGGCAAGATGGTGTATTTAAATCACAGGCTGAAAAAAGATCAATACACAATTATTTTTAAATACATCTATGTTATTCTGTTTTTCTTTGGATTTCTCTATTAATCTTGAATTAATTTTCTTTTTGCAATAGTTATAATGCCATTATTGGGGTTTGTATCTGAAATACTTTAAAATAGAAAGAGCACCAAGTATTTTAATACATTATAAGGGAATCTATATCCAGGTAACAGATCAAAGCCATATATTTCATTTTTACAACCAAATAAAATTGCATGTTCCTTAGTTTAGCACAAATAATTCATGCTGTGGCAAAGAATGGTATAAAGAGCTGTCAGACAAGGATGCAAGTATTCCTTCTTTTTTTGTTGTTCTATTTAAAGCAGTACATTTTCTGTTCTATCAAGTACCTGTGATCACTAAGAAAAATATTAATACCTCAGCATTTATCCCCCAGTGGCCATGCTCACTGTGCCTGCATTTCTATTGATGAAAACTCTTCCACTGAGCTCAGCATCAGTAGTAGAGCCTGCTCTTGTAAGTAACAGCCGAGACACGTACCCAGAGCAACTTCCCAGTCAACAACCTCAGAATAGTGTTGGAAAAAGAGGTTATACACCTTCATCTGGTTCTCCTTTTCATCATACAAGCCAGTTTTTGTTGTTTTTGTTTGTTTGGTTGGTTTTTTTCCATGGTAAAATAAAGAAGGAAAACGTTTGTCAGCAACTACTTTTCAAGATATGGTCCCTTCTCACTACCAGTCATAATACAGCTCCAGTATTTAGTGAGTAGCTCATTAACATATTGAGTTTTCTTATATTGTGGATTTTCTTGATTTTGAAGGGTTTCTCATCTGGCATAGAAATTTGATTTTTCTACCACAAGTTTCAGTGATTGCAAATTAAGAACATAAACTGTAATGTAGTCAAGGGCTAAAAGACTTTCTCCCTAAACTTAGAATAAACGAAATATGACAAAAGTAATTTCAAGTATTTCAGTCTTTAGAAAAAGCTTGATATTTCCTTCCCCACCTCATTCTTCCTCAATAACTCTCTCTCATAAATTTTACTTAAGTCAAGGAATGATAAAAAGTTTGATGTAAGATATTAAAAGCTAAAGCGCACCTCAGCATAAAGACAGTTCAACTACCCTTGTACTGATCAAAATTCAAATCAGCTTGAAATTTTAAGCAGTGTCACTTTCTCATTCATACTTTCCCCTCACATTGTATTATCCCTGTTCACCAAGCACCCCTGCCAGTTTTCAGATGTGTAGACAAAAACTGTTATTTCTCACAGGTCTGAGAAGCTCCCTTTATGGTACCAGGAAGCAGAGTTTGATGCCAGCAAGCTGTGTCAGCATCTTTCTTTTCCACTACCCTCAAAGGATGAGTAAAAGGGTGCAGAAAGAAGATATGAGAGCAAGAGAAAATAAAACAGGGTGATGTTTATCATTCAACGGAGCAGGAGACAATTTTGCTTAATCATAGCTTTGTTTAAATAGCATCAAACTCTTCATGCAATGTTATAAACCTCTAATTGCTCCATGGCCTTACTTTCCAAGGAAACTTCAACTTGAATATCACCAAACAACTCCAGTTGTTGACAGAGAAGTGAGTGATTAGGAACATAAATAAAATTAACTATGAGGAGGAAAAGTAAATCAGAAATTGAGTCACTGTCAATGAAAACTAGGGCTGTTGGCAGTAGAGACAAAAACCCCAGAGCCCAACCGAATGAAAACAGCTCAGAGTAGGTAAAGCTTCTGTGCAGCAGATACTATGAAAGAGTTCAGGTTTATGGAGAGAACTTGATTTACAATCATAAATGGGTAAGGTCCATAGGCACAACGGAGAACAAAGTGACTGGACAAAACACAGACATCTTTAGTTCAGGTTCCAGGCCATTCAGTCACCCATCCAACATTTTTTTATGATTTAGGGTATGTTTTCTCTTGTTACTGTGATGGTCTAAGTGAGGAAGAGTTGTTAAAATAAAAATCAGATAACATATTATAATCTAAGGAAAAAACCAACCAGCTTTTGGACACAAGCCTTTCTAACTTCCTACATAATCAATCATAATTCTAAAACTCATGACCCTTCAAGCGAAATGCGTCAATACTATTCTTCAAAAGTGACAAAACTGGGAAAAAAGCAGCCTTTGATATATTTGCTATTTCACCCACATAAGAGAAAATCTCAGTTTATTTCTATCTCACTGCTGATGTCCTTGTCAGCTGTTACTGGTCATTAGCATCTTAGCTCATTCAAATAACTTTGCCATTCAATCGCTGCCTCACCCTTCACAACAATACTTCATGTGGCTTATTACTGGAATTAATGATCACTTTTTAAGGAAGAACTTGGCAATTACTTGTGACTTTTGAGTTTTGACTAGGCAGCCGGCAAGCAACAAGGCTGAACACAGACTTTCAGGCAGCTTTGCATTTATCATTAAATTTCACAGAATACCAGGTTGGAAGGGATCTGAAGGTTCATCAGGTCCAATCTCTCTTGTCAAAAGCACAGTCTAGACAAGATGGCTCAGTACCCTCTTGAAAGTGTCCAGTGTTGTGGAATGTACCACTTCCCTGGGAAGATTATCCCAATGGCTGAATGCTGTGAAAAGTTTTTCTCTTGCATCTAATTGGAATTTCCCCAGAAACCTGATTTAGCAAGACTTATTCTGATATGGGAAATCTGCTACTGGTCTTGTGTTCAGACATCTCAGACAACTTTTTAGGTAATATCAGTGTCTTCAATTACAATAGACAATAAATAGCATAACAGAGAATCCTATACATGTTTGAGATCCATAACAGATAATCATCCTCTTGTTTTGCTTCTTCTCCTTGACTACCAATGATGTTAGGAAAATTCAAAGTCTCTATCTAGCCTTACCCTGCAACAATTTCTCACCCACAAACAGGTAGCTTAGGCACACTGCAGCAGTTCACTATCAGAGCTGCTTTATACCTGGCGGATTTTCCATTATTCTCTCAAACCCAAGGCAGGATGTCCTGTGGTTTTAAGGGAAAGACACTTTCAGCTGGCATTTGTGGCTAACAAAAGACTGTCTCTGTGCACAGTATCACAGAAAACTTGTTTTGCTTTTGCCTCACAGAAGTGTTAGCTACAAACCCTGTCAACAAAAACTGCCTGGTTTTTGCTAGCAGCACAGCCAGGCTCGGGTTTCACTTTGCTGAGGGCTTTGCCACGTTCCAGCAGAACTGTAATTGGGCTTGTTTGTGCCGGCGGGGGGAAGGAGGTCTGCCACACCACATGGCACTTAGAGCTGCTGCCACACACAAGCCAGTCACATTCTGTCTGCGAGCTTCCCAGTTAAGCTGTGTTTTACTACAAACATAAACGCAGGGATTTGGGTTTTTCCTTCTGCATCTAACACAGATTACAACAGGCACCTTGCAACCAAAACCCAGCCACCATAAATATATAGAGCCCTTGAGAGAAGCTGGGATGCCACAGGTGCAAGAGCTTGCATTTAGCACCAGTAAACAGATACTGCCCAGAGAGAAGCATGCTTTGGAGCATTCCTTAAGGCTGAAAGCACATGGACTATGCTCCAAATATCTTCTGTGTGAAATGGAAGTAAGGAGGCGTCTTTCAATGCTTATATCATCATTTTTGATAGACTAGTGCTTCTAAATTCTTGCAGATGCCTTATGAAAACTCCTACCTGCATTCACTGATTGTAATAGTAATAATAACAACAATAATATTGTTAAGACCCACTCACCTACTGTAAATGTCATTTTGGTAATTGGCAATACATAAGAAATCTCATCAACCAATACATGTGTATTATTTACCACCTATAGAGTAATCCCAGTTTGCAGGCCAAGAAAAATAAACTAGCTCATTATTACTGAAGTCCTCCCCAAGATGTGGAGAATCAAATAGCTCACTGAGATGCCATGACAATAATAATTTACTATCATTATCATGTTCATTGGAGTTCCTATTATATCCCGTATGCTTTATTTTTCACATGCATGCATCACACACTTGCTACATGAGGAAAAAACAAACAAATCCCCAAAATATTTCAGGCAGGATGACTTGTTTCCTCAACAACTTTGCCCCAAACCCACGAAGTGCAGGCTTTTTCAACCCAGTTGTGCCAAGAGACATGAGTCAGATAAGCCACCACACGTTTCCATCCTCATAGACAAGTTGGCTGCCATTTAAAACAGTTTCAGCCCCTTACAAATGGCTTTGTGACTTAGAAAATCTGGGCCCTCCTCTTGATTGATCCCGTGGAGAACAAGCACAGCAAAGTGGAGTCATGTGTGCTTGTGCTATGGCAGTGTGGCAGCCATGCCATTTTTCTCATAGCAGCACAAACCTGTAATTTTTTAAGCCCCTGATGGCTGCAGAAGGTGTACAGAAGATTCCCCTGCTTTCTCTGGCAGAAATAATATGACCTTTAAAAATGGACAAAAGCTTGGGGAAAAAAGAAGTTCTATATGTTTCTAGGCTGATTAATCAATATTTAATTATTTAGAAGCTCTAAATGGCTATCTTTGTCTGGCATGGGTACAAAACATGTTATCATCTGTCAATAGAGGCCAGGAAATCAGATCTTAAGCATGTAGCAGGGCACTGCTCTGCAGAGAAAAGTGTTTACTCCATTTGCTGCACTTTACCATTTCATTTAATCAAAGGTGTTTATGTCACACTTAATGAGATAAGGGACAGCAGAGGCCTCAATTGCAGGTCTTTGCACTGTCTGATAACTGCAGCAATCTGGGAATAAACACTGCTTTGCAGAAATCATTTTTTAGAGCCCTAATAAAGTAATCGTAGGCCTTAGTAGAAATTGGTTAATTCGATCATCTATGTTTTGTTCTGGGAGTAAAATGTGTATTACTATGATTAATTTATTAGAGAGTGTTCTTACTGGAGTTAATTTGATAGTTCTGAACCAAGGCATCACACTGCTGAGTGGCCATTGTGCATCTGTAGAATTTATGTACTGAAGCCTCTAAACATTTCTGCACTGTTAAAGGTGCCAGAATTTTTCTGATCCTCTGGATATAATGAGGTTCTCCTCGATTCAGCTCGTGGCCAGCACAGCCACTGCTCCCTAGAGCTCAGAGTCAATTCACAGCAGTTCTGTGAATGTGAACAGATGGGAACAGCCAGTGTATCCAAAATGGTCAGGTGAATATTTTCCAGTTCTTTTTACATCTCCCCAGGCAGTGGATAAGCTTTCTTCTATATTCACAACCTGAAAGGCTCAGAGAAATGGTGGCACTGGCCTCCATCTAGTCAGTATCTACTAAAAGGGATGTGGTCCACAACAGCTTGACAAGCTCAGACAGCTGACACAGTACAGAAGTTTTTGAGCTCTTTTGGGTGCAGCTTTTTAGCAACTGATCTGCTCTAAGAGTCTCAGCTGCCAATGAACCCCTCTACAGGCTTTTAGCTGCTTGGTCTCATATACATATTTTTACTCTTAACAGATGTATCTTCAGCAAATACTGTTGAAGTGCCCACGTATGAGAAATTAGTTGCTTATCAGCTGTGAGGATGCCTATAGACAGTAGGGAATTGTCATACAAACAAGAGGGAGCTTGAAATTACATTTCATTGAAGCAAAAAAACCAGAAGTCATTTACTGTCTATCTCAAACAAGATTACGATACCCTTTCAAGAAAGCAGTCCCAAAATCTTATACTGTCTTCTTATGTCTTCTGATATCTCTAGATAAAAGTTACTAAATATTGATATTAGATATAAAGTAATATTACTCAAAGACTCTTACTAAACTTTACTGGACTAGGTGCTGTACTAGTATACAGCCAGAAAATAATTTTTTGCCTGGAATAAACTGGTCTGTGGACTGGGCTGCTGGGAAATCAACACACACAGAAGGATAAAGCAAACTTAGTGACTTCTCTCATCATGGCTATTCTAGCTCTCACTCTCATGTGTTCCCATAAATCTTTAACCCTATAAAGTAGTGAGAAGCAAGGACTAAACTGAATTATTTATTAATCCTTAAGTCTAATTAGAATATTCTACGTATCTTCCATTCTTGGGATTTGACATGTTCCGAACAAGGAAAAGTTCTCTTTTACAGACAGGAAAACTTTCCACTGCTCTCAAAGTTTATGTGCTTGTTAAATAGGCTGTAATAATTAAATGCGTACACATGCTTGAATGATAAATTTTAGTAATAAGTGCACTGGGACTTACTATGACCTTATCAAGTGGGGCTAGCCAGTCATTAATTCAGATAACGCAATTTATTGTCATAATCTTTCGCTTATACTATTGTAGGGCATATGATTTATCCTAATTTGCATATGCAGATTGAGATGCAATCATTTCATTAATTTTAATGCTTTTTCTTAATCCCATCAAGATTAACACTTTGTCTAAAAATTCTGTACGGGGTGCTTGTAACTGCCCATTAATGTGTTATGCTAATATTAGTATGGGTGAATTATAATGAACAAAGTGTGTTAATTTGAGTGTGCTAGTTCCAGATGAGAAACTGCACCAATATGGCACATACATAATTATATTTTTTTACATATAGGTACTTGCATTTTTTGGGAACACTGGAGTTCCTGTACACATTGTGGGCAGTGCTTCAGGCAGGAATTTGGGGCTCATCTCTGGCCATCTCTACAACCACAGCCAGAGATACCATGTGGCATCTTACAGATCTCCACCAAATATTTGACTTGCCTGTTTTGCAGTAAGACACTCAGCAACAGAGTCAACCATTCATTAATACTTCAGAAGTGAAGACTCACATAAAGCAGATGCTTGAAGTTTAGTTTACTAACTATAGATTAGGAACAGATGCATCACGTTAATTCATGTGTAATATTCGATGGAATCATCATCTTTATTCTAATATTTGCACTGATTCAACCTAGTGACATCTCCATTTTATACACACTCAGTGTGTATCTGAGTGTATAAATGTACTTATTCAAATGCAAGCCAAGTAACTACATTTCATTTACAAAATCAAGAATGAATGTGTAGCAGGCAGATTCTTTTAATTGCTGACAGTGAAACTCCAATCATGTTATTTGCTAAAACTGCTGAACAGACATTAGGTAGGAATTTCAGTCATCAGTGATATCAACAGATACCACTATAACCAAAGCAAAGGTTAAATTCAATTTACCATTTTATTGGAAATGAAATTTGATTTTTAAGCTTAGTGGCACAAGAGAACCTAAAATTAAAAACTTTCAGAAAAATGTCTAGAGATGCTTCCTTATATTATTTTGTTTAATTAAGAAAAATAATAAAGTGTCTGCATGTATTGCTTATTTTCCTACATTACCATAGATTAGAATAAGAAGCTGAAATAAAGTGTTTCATTGTACTTTTATATTTTTAGCCAGATTCAAGGTTTGACCTATTTAAGCATATGCAAGAGGAAATACATCAAGCATTGAAATATATTAGGCATCCTAATTAGGCAGTGAGGATTTATCAGTGATGAGTAGGTTTTCCTCAAGCAAGTAAATATACATTATGTCCCTAGTTCTACTGGAGATGCTTAAGGAAATAGATTTGGGCCAACATGTTTTATTCATAATTTAAAGTAGGTGTTATTTTCCAATGGGAAAAAAACAGTTGTAAGTTTGAGTAATTACTATATTACTCTAACCTTTTGCTATTATTAGCCAGCTGGGATAATACTGCGGATTTTAACTTCATTCAGGCCTCCACTGAGTTCAAAGGACTTTCTGCTCTCCTCATTCCTTCCCAGGCTGTTTCTAAAACTTGTCAATGCTTTCTAACTAGGCTTAATCAGAAACTTCAGTCAGCCAGGGGAACAGAGAGTGTGTAGATCACTTTGACATGGATGTTAAGTACCACTGTCTGCAATTCCCACCCAAACGCATTTTTGTTAGCATTTGTTTTCAGTTTTGCTACTTTCATCAGCAGTATTTGCTTTTCAATCCAAGTTAGCATTATCCCAAAATTATTTATTTATTAACCAAGCAACCTACTGATACTGTAGCCACTTCAAAGGCACACTAAGCAGAGAGTGTGGTTGTGAGGTTCTGGGGAATGCATAGCAGGGGCAGGTGCATTCTCACTATGATTTTGATATATGTTTACATTATTGTATAGAAGCAAGAAGAACTGAAAGAACTCAGTGTGGTATCACAGAACATCTATACTTTGGAGGTACAGGACTGTGTTCAAATGTACCTCGATCTTTATTAAAAATGTCTTGTGATATCTGAAAGGAACTTTCAGCAACATGGGTATAATTTTAAGTATTTCTTGCTTAATAAGAACATTCTAATGAGAGCACACAGATTTGTCTGTCAGCTTTGGTATGGGAGAACACGTGGATTTTGCACCACATAATAGTTAACCTTGAGTTAAGCCGTGTCTTCCTTCATTCCCTTCCATCTTTATTTTGATGAACACCAAGTACTCAAAATGATTCTTGTACATATAGTACAATCCCTTGGACATTCCAGGCACTCGCAAATAAATCTCCTACTAACCCCAGCGCCGGTAAGGGCAGTGTAGACACACGAGTCAAAAGTTCCTCTTCCAATCCCATGTCAGCCTGTGCTCATTAGCACCAGCTCCACCTCAGCCACGCCAGAACAAGGCAGCTCAATGCTTCCTCCTGCTGGTCTTGGGGACCAGCAGACACCCAAGTGATCCCCAGCATCCTGGCACTGGCATCCATTCGCTGCTCACACCGGCTCAATTACCAGTTTACAGCCGATAACAGGGCTTCGTTTGCATACAGATGGCACTGAAACCCTTCCCACTGAACCTAAAAATACAGCATGTAGCACATAAAAGGGATTTTAAAAGGTGGAGGAATATTCCTTGATCCAAACGCATGCAAAATCCCACTGATCAGCATCTTTTAGCATAAGATACAAAAAAGAAAATGGAGAGCACCAGGATATGGATCAAACTCTTCCATAGTACGTGCTGCCATACTGAAAGAGTATGAAAAGAACATTTTTTTAAACTGTAGAGTATTGATTTTTTTTTATGTTAACTACAAGCTTTAACTAAAATTTCAGGTACTAATATCATGTCACATAATTAAGAAGAGAAGTCACTACTCAAGTTCAGAGAATATACAAGTTTTATGGCTTGTTTCTTTGTTTTTAAGCAGTAGCAGGGAAACCCCTTACAAGTGAAAGAATATTTCCAACCACTGGACTGTTAGGATATTATTCTAAGAAGACTCCTAAATTAGTTCCATAACATCCAGGGTGTTAAATTTCTCAGCTTTATGTCAGGCTGACTGCAAGGAATCCAGTCTTTTCTTTCACTCCCTCAGTCAGGCATGGTCATAAATGTTGGATTTTTTCCTTATGGATCCTCAGAAGCTTACACTATCACCTTGCAGTATGTTTTATTTTTATGGCCTTACTATGGATTTTCCCACTGTTTCTTTTTTTTTGCTAAAAAGGAGGGGGGTGGAATCTGATTCTTTCTTCTGGATTCCTATTTTAGCATGAGAAGATTCATCTGTCTCTCCTCACATATTCCATAGGTAATAATCCAACAGCAAAGACTGAGCCTTAGTGTCAGACTCAGACTCTGCCATCAGCAATTAGGAAATGCTTACATCTTCTTTCTATTTTTCATTATTCCAACAGGTTCAATTTGTTTCTCAATATACTTAAAACATAAATTTGCCCCTCAACACCTATTCAGTGATCAGAAGGTTGCTAACTGGTAATACAATAACCAAAACTTCCTGAGAGTGCTTTGGTCACAAATGAACTTTAAGATAGAGATGTAAAAAGAGTGATTCTGAGCTCATTTTCCCATGGTCACTTCTGGAGAATCTCCATCAAGCCAGCATTTTAAATGAAAAGCAGATTATCCTCCACAACATTTTCATTCAAGACTAGTGCTTATTTTATTTTCACTCTTTAATGGAGTTATTTTTCCAATACTTCCTTAGTTTTATTCATTTTCTCTTTCCAAAGCTGAGGGAATTTTTTTTAAGCCAATACTGTTATTCCAGTCTCCTTTGCATGGAGATGCTGAAATAGAATTTTGTGAGTTTCTTGCAGGCACTGCTATTATTAATAATCACAGTAAAAATAGCAAATTTTACCAAGCAACTCGGCAGAAAAAACTGTTGCCCAGTGGAAGTGCCAATTAAAACCTGTTCAACCAACAGGGAGAGATGGTTATTAATAAGGGGATTTTCTTTGAAAATCCCTAGGGAGCGTCTTTACCTTGACCACGTGCATAATTTTTCATGTGCATACCCTCATCAACATAAGATGGCTTCTCTGTGCCATCACCCCATAATGTCCTTAGTGGGGGTATGGCCAATAAACAAACCTTCATAATCACAGCCATACAATGCACTTCACAGTATTTTGAGAAATACGTGCACTGGCATTTGCAGATTTAAATGACTGTGTGACCCAGGAGCAAATCTGAAAAGGGAAAACATGTTGATCGCGCATTGTAGATAAGCTGTTCTAACTATTGTTTCATTACAATTGTAGCACCTTCAAAGAGATGGAATGATAATAAGTAGTAAGTAAATTTTCTATCCAATACATAGAGCTGAACTTCAGAGATAAGCTGCCAGCAATTTTGAAAATACTTTAAAGACCCTGAAGGTTTGGATATTACTTTAAAAATTCCCCTTTAAAACCAGAAACAAAAGTTTAATTTTTTCTTTTGATCTGCAAAGATATTCATTTCTCTTTAATTCAAATGGTCTCTTTTCAACTTTGAAGGATATGCTAGTGCATGTATATATACAGAACATATAAAATATATATTAGCTTGTCTGCAGCCTTCAAAAAGAGCTTTAATTTGCTGCTGTTTCAAAAGACTGAGAGGATTGCCTTCAGTGGGATGAGAAGAGTGGCAAATGTGACAGCTGCAGGGTTCTGCAAGACTTTGTAGAGAAAAAATAAATGGACATGGGATTGAGCTGCTGAAGCCAGTCACGTTCCCTTCCCCTCAAGCCCCGGCCAGTGCAGTGACTGGGAGGATGCTGTCTGCAGTCTGCTACAGGTAAGAGTCAGATCAAACCTCGGCAGTGACAGGAGTCTTTCTGGCACTGCTGTGTCAGCTCATCTCTCAGGCACCCCTGCTGGCCACATTTTGGTTCCTATTTCTACTCGAAGGGACCATGCAGGCAGAAAGCAGAGGCAGAACAATGTGCCCAAGCACCACCCCACCCCTGCAGGCAGAGCAGGGCACAAAGGACCTCACCAGCTCCTTTCCCCTGGGCAGACACTGAGCTCCACTACCACGGCCAGCACAGGAACAACAGCCCCTGCTCAGAACAGGAACGAGCAGCCTGGAGACAAGATCAAGCACAGGGAACTGGACTGCTCACTTCCTTCTTCACTAAATGAACTCAGGTGTACAACTGGAGGATGACTGGTATTGACTTACTCTTGCTTCTTTCCAACTCATATCACACAATTTTAATAAGTTATCTCAGGATTGTAAGCTCTGTGTTAGCACAAATCAAACTCCAGTTACTAAATGTGCCACCATTGTGTCACATCACTGGTAGTTGCAAAAGCACAGAAAGATTAAAGTTCTCTGCAAACTTTGTATTGTGAAGGTCATACATTGAACATTAGTAATTACAGTTCACTATGGGATGAAATTACATTATGTCAATATTTCTAACTTTTTTCTTCTATGCAGCACAAAGATTTACTCAATTATTTCACTGGCCATTAATGATAGGTGTTTTTCAGTTAAAGGAAAAGCCCACAGACCTATACAACCTATCCTCTTCCAGAGATACTGGGTAAATCATTATCTTCTGTACAAGACCATTATCACTGTGTGCCATAACAATCAGACTTAATGAGGTTTTCCTCTTTCCTCCTCTCTTGACTGCCACCAGCAATGTTTTCTGTTTACCAAGTTCCTCTGTCTTGATTGTGTGTTGAAATTACAATCCATCCTTTTCCCAGAGAACACTGTTTATATCAGCAGCTGAAAAGCAGAGAAAAGGCATTTCTGTTCTAAAGACACAAGGAATATCTTGAGTATTCTGGGTTTAAATAAGTTTTCTGCCCTGACTTGGGCAAAATCATTAAAAGTTTTGGTATGTCCTGGCATATGTTAAGGGTTTGGGGTTATCATTCAAACCAGAAAGGCAGTTTTGCAACTCCCAGAGATGAACCAGAACCTTTCCCATCCACTTAAGATTCCAGCTATGTCAGATGTCCCTCCCAGCGTGATGTTTCCTTTAATAGATTCGTCTTTCTGTAAAACATTCTGAAAGGAGGACAGCCTCAGTATTTTCATCACAACAATAACAGACCACTGTTATTCTTCCCTGAACTTTTACAGAACTGCATACTTACCCCATAAGAATGGGTAGGTGAACCATTTCCTGGATTTAGTCACGTGGTCTTGCACCTTAAGAGCTTCATGTTTGAGCAAGCCCAACATCCCAAAGCAACCCTTGAGACATCACTACACCACTGCCCTAAATCAGTGCCAGCTGGACCAGGATGAGGCCTCACAGGGCCCTTTTTGAGCTCCATGAACTGAGTGAACTGAAGTTTGCAGTGAAATATAAATAAGCTCAAGAGGCTTTATATTTCACAAGAAAAAAAAAGTTACGGTTTTAGTAATAAGGTGAACTTTAAAAAATACCCATGACAGGATGCAATCTGAAATGCAAATACAAAGCCTGTCTTCTCCCAGAGTTTAAATATCAAGAGTGACCTAAAAGTTTACAGTGGTTCCCTGGAAGATGTTAGGCTTATTGTTATATTAAAATTAATTGGTTGAGATCTGAGTGTCAGGAACGGGATTTTCAAAAATTAAGTATGGCAGAGGTGACTGTGAATTTTGTTGTCTAAAGCTGGCTTTTGTCAGAACAAAAGATGTTCAACTTGAAAAAACCAATGCAAATTGATGGGCAGCATGTGACAAAAGATGTCAACACAAATCTTCCCTTGCCCTCTGTGCCCTTTTAAAGCACATCCCAATTTAAGTCAAGACTTGCTTTTAACACAACAGCTGGTAGGGACTTTGTGTTGCAAGGAAACCTAAAATACATTGTCGTCCCACACAGTAAAGTACAAATGTCCACCACAAAACTCAGCTGTCATCCTCAGACATCTAAACCAAGGGTTAGCAAAGGTGGGGTGCTATTGGGTTTGGCTATGGCTTTTTGGTTTGTTCAAAAAACAATTTTCTCCTTTCTGGTCAGATTTGCACATCTTGACTCTGTGCAAGAGCTAATTCAATATATTGAGGACATATTTTTGACATCTTTTAAACGATACAGCACTAGTTCATTTAGATACTGTGACTGTTGTGTGGACAGACAATAACGTAAGAGCATGAGGACTTCTGCAGCCCTCAGTATAATGCCAAATTCTGTTACCAACAAGTAAATATATGTAATTTTGATAAATTACATAGAGGATTCTGTCTGTACGACACTGACTTGCATAAACAAGATTTCTAGTTTTCAGTATTATGACAGATAAGTTGCATTATCTAGTGATAATAATACTGAATAAATTGATTTAATATCTGAAAGTTCAATAAAAAATCCCCAACCAAACAAAAAGCCCCCACTTACTGAGGATTAAATTTGAGGTTCATGAAAACAAATAGTTTTCATTTACTCAATTTTGAGCCAGAAGTTTAGACACAGTATAATTTCAAATTTGTTTAAAGGTACATTCATGTGAAGGAAGAGCTTTTTCCTCTGATGCTACGAGGCTGCCCAGTGAAGGGGTCTGGAATGAGTTTGGCTCAAGAGCTGGGAAAGAATCATCTCTCATAGAGAGACTCGGAACCACAATGTTTAGAGTTGCACAGAAATTCATGCTCAGAAACATGAGGCTGTCAGGTAGGTGAGAGCTGAGGTCAGTAGGTTAAACAAATGCACAAAGACTGTGCTGGAGGGTTTTATAGCCTTTCTGCTCCACACGAGGGATAAATAAGGTGTGGAATTGTTTCTGAAATTACTTTGGCTCAACAGTCTGTCCATTGCCTTTCCTCTGGGTAATCTTGAAGCTTTGCCAGGATGTTATGTTCTTTGATACAGAACATTTGTCATGATGAATAGCATTATGTAAAAGTTGTATTTTCCCCTTCTGTCTTTTGATTCGTATTATGAGAGATCATAACATGGATTTAATGTTAAGAGGTCTGAGTACTTTCAATCTTTAAAATACCTGAACAACTGAGAGCTTCATATTTACAGCGTCAAAACCACCCTTTTAGATTCCCTACATTCATACAAAGCTCTCATGATCTGATTTACAAATACAGTTTAAAAAGGAACAAAGCATTTTACCTCACAGCAAGAAACATTTTCCCCTCAATAAGTAAAAATTACTAAACACAAAACTTCAAGCATTTTTATCTTGATTTCCCAGTCCTTCCTCAGTGCTAGTACCTAACACTGGTTGCAATGTACTAAGCTTTCAACATTCCCCTCTTTTTTTACCCATTCCCTTCAGGGTCGTGCTTATGCACACCTCTAACACCGAGTACTAGAGTACTTTTCCTTGCTTCTTTTTCAGTAGATATGCAGGTAGGCTGATGAACAGCACGAGATACAATTGCACTGTCATTTACCACTTACACTGATCAAACCACAATCACTAGCAGCAGCCCTTGAGAGATAACTCACAGCACTGCTCTGCGTAAGCAAGGATCACAGGCTGCGGCCAGAACAATCACACGGCTCTGGCAGCCAGGCACAGGGCTCTTGATCTCCCAGCTCCCTTTGTTCCCTCAGACTCTGTACAGAAGTCAATTACACATTTACTGATAACGTGGCTTACCCTGCCAGAAGGGTACTTCCATTAATATTACATCTAGTATCAGAATAAATGCAGAATAAAGGCAATTCTGTGGTTAAAACCCGTGATATCTTGATGCCCACTTTCTGAAAACAACAGTAAAATGTACCTACAGCAATAACAAGGTATAGAACCACATGACAGCTCTTCAGGGAAAGCCAAAGTGCTTTGAAAAAGATCAATTACTACAAAATTGTAGTGCACTGCTGTCAATCTTCTACCTTCCTTTATAGTGAGAAATGAAATATAAATAGCCTTTGGCAGTGGGTTGGAGTACTCCTCGATTAGGGGGAGAGTTTGCAGTGAAGTCCAAGGCCAATTCTGCTGACTTCCATGGGCAGTGCAATGTCCTTTACTCCATTTTGCAAGGCAGGGATAAATAATCATCACAACCCTGCTGCTTCCAGATGCCACTGATACTTCTTCAGCCAGCTCTAATCAGATATCAACTCTCTACAACCCAAATTGCTTAGGGTGCCTGTGAGAAAAGTCTATGAAGAAGCCCTCTTTGACAGCCATTTAAAAGGAGAAGACTATTTTAAGGTTATCAGAAGAGTAGGGAAAGGAAGCATTTTCCTGTTTCCTTGCAATGGTCACAAAGAGCATGCAAAAATAACGGAAGTCTGAAAAATAAGAGAAAGGTCACTGAACCACTGCTGCCTAAGAAAGAGATGTCTCATTTCTATTAATGTCAACTCAGAGAGGCCCAAGTGTGTAGGCTTGGCAAATGTCATCAGTGTTATTACCTCATTGTCGAGGATTATCGGTGTGCTAAAGGTACATAGTCTTCTAGATGGCTTTATGCTGATCTGGCAGAATAAAGCCAGTGAAGCATGAATAATGTGTGAATTAATACCATCACGAAAAGTGCTCATAACTACTTCTCTCCCTTGATGTCTTCATAAAAAGATATTTCATCACAGGACATGGAAGATACTTTCCCAACTCAAACTCAGCTACAAAGTAGAATATGGATTCTGTTTAATTCAGTTTTAAGCAGCAGAATGGAAGGTAAACTGTGTGCAACACTGGGATAAAATGCTGTTAACTGGAGTCACCAGTCTGAGAGATGAGAGCCCATCTTCTCAGCAAGCAGAGCTGTCAGAGCTGCAATTGGGCAGCAGGGCCCCAGTAGTTTGAGAGAACAGGGCAAGAACCATAACCTGCCACCTCTGTGTTTCCACGTGCTTGAACACAGAGCACAGACAGGTCTAACACTATCGATCCCTGGGTTTTGTACAATTTATACTCCTTGTTCATCTCCCCTTTAATGCCTTTTTCCAGTCTTCTTTATAAAGCAATCATGAACTTGTATGCTGGGCAGGACACAAAATAAGCATGGGTGGTTTCTTTAGGGTGCCAAAAACTGGTTGAGGCTGACAGCAAGAACTAATTTTGATTTTAACCTCCTTGTCCTCTTCAGAATCTCAGCAATTCTAGAAAGACTATTACAGATGGAGCAAAAAGTGCTACATTTCACAACAGTAATGCACACTAGGAAATAAGTGTAATTTTTCTCTTAAACTATCAAAGTAATTTAAAACCCTTAGTGAGTACCTTAATAGACAAGAGCACTCTAGCTTCAAATGGGTTTTAATGGGAGGGTAACCACAAGAATAAAATCAATTAATGAATACTATAAATAGATTAGTGAAAACTCTCAGCTCTTTCTCTTTTTCAAACATCCTCCTACCCCACCACCCATGGAACTACTTCCAGAATAATTTGATAAAACAGCCCACATAAGAAATAAAATACTGCTGCCATTTGAAGTTCTTTACACTGATTTTTCTGGAAAGTTTATGCAAGTTTGTAGTTCAAGAATACTGGAGTGTTGTAACTACACTAACAATACATTCATATGGAAACAGAGAATACCAACACTTTTGATGTATTTTGGCTGCATTTGGAATGTCAGAAATAAGATGCCTTGAAAGATAAGCCTTTTAGAAAACTTGGTCTACTTGATGAAATGAGTCATTTGTAAGTTTTGCAAAGCTACATCCTCTAAAAACTTAGCCATAAGGTGTCAGTTGCAATAAAACTCAAGTAAATACTAACAGCCACTCAAGTTCCTCTTGTATCTTTAGGGGTGGTAAAACCAGTGAAAACACTTCATGTGTGCATTCAGAAATGAAAGAATATACTTTCTGCTTCTCTTTAACATTTAAAGAGTGAAAGAAATGCTAACAGAGATGTAAATTCTACTGTTAACAGATATTGTGATACAAACAATCAGGCTGTGATTTGCTATGGAACAGTGCAGAATCAATAACAGTAACTGGGTGTTGAATCCACATGAACAGTGCTCCAAAGTCTTTCCATCACAATAAAACATGGCAGAAAGATAGATCTGACCTCTTTTTACTGACGTGATTGTAATTACACAGTGTCATCTGAAAAACAGCCAAAGGTCTTTCTTGGAGTACTTATAACCAATGAGCCACAGCTCTATTTCCCTTTCACAGCTGCTCAAGTGTGCTGGGGAAATCTGTAATCACACTCAACATCCCGAGGGTCGCAACATGAGAATGGAATGTGACAAAGGACAAGAGTGGTGTTGAGAGCGTGTACATGGCCAAGAGTATCAGACATGGGGCTGTTATCTTCTGCTGAGGCCACACACAATTCCCATTCATAAGAAGCAGACACAGTGGAATTCAATAGAAAAGCAACCATAACAAAGCTGTACTAAGCAAGAACGAAGCAAAAGCAGGAATTAAACACCTTTCTGCATGCTGTTTAGGTAGGGATTCACTTTTCCAGCATCTATGTGACAGTAAAGTAACCATGGAAATAGCTTATGAATGTTTTTACATAGCGGTTCTCTGATTGTGCATCATAGTTGTTTCATTTGCAGCCTTTAAAGAATGTGAATTAAGTTGTCCAATTAGTCCATGTTTGTTCTTTTAATTGCTTCTGTGCTGCTGCATCCTCAGTGATGCAGTTGGTGCCCTCTGATGTCACAGGGGGTCATGGCAGACACATAAAACCACTATCAGTGGGAAGTTCAGTAAAGATTTCCACAGAACAGATTTATTCACTGTTGCTGTGAAGGGTGAGAGAACTCATACAGATCTCACTGATCTACACCAGGCCAAGCTAAGATTAGATAAAGTCAGTTACAGAATTAGCTGACTTTTCTCCATGTCTCTGCCAGACAAACACATTCACACACTGAGAATTTATAGCTCTTATCAGGAAGCTTGAGTAATTAATAATTTATCTGTTTCAGCAATACAATTTTTCCAAAAGACTTATGATGGTGAATTAGAAATAGGTTATCTTCTGAGGAGGGATTTAGGTATTGCCATGATTACTTGAATGTATATAAGCTGACAAACTCTTTGTTTCATGGGCTCCCATCCCAACAGAGCAACTCTGTGACCATACCTGCTCTCCACTGCGATTAAATTGTTTTAAAATAAATCTGCCTCATGTATACACTGGTCATTCATTGCCATTTCACTTTAATTCACCCCAAAGGATTTATTAACCAGAACCTCAGTTATGCTGCCTCAGAGGTCACAACACCATCTTCCCAAGCAGCATGCCCCAGGCCCTTCAGGAATCCAGATGCTGACCAACATGGGACTCTGAAGAGGGAAGGTCAGATTTGAAACAGCAGATGTGCCCACAGAGAAAACTGAGCTCACTAAGCTTTTGGTGATGTCTAAGTATAAAACTATTGATCCAAGAGCAAGACACCTAAATTCTGGTTAGATTTAGAAAAGATAGGACAAGAGTGCACACACCCCACAGCTCCACAGGAAGCCTCATCACATCATGAAATGTTTCTAAGATATAGAAATGAGATTCTATTGAGGTGCTCCTCCACTAACTGTGTGCGCAGAAGAGATGCGAATGACCCTGAAGTGAATGAACATTTCCACCTGCAATGAATTCTTTGTTCTGAATATATCAGAGTAGTTAGAACAATTTCAAGCAAGCATACAGGATACAGTAGACAAAATGAGTAAGTTAAATGCTCATAATTTAAGATCAAAATGAGGAAATAAGTTCAGAAAAAGAACCTGTTTGAAAGGCTCTTGTGAATCAGACTTAATAGTAAGCACTAGGAAACATTTGGGCTTTAAAATCATATTGAAGCATGAAGGACCACCTTCATGAGCTGAGCCTTTTGGAAAGCAAGAAATAAAAGACTGAGCTGGTGCTTGGTCTTCCTCTTAGTCACGCATTCAAGACAAAGCAAAGGGTAATTAGCAAGAAGTTCACTGGTTATAGGCCGTGTTCAAATGAGCCAGTATTCATTCAGATGAGTACAAACTTACTTCATTTCTGTGTTCTTTAGAATAGCTAAAGATTACTCAAGGCAGCCGGTATCTGTTTGTCTCTGTATATTCTACAGACAAACAAAAATGAAAAATCTTGCAACAACTGAGGAAACAAACACTTGGAATGAATTAAGATTGAAGTCTGACTTAACAACATTGTTTTGTCACACTGTCTGCCTAAATCACTGCAGGAAAACACCAATTCACTCCTTGAATGTCTGTGTAACTATCCTTGACTTACAGAGGATGTTAACTCCCAGTCAGGGTATGACAAGGACAGAAAAATACAAAAGAATCATTTTAGTAATGTGATTAGTCCCACAAAAGCTGTAACCACATCCTTACAGTTAATCATGTAGCTAAGTGCTCTTCCTAGCTCAGACCCTAAACCAGCAGCTTAGTGCAGAATTACACTCTCATAAGGACACAACCCATTGTCTGTGTTAAGACACTCCAGATGCACCTCTTTTCATCTGTCAAGGGGACACATTTGTACCTCTCATGTTTGTGTTTAAAGTGATTGTGCATGTATCAGGCATTCTAATTTTAAAAGGTCTAGATGTATGAGTACATACTAGGATTCAATAAATACTCAAAATCCATATTTATGTGGATTTGCAACTCTGTTGAAAAAAGAATTGACAGGGAATCAATTCATAATCACTATTCACATATTGTTATGGAGTGTAATACACGTAAATGTATACAACAGACATATCAAAATATATGCAGAGGGAGCAAGATGAAGGACTGGGATGATCAATTTAGTCCAAATACACAGATATCACAAGGGAAAAAAACACCCTTTGCTTTATTAGGAGCTGCAAAACTTGGATGTGGGGTGGTTGGTATTTTTATTTCAAGAGTGTGTGTGGGAGAAGACCACTGGTTTAAGGTTTTCCCTTTTTGTTTGCATTATTGTTTTGAAAACAGCCTGAACCCCATCTCCCACACGGGTCATGCTGGACCCCCACCTATGACCTAATGACAGGCTGCCATGCACTCCAGCAGAAACATTTGTCTGACAGCTGGCTGAACCCTCTGGGTACCCCTCATGCATCATTATTCCAATTACATTGACACCTGTCCCACAAGCTTCAATTAAATCCACTGCGAAACCTGTGTCCAGAGGCCTGGACTATCCCCTGCTCCTCACCAGGGGCAGGTAGTCACAGGGTTATTATACAGTCTGTTAAAGCTTTTTATGTGGAGTAAAGATTAGCATTACACCATAGAAAGGCTGACAAACATGGCACACCTGGACTCCTTTTTTAGCTGAGCACAGGAAACAGTTTTTATTACGTGCCAGGGAAATAACTGTAAGAACAAATCTGGCTTCAAAACTGAGAATCAACTGTACTGCAGCCAAAAGCGGTGCCAATCTGGGACAGGTGTACAGTGAGCAGGCAGGTGGAAGATAAATCCCATTGTGGGGAGCTCAAGGATGCTTATCTCACCACAAAGAACCCACGTGTCACTGGTACTGGTTCAGTTTTTTACTGTCTGCTTCTACTGAGACTGAGTTCCTGCTCTGGAAGACACCACAAGAAAATGGGAGATCACAAAAGCAGCCTTGGAACCCTCCCCAACTTTTCAAATTAATGACTATTTCTAAGGCAGAGCTGTCCGTTCCTTACTAATGAGCTAAACTAGTTCATTAGATTCCTGATCAAAAGTGGCTCTAAAAGTAAAGTTAAAAAGAGTAAAAATGATGCCCTTGAGCCGGTAGAAAAACATATTTAGTGATATTGTGTTGAAATAAAGAATTGCTTATTCTGACCTGAGCCAGTAAGGGAGAATCAAAGCCTGGAAACCCAAGGGTGGTCGTCAGGGGTTTGCTTCCTCTAGGATTGTGTTCCCACTTCTAGGAATCCATCAAATGCATATGTCACAGGGACAATCTCTGACATAATTTCTCCAAACCTGCAGTATTACACACATAACAAGTGGCTTGCTGAACACAAAAGACCAAGTAATTTCAGTTTTATAGCTCCTGTGTTTAGGTTGGGGTTCTGACTTTCAGTCAGCATTTTTAGCTGTTGCATTTTGGAGAGGAAAGAACAAAAGCAAAGAAGCAGCAAGTAAAATGAGAGCAGTATGTAGGCATCACAGTTGAAAGGAGCAGCTACACTCCAAGCTCTTTCAACATCTAGAATTCTCAGAAAGGGTAGAGTTGAATATGAAATATTCCATAAAACAGTCAAAATTAGATACATAATTTTTTTCTGCATTCAGTGTAGGCAAACGGTGAACTCCACAACACAGCCAGTCACTGCAACCAGTTTCAAACCACATAGCAAGAACATGTGCCTGTGCAAGCTGAGACAAAGAGGTAGCAGCGAGATGGAAATGCAGCCTGCATCCAACATTGCTCACTGAGGTCAGACTGCCTGCCCACTTCACTGAAGTCAGGCGCAAATCTCTTACAAGAGGAGTCCTCAGGAACAGGCTGCTTTCCTTAAAATTCTTGCACTTTTCAATAAGTATCACAAATACAAACTTTAAGCACAGCAGTGGTCACAATTTTTTTCTTTTCTTGAAATCAATCCCTTACAGGTTAATTATAGAAACTTTTTTTTTTTTACTGTAGATTTGTCTCAAGCAGAGATGAGGCATGAATTGAAGTGTAATCACCTTAATAGCAATTATATATGTAAGTTTCACCTCCATTGCACTTTGAAAATTTCCTTAATTAATGACATGTCTTTCTGCTTTTTACATTTCTAAATGTAGCAACCCAGAAGTCTGGATTCCAGCTGCTCGGGAAACATGAACATCCTGCAAGATTTTTGCCTCTCACCCACCACAGTGCCTGGCCCAAAGTCTCTCATTTAAATTAGAGCCCAGAAGCACACCTAGCCTGTATGGCAACCTGCTGCAGCAGGGAGGAGATCACCCTTTCCTATGTTGATGCATTTCTTGGCCTTCCAACAGATGTCAAATGAGTTCCAGTTCAAGATAAACATGCAGGAATGTCTGACACCCCAGGAGTGGGGCTCTATGTTAAACAGGGCCCCCACACAGTTGAGAAGCAGTGGGTCCTGCACAGCACAAGGTGTTTCTCTCACCTTGGCAGGCAGCACTGCCAGGAAGCCACCAGCTCAATACAACTCACCCTGAATTAGCCATGACTTGTTAAAAGCAGGGCTGGACACATAAAAATAGCAGCAATGCAAGATTATTTACTGGCTTTGAGTTTCAGGGCTGTTTAATGTCACTATAAGCAAGTGCTACCAGCTGCTTTCCTTGAGGAAACTGTGGCTGTCTATAAACAAATAAGGAGGGAAATGCTGCCAGTTTTCAACATTTTACAGTAAAAAAACCTCAGAAAGCCTTGAAAAACCAAAACAACTTCTGAGAAAAAAACCTTTTACAAAGTTTGGCATCATGAAGTAGAGATTAACTCAAGGCTCAGAGGTTAGCAACAGCATTCCCAGGTACTGCTACTGAATATTTTGATTCAGGCTTTTACAAAGTCTCATTTTGTGAGTAGCAGTCAAAAACTCACATGAACTATTATTTTCTTCTATTTATAAATTCTGGTTGACACAACATCATGCATATGATTGAAATTCTCATATGAGAACCTAATAATTGTTAAATTAGGTTCTCTCCTTTTTTAATAGTATTTTATGAACTTAAAGCAGAGTACTTGTTTTGAAAAGCTGAACAAGCTGGTGCAAGAACAGGATTTTTTTTTTTAGTCTGGGAGTTGAAAAGGAGGATATTTGGAAGATGCAGCAATAGTACACGCTCCTTGATCCATCAGGTATCACTGGCAACATATTATTAATAAAAATCAAAATGCAAGAGGTGTTTCATAAAGATTCCTATGGGAATTACTTCTGTGCACACACATGCCTCATTAGATATGTTAAACAGAGTAATGGTAGACTGTAGAAATATCAACTCTCATGTAATAAAAGCATAACATAGTTTTAAGTTTTTTGCTCCTCTTTTTTGCAGATTTGGAAATAAGAGTTGACAAGGGAGAAAAGAAATGGGGCTAAATTACCCAGATATGAATACTTGCGTAGTATTTACTTACCTGTTAAATAGGCTTCAAATGGTTCCTCAGGCCAAGCAGGGAGTATTTAAGCCTTAACATACAAACTTCAAAGCTAGTTGCACTGTACTGTTCACTAGTGCTATAATCTCTAGGAAAAAACCATGGCCAATATAAACTGAAATCTAATGTTCTTTCGTCTATTTCTTCACCATTCTAACAAGCATTTACCAAATTTGCCACTGATATATTTAAACAACAAAATGAGGGCTGGGTGCTTGCAACTGCTTTTTTTGTTTGCATGGGGAAGTGATCAGCAATTCTAGAATCTCACTTGGAGACTTGCTCCTTTTAAGTTTCCATGAAACGAAGGCATTGTTCTTCAAAAACACGTCACAGGGGTTCCTCATAAGCAATTTAAAAAAAATGTCATTTTCTTATCCATACAAATGTAAGTCAAATAAAATTACTCCACAGCTGCTGGGTTTCTGGCTTTTCTAATTGTATTTATTCACAGATTTCCTTGGCATTTCAAAGAGGAACTAGAAACAAAAGCAAACAAAAAAAAAAATCCAACCTAACAAACACAATGCATACATTGATGAAACCTCCTGAGTGCTTTAACATAATCCAAGGCAATTTTCTCCAAGAAACGAAATGAATGAAATTTGCTTATGGACCCCTAAGCTTTGCAAACCCTTCAACTAGAACAAGAGAAATATGTGGCTGGAAGCCAATCGGCAGCCAAATGTGTTAGATGTGTTCCATTTATTATTAATGTGACAACATTCTATATAGCAGCAACAGGGCAGGCAAGTAAAGCGTTGCCATGGAGATAAGTTACTCAAGATGCAGCTAAAAATACTCCCTTCTTCCCTTACTGTAATAAATATTGCATTATGTGAAGGCTAACAATGATGATATCAAATGCCATCTCACAAAGGCTTCCAGCTGTGAGCTTTCTGGCTAGCTAATGGATTGCCTGATAGACACGCAGCACTTCTTGCCTGTGGGTGTCAAAAGAGCCCATTCCTGCCCTTATTACATGGTTAAATGTTAGATGGCAGCTGTTGACATCATTAGGACAAAATATTGCTCCCTCCTCAGGGTAGATTTCTTACACCGTTGTGACTTTGGGGGAATACAGTCATGTTCTGGGAGGAGATGCAACTTAAACTGGAAAACAAACATGTGGAAATGTCCTCTGAGCAAGATCACAGGAGGTTATTAGGCCTTGTCTCTGGGGACTGTGGTTACACATTTCACCCTTTTGCTGCTCATCAGGTGCCTTAAGATTACCAAAGATCTAACAGCACCTATTAATCAGACAAACTAATACATAAAATAAAAAAAAAATTCAGGCTTTTTGGAATGACTCTTTTCCACCTTCAGCTTTCTTGTAGTTCAGATATGTCCAAACAGCAGCAGAGTCTTCATAGTGTTGGAAAAGCTATGTTGCAATATTCTTTGCCCTCCACAGGAAGTCATTAGAAGCACAAAGCTTCTATTTTTTAGTTTTATTTTTTCTTCCTCAGGAAAACTTTTCAATGACTCTGATATGAAGTGAATCTTAAACAATTTAGCTGAGAAATTTATATATTTAATACCAGAGCAAAACACAATTCAGGTCTTTGCTAATGTCATAATCGTTCTTACTTTTTCTCTACTTACAGTCTTTAAAAGATGGAATTCACATTTATTTCTTAGTTTATCATCTAATTGCACAAAGGAGTTATTTTCTTAGAATCCCAGATTATACAGGTGGGAAAAGATCTCATCAATCATCCAAGCTGTGTCCTTGTTAAAGCCTGCTACAGAGTAGTAGATCATGTCTGGCCTTTTTTCAGTCAGAAACTCACCTTCAGCACTCTAACAATAGAGCTTCTTGCCAATACACATAATCATATATAAAATTCTCCTATTTCCATCTCAGTTTAAGTGTTTTTGTTTTGCTTAGGGTGATAGTATGCTTATTTTAAAGTAGAATAAGCTATATCTTAAAAAATAGGATGATAATTACACTTGAAAAACCCAGGAATTGTTCGTAGAGAAGCAGCAGGGTGGAAGTTTTAATTTTGCCTTTTCTCAAAAGTGCAAGATTGTATCTGCTGCTAATAGGCAGCAAAAAAGCACACATGGGAAACGCAACCAGGGAATTGAAGAAAATGGGGTAACGCTACACAAAACTTCTGCCAGTGTGTCCCAGGGGCACAGAGCTCTGTGATCTGAACCAATTCCCCTGCAGTGGCACACTTTATCACTTTGCTGAGAGCAGGAACCTCCCCTTGACAACACACACAGCCACTTCCTTCAGGAACACTGTTTTTAACTATCATTTTCCCTCTTTTTCTGCGTGTACTCTGTTCTTACCCATGATGGCACAAAAATGAGCTCTCTAACACTACCCCCCAAGCACGCTCAGCTGCTGGCTGAGTAAACACAGGAGCAAGTGTGTCCTGAGCAGCAGGTGAGCCTACAGTCACAGAAATGTCTGGGTACTTCCTCAAAAGAACAAGCACTCTTCAAAATAGGCCTCCCTACCACGAGTAATTCCTGCTTCTCCCCTTCACCTGAAGAGGTTACTTCATTTTAAATGCTCACCCAGGCTCAACCCCACAGAGCCCTTAAGCATGGGCTTTGTGGTTTATTTGTTGGCTCTAAAGGACTTAACACACTTTTGGCACAGTGTTAATGATATCCCTACTACCATTTCATGGATAATAATTTGACTCAGATGTGCCTGTGGCTCTGTAAGCTCTCTCTACTTGACTCGGCATCACCTTCCTCTATACCAGGTTGCTTAAAGCCCATCCAACCTGTCCTCAAGTACCAACAAGGATGGGGCATCTGCAGATTCTCCAGACAGCCTGCTCCAGAAGGGATTTATCTCCTTAAACAGCCTGTTCCAGTTTCATGAGTCTCCCTGAAACAGCACAGAGCAATTTCTCTCAGTTTGAAGAAGCAGGTTGATAATTCTTTGGGAAGGGACTTTTTATTTGGCTTTTAATTTCTCCACTGCTGTTATGCACATTTACCCTGTGCTAGTCTTTTTTTTTTCTGTCCTTCCAAGCAAGATGTTACCCTGCTTTTTACAAGCACCACAGCTCTCCTGTGAGCCTCCAGCCTCCCTCCAAAGGCTCAGCACCAGGCAGCTCCTGTGTGCTTTGCCATGCAGGTGGAATCAAAGTGACCTTGGATGATACATTTGCTGGACAAGCCTCCAGAGGATTGCATTATTTCTGAAGCGAGGCTTCCTGTCAGATGTTGTAATACACAGCACAGATGCCTGTTCCTAGCAGACACCTCACTTGGAAAAAGCATTCTCTTGTTTTTCACATCCATTACATAGAGGAAAATTAAGAAAAACAAACCTGCTTTTAAGCAGAACCTGATCTTGTTTGCTCCCACCAAATCTTCCCTTTTTAAAAATTTACTTTTTGGCAAATCTTATGGTTTATGTATGCCAATTATAATAGCATAGTTAATCAAAACAACAGAAAACCCCAACTCAAATATTAGATATATGGGAACCCTGGGAAATGGTGTTTTTAGGACAAGATTTATTTGTATGTGACTGTGATTACACTGCATAAATACACCTGGTGTAAGAACACCTCAGTGGTTGAAGACATCAAACTACAGCAGAAGGGGCTCTCAGAGGAACAACGTTTATCTTCTGTCTACTCTAGAATCCTTGTTAGCTGAGCAGAGGGACACCAGAACAACACTGACTGCATTTTTAAGACATTGAGACAGTATCACTGCTTCAAAAGGGGAAAAAACCCCAATAATGAAAAGCAAAGTATTTGGAGGGTTCTGGTGATTTATGTATTTTTGTTTTGTTGGGTTTTTTTGTTGTTGGTTTTGGTGTTTTTATCTGTAGGTTGGGATTTTTTGTTGTTGTTTTGTTATAGCTTGGGAGAGGATGTGCATTTAAAAAAAAAAAAAAATTAGTAAGGTTTAGAAGCCAAAACCTCAAGTTGTAAAAAGTCCAGGTGGATAAGATGACAATTTCCTATCAATGAGAGCAATTAATCATCACAACACCCTCTGAAGCAAAATGGTTGATAAAATACCTTGAAGACTGGGTGCCTTTCGGGTAGGAATGTCCTAGCTAACCACAAGACACAAGTTCTGCCTTAAAGAAAAGATTTAACAAATCTCATCATACAGGTACTGGTCTAAAATTAATGATCCCTTCCAAGTTTAAATGCAAACAGTAAAATACCTTTCATGCAGTTTATATAAATTATGGTAACGGCGCCATTTTCATCTGAAATATTTCAAACGTTTTTCTAAAGGAAAAAACAACAACAACAACAACAAAAAGCTCTGTTATACACAGGGCAATATTGCTCACATAGATCAAAATCTTAAGAATGACCTCAGAAGTGATGTGAAGTAAACCAATGACAGCACAGAGTCCATACTACAGATTAAGCAGGTATTTAAGAAGCATTTGAACAGAGAGCTTAAAGGCCCTTTCCACAGTGCCCCAGGGAGTCCCCTGAGAACAGTCTCCTCCAAGAGCAGGAGCACTGAGCTTTGAGGCTTTTGTTAGTTCCAGGTCATTGTTCTCTTGTTCTTGCTCTGAATATGAAATTCTGCATTAGCTCTCCATCATCACGCCTCTCTGATGCCTTTGCAGATATTTCCACTCAGAAAACATAATGGGCTCACGTGTCTTAGAGCTGAAGTGTCCTAACTGGTTGCTACCTCACATGGTCCTGCATTCAAAGGTCACACAGACTCAGGCCAAATATGCAGAAACAATTAATTAAAAAATAAGTTAAATTCAGTGTAGTTATAACTAGGGAGTTGTGTCATTTATGTTGAAATTACATATAAGCAGTGACAAATTCCACCTTCGATATCCATTGATATATTTTGGTCTTATCTTAGTTTCTCTCTTCCATATTTGAATATTTTCTAAAAACATCCATTACAACTTCAGTAATTAATCAACAAATGTCATTTTCCATTAAAGCATATTTAATCGTCACAAAAATTAGGAACAACTAACAACCAAAACTAGTATAATTACTTCTAATGCAAATGTGCTAATTTAAATTGTGGAATACTTCTTTAAGAGAAGTCTGTGTTAATTGGGGTCTGCTCATGAAAGCAAGCTGCTAATTGAGCTGGCATGTGCCAGATAGACTAGTCCAACTGAAAGAAAGACAATATTTGCAATGTAACACTGATTTTAAAAGTTAACATTTTAATGAAAAAGCTGCTATCAGGCTCATGCCAGTTCAATTAGTCACTCCTTCTCATGAGCAGACCCCAATTAACACACTTTTTCAAAGGAAATATCCCACTGTTCAATTAAAACATGGAAGCATAGATGATTACACAAGTCTATTTTGATAATTAGTCTTACTTGATCTGTCTCAAATGTGTTGTTCTTGAACTGCTGCATCATCAAATCTTATGGATTATTTTCGAGCAAATGCTTTTTATCTGCTTTAAGCAGGCATTGTCTGCACAACAGAACAAAAACAGCCCAACCATCCAGCAGTGGCAAGGTAACACCTTGGTGCCTGTTGGTAATAACAGAGCTCATAGTACTATCATTATGATCAGATGGAGAAATCATGTGCACAGGATTTCTGTTGTGAGTGAGCTCTTGTATAATCCTGTGACAAACGGGAGTAAATAAAAACAGGCACGGGTTGATCCAAAGCCTGGAGTCAATGAGAATCTGTCTTGACTTCAGTGAGTGTTGGATTAGGTCCCCACATTCCATGGGAGAAGAGGAATTATTGCATCAGGCAGTGGGAGCTGGCAACTCGGCAAATATTGATTTGGCATGGTAACTGCTATAATATTGATTTTAAACACAACTTGAATATAGATTTATCAGCCATTCTGCAGCACTGTGTCAATGTGCAATAACAGCGGCCTTTGATGGCTCAGTAAAGTAACAACAGCAAGGAAGAATGAAGGAAGAGCCATGATCACTACAAATGTTCCCTCAGAAGTACCATGATACACATACCTGGGGAGCTTGTCACCTAACTGAGGTATTGAAAGGATTGGGAAGTTGAGTCTAATTAGCCATGAGTGATGTTAATCAATAAAGTCACACAGAATTTGGAAATTTCCCCTGTATTTTGGACTGCAGCATAAAACACAGTGGTTTCCTGTGGAAGGAATTGATCTTGCCTACTAGTAAGTTAAAACAATTCTTCTTACCATTGATCCCTTCAAATCAATATTAGGCTTTTTGCTTGATATGACGGAACAGGCAATTTTGAATTCACAAGTACAGATGGAGTGAAGGCAGACATGCCATCACTAAAGCAAGCCATGTGTGAATACAGTGCCCCTGCAGCCCACTACCAGTAATCCTGGCTTCAGCATGAGCCCTTCATTGCATGGTGGGACCAAACTTGTGTTATTACTACTTGTCAAAAGTAGTTATCACTGTGATTCCCTGAGGAGATATTCTTACTTATCTAACGTGTCTTTAGAGAGTGCAACACAATCATCCAGTCTGAAGGAGAACATACAAATCTATTTGCCTTAGGATATTACATGCTTGCTAACTTGTCACTGCTGCATCTAATGCCATTACCTAATGTAGTAAGCAGGTGTTTCTGTAACCCAGAATTTATATTTAAGGCAAAACCCCAAAAAAACCCCATAACCATGCTTTGGAAAATTATTCTGATCAAACCAGAACAGTTTGTTAGGTATCTATCTCCAAAATTCTGGGGGGATAGGGCAGAAAAACTCAATGGCATATGGTCTTTAACTTACATATTTACTTTCCCTGAGGTAGTTGCTGTAAAATACCACCCACATTCCTAGTATTCAGAAATAATATAAAATGTGAAATGCAAAAGACATTTGTTCACTAAAATATTCTCATTTTGAAGGAGAGGCTGCACTTTCTGTTGGAACTCTGTTAATTTCTGTAACCCCAGTGCACCAGAATAGTCTGAAAGGCTTGATTTGAACTCAGTAACTGCAACGAGACTGGTGGATTTGCTAAAGGGTCCCAGAAGCTTTGCTGCACGAGGACCTCCCCTATGCAAAGGGCTAGAATAAAGGCTGTAGGAAGGTGGTGCAGGACGAAAGCTGCAGCTGGGAGACTGTTGCAGTGCATGATTGCAACAGGAGACTGCAGTCAACCCCTGGTCTGGTAGGTCAGAACCAACTTCAGATAGGTCAGTACAAAGGAGACCACACGTGTCTTTTCAATTAATATCTTCTTTTACTTTTCCTGTGGATAGAGCCTGCCTCCTCCCTTTGGCATCAATTGCAGCAATTCCTTAAGTCACAAACATGTTTCCTCACTTTATGAGGTTTTTGTTTGCTTGGGGTTTCTTTAAAGAAGCTTGGAGCAGGAGAGACACAAGGTATGGCATCACTTTGATGTCAGTGGAGGTGCATGTCAGCGCAGAATTTGCCTCACTTTTTCTAATCTTTTCAAGTATGCACAGCTACTCTGAAACTCCCTGCAGAAACTTGGCAAGCAAAAAAAAAAAAGTAGGGGTAAGTGAGAAGAAATGAGAAAACGTTGCCTTTCAGGAGATGCTTGGCACTTCTGATGCCTCTCAGGATCCATCACTCTGCTCCGATACACGACAGACTCCTCTGTTCCTACCCCCTATATTGCTACAGTACAAGCTGCCCCCTCTTTTTTCAAGATAATAATTTTTTTTTTCGTTGATTATGTCACATGCACTATTACATAAATTCTCATGCTATCTCAAAGCTTAAGTGTTTGGCCTCTAGCAGCACAAAACATTTTTTATTTTATTCAGAAAGCCCCTGTTCTCAGTTTGGTCACAAACCATCAGCAACCTCACATTCAAATTCAGGAATTCAAACCCTTGTCATAAACTTCACATTGAATGAGTTAACACAGACATAGAATTAATTATTTTTTTTCCTCAGGCTGGAGATAAAAACAATGTAAAATCAAAACAAAGTTTTTCTGTTTCAATCAAGCATTCAAAACACAAAAATAAATATCCTCAGTTTTAAGTACTAAGAAATCTTTTTAGTGGACTTAAAGTTTCAACAACTGCTCCAGATCTGGGGCGGGGGAAATACCCACATTAAAGTACCAATACTCCTTACATTTCAAACCTATTCATTCTCTGAGATAGTAGAAAAGGATTTCATGTACTTCCACAGAAATTCAGGGCCTGCCTGAACCAGTAGCTCTTGATACACATCTTAAATTAAGTCCTCATTTAGCTTATTAAACAGAAAATAAGTTGTTTGTGCTTTGCAAGCACTTCAACATAAACTTCAGTTTCAGGCTGAGGAAGAATACAGTGTCAAACACTCTGCACGACATATGTGAGCTAAGTATGCAAAATAAAGGCAGCTTGGGACCACCCTAGCCAAAGGAGAACAAAAGTATTTGTCAATAATTTCAGGATACTATGAGAGGAGTTATTTTAACCAGGGAAAAAAAAAAAAAACAAAAAAGGAAAGAAAACAAAAAAGGAGATCCCTATGACCCAGCTGCAGAAGTAAAAGCAAAGTGCAGGATGCAGCAATAGCAGATCTAAGAAGACATTGTTTCTGAGAAAACTGAAGAAAGGGAGTCAGCAGGGAAAGGGAAACATGTTCTCCATTTTGATGTTGGCATCTCTCAGGCTCCTTGCCAGAGGCTACAGGCATCCCCAGGGCCCACCCAAACCCACTTAGGAGACTACTACAGAAAGCTTCAGTTAAGCAATGCAAGCATCTCCCTGTCCCCATATTTTGTATGAAGTCTTACAGCAATCAGTACACAAGTGCCATTTTTTACAATTCTGTTCCCAAGATAACCCAGGTCTGTTCCTATTAAACTAGACTTGTTAGGCATTAACTTGAAGCTCAGGCAAGTTCCTCGGGTACAGGAGCAAACTTAGGGCAATGGGTGGTGCCAAATAAACAGGTTTTATAAGGCACTACTGGCCCTGCATACAACAACAGTTATTAGCACCCCAAATATGCTTTAAGATACATGATGCACACATTTATGTGGTCAGGCTTTATAGAAAAGTAGACTTTTTTAGGTACAATCACTATTCAAATTCACTATTCAATCAGAGGCAGAGAAATTGGGTACATCTTAGGAAGATCAACCCTCTCAAAGACCGTAGCGTACATGCCCATCTTACATAACCAGCAATTCTACCTTCTCAACACCTCATGTTCCAGAAACCCTAAAACAGCTAGAACAGCTCACGTCATCTCCACGTTTTCCAACCTTTCATCTCCTTAAGTCCCTGACTCAGGAGCGTCAAAGCCTCTTGATCTCATATACATCACAGAAAAAGACATGTAATTCCATAAGCAGTGACTCACCCTCGCAGCCTCCGCCGGGGGGACGTAGCTCCACAAAGGATGGCTCCAGCTTTGTGTGTGACTCCTTCTCCCTGAAGCCAGCACCTCTCTGAGGCAAGGCAGAGCTGGGCAGTAGGGTGGAGCTCCCAAGTGCCCCCAGCCCAGCCTGCCTCACCAGCAGAGATTGGGAACAGCTGAGATGGCCCCACCGTTAACCACACACAGGTGCAGCTCATTCCCTCTGCTCCTCCAAGGGCCTGCACTCAGGTGCAGCAAGTCCCAGGGATTTGGGTGGACAGGTGAGGCCAATTCCCACTGCCCTGCCCGCAGGAAGGGCAGTGACACAGCCTTCCTCACCCTCTCCTTTCCACCAGTGGTTGTAATGAGCTACCCCATATCTTCAGAAATACAGACTGAGAGCTGGTCATTACAGTTAGTACTGTCCTTCTCACACTAAGGACAAACAAGAACTTTCAGAGCTTTCATGGGAAATCAAGAGAGCTGCCAGACCACAAAGGACAGTGGGCAACTTGGAACCTGCCTGGAGACAGAAAACCCATGGTGTCCCACCTCTGCCTTTGATGGCTTGCTAAAAAGCCACCTTGTAAGCACAGGCAGGCAGGCACTGTGTGCTGAAACTTTCACCTCTGTCAAAAAGAGAGGAGCCTAAGCCCTGACCCCTTTCCCAAGGTGCTTTCAGGCTGTGCCTCCTGCACTGTCACAACAGATTGGGCTGTGACAGGCTGGTCAGGAAAACCAGAGATGTTTTACATTTTTTGCTTGACTTGCAGTCCTTTTACCACACTAAGGCTTGGGACAGTTTTTCCATTGGTATTTTTATTATGCTTTGGAGAAAAAACAGGTCTGAGGTTGACACTCAGCATTACAGTTTCAGTACTATGCACATAAATTTAACTACTTAATTCCACTGAGCATTGGGTAAGTGGAGCAGCTAAACCCAGTATATTGCATGGAACATTTATCACTAACTACAGTATACAATTCCCTTTGCCATTTAGGCTTGCACATTTTACAGCATTTACAATCGTGCTGAATTATGCTGGAATTCCCATTTCAAAGGATTTCATGAATGTATTGCTTGAATGTTGCCAATCTCACTTTTTTGTTGTTCATGCAGACTTTTAAGGGGAAGTGAGGTCCTGTGAGGCTGCTTATGCACTGCTGGATCACAAGTACTGTTGGGATGTCTGGATTTCACTGAGAAGTTGCTGGAATAAAAAGTTAAGTGGGGTCTGACTGAAAGATACAAAGAGAAAGGTGATGTAATTTTTAATCCAGTGCACCACAACTACTAGTGAATGTTGATTTCTTACTATATGAGGGAGAAAGGTACTCCTTGGCTTGCAGCCATCCTCCCCTTGAAAATTTCCCAGGGTTTTCACAGTTTAAACCTGGCTTTCACTGGGCTGGGAAAACAAAAGCAAACCCAGAACCCCCAACAACTTTCAGAAGACAAACCTCCCACTTGTGCAGGGGGCACACCTGGCTTGCAACTAGATTACTTCTACTCACTAGTTTGGTGGTGCAAATTTTTGGACATATAAAACACTTCCAGCTGTAATCCTGGGTTGTGAGAAGCACAGAAATATCATTCTAGGTCTCCTTAAATAGATGACAAAATGAATGCACACTTCCCTACCTCTCCTATGCAAATCCTGCCTATGATCTTCCCAGTTTCCTTTATGTATCTTAAACCCTGAAGGTTTAAGAGTAATATTTCTGTAAATCAGATACTATTAGATACTTTTAAAGGTCTTCCTTCTCTTCTTGCAAAAAAAAAATAAAAGAACCAATTAAAAGAAATATCTCTCACTCTGACTTCAGCTGTACTATAAAACTGTTATTAAAACTATCGTGGATGTGACAGAAATAAAGGAGGTGATGAGGAGATATTTATAAAGTACAAAAAAATGTCCAGGGAGTACTTCTAATGATGTGATCAGGATTTTTTAGGCCCTTAATACAGTGATTATTTATGCAAGTCTGCTTCTATGCTTATGCAAATAGGCCTGGGACATTACAAATAATTTCCAGTCATGTTGCTTGAGAAGGCCGGGTGGGGATGCAAGGCTGTCTGAAGCCTGAAGAGACTTTCTTAATGGAGTCCAACAAGATTAGTTGCCTTCCCCCACTACATGACTCTGTAAAAAAAGCAAATAAATCACTAACAGTCTCCTAATAGACTTAGCTCTCTCCTGTCCTGAATGAATATTGCTTGGAATAAGCTCTGCAATGGCCAACTCTGATATTGCCACGGTGACTTGTTTTTTTTTCAAGGCTGAGTGAAAGATTTCCAAGTTTTTGACAATGTTGCCCCTTGTCCCCTGTGCAGGAGTGTAAAAGGCATTCTGCTGGTGGGCTGGAGCCCAATTACTGGAACAGTTTTCACCTGATTATGTTCTCCAGCTGGATCTCGGAGGTGAAAGGGGTAACCGGGTTCACTCCCTTCCTGTGAGTAACCCAATACATTCCTATTCCCAGCTCTCTGTGTTAATGGATTTATTATGGACTGTGTGATATATTGCTGCCTCACCCAGCACTCAGATGTGCCTTGTGAAGCAGCCTGATTCTGACTAGCCTGGCTGTATCAATATACAGAGTAGGGATTATTACCCCTTTTGCTGGGATTATCACATTTTATTTACCTTTCTTACTTTTTTTAAAATTTTACATTTACATTATTATTTACATTTTATATTATCCTTCTAGATATTTTCTTTTTGTAAATTATTTTTTGTCTCTTCTGTGCAAGCTCCATTTTAAGTATGTTACAAGATGCTGCTCCATTCCTTTGTTAGTGAGCAGTGATCCAAGCAATTCAGCATGCTTTCTGGGATGGAAAAAGTCCAAATAATCCCATGAAGTGGGAGAATAAAATCGATCAGGTGGCTGAAATGGCCGTGCTTCAGAAGTTAGGAGTGAGGGACACAGATTGCAAAGGACTAGGGCTGAAGCTGTGGCACAGACATGTCTCATGTCCAGGCAAGGGAATTGGGGCACTTGCTGAAACAACAAAGAGCAAAAAAAAACACAAACCAAAGGAAGCCATGGGAAAACTGATTCCAGATAAGAAGTCAGCTCAGGACAGCAAGCCCAGCTCACTGAGGCTGGATCTGATAAGCTCCTCTTTTCCAGTAATTGTGTGTGACCTGATTCACTCCTATCATTTTTGCAAATCTGGGTGCCACAGGGCATTTCTGCCATGTGGGTAATGGAATTGAGAAGTCAGTTCCTCTTCCCATGTTGAATTCCTACAAGACACCAGAGCCTGTGTCCAGGTCTGGGCCCGCCTCTCACTGAAAGTGTGCAGCCCCACAGCCAAGGATCTCCTCCTTTCCTGCAGAGCAGTCTGCCTGCTGGGAGCCACATCACTTTGTAGCACATCAGGAATTAACTAAAAGCAAGGAGGATTCTTTCAGGAGTGAATTTCCTTTCAAAGGTCTCGTTCTGCAGTGAGGGTCACAGCCCATTAGAGTACCCTGTTTGTTCTCACTTAGTAACCCACCCTACCCTCAATCTGCATTTGTAGCAATCACCTAGAATTTCAGAAGTTTTATTAACTAGCACTTTGACAGACCCTTTCTTGACATTTTGTAGGCAAGCAACACATTTCTGAAATGGTAGATGCCCTTTGCCTATATATATTTATTACAGTAGAGTGATAAAATGCTAATGTAATAGAAATCAAAGCCTTTGATTTTTATATAAATTGTTCTTTTCTTTGCAGGAACTATGGACCTTTATCAATGCAGGTATAAAAGACCAAAATTTTCCCTAGTTTTTCAAAGAGTTTTGGAGGGAGGGTGGTGTAGAGCCTACCAAGTCGCTGTTTTGTGTGCTTATCCAAAGAAGCTACTAAATAAAAATTATTGTTATTTTGGTAGAAGTAACACTGCAATTGACAATCAATGACTGACTTGAGAAGTTTTATGCCTCGCTCAGCTGAATCAGTGCGGATGTTTGCGTTATTATTATGTCCTTTTTTAAAACAGAAAAAAACTCCTTGCAAGGCAAAAAAACTTAATACAACAGTAGCAGAAGTTAAAGCTGGAAAAGTACCATGGATTTGCCACTGACTTTTGTTTTGATAAAGAGTATTTTATGTTCAGAATTCAGAACTGCTTACTTCTAAAGTGGCTTGAGACATGCTTTCTGCTTCAGGGGAAACTATTTCAATCAATCCCACAGCTAGAAGGGACTCACTCTAAATTCCCCTGTTAAAATAATGTCAAAGTATTATTAGCTAAAGCCTTTTCACAATTGGATTAAGAGCACCCTGTTCCCAATCCATGTTCTCAAGTTTGACTTAGTTTATTTACAGACGGTTATCTAACAATGCTAAAAAAACCAAATCAAAGTCTCCTCTTTTCCCCATACAATACTTTACTTCTCAAAAAGTGTTGTTTCCTTTTTTATCTGGAAATAAAAGATTTTGTTCCTAACCTGTTAAAAATAAATAATGATATTGGACAAATAAAATACAAAATAAATTTAGATACTATACAAATGTTTGGAAAATGTAAACGTACTCCACAGGGAATATGTGACAATTGGAGCTTCAGCTGGAAACAAAATGTTGCAGATTACTAGAAATATCTATTCTCACTGCAACAGAGAACTCACACAAGTCCACTTCAGTCCAATCGGTAGGAAATTTAGATTGATAGGATAAATTGATAGTAGATAAATTGACCAATCTGTACCCTTAATCTATCCAACAAATTTAACACAACAAAATGGGGTTCTCACAATTCAGAGGGCTGAATTAGGACACCTCCAGAGACCTGCTCCAGTAGATTAGTTTTAATTTTAGGAGAGTTAATAAAATTTTGAAAGAGTTTCTAAAACAAGAGCAAGGGACTACTTTTGTGAAACACCCAGCTGCCTCTGCCTCCTCAGTGCTCAACAATGCCGTAAACCAAATATAATCACCATGTTTAGGACACAGACCCTGAGAGTGCAGACCAGGAGAAAGCAGACTGAGGATCTATCCCTTCCTAATGAGATGCTGAAATGTCTCTGTTTGAATTGCCCCCTGCAGTGTTCAATACCAGCTGTGTTGGACATTGCAGGCAATTGAAGATACAATCGATTGAGATAGGTTTGGGGAAGTGACTGCACTAAGTATTACCTGCTCCTGCTCCACCTGCCCAGAATGGTTCCTCCCATGGCTGCAGTTACCTTCTAGAAACATAATTATCAAATCATTAATTTCCTTAACTCTACCATCTAGAGCAGATATACAGATATACAACAACACACAAACTCCTGCCAAACTTGCAAATCTCAGTCATGGTTACTAACATTTCCCTTGTCTCCTAAGCATTATGTGGATTATAGCACACTGAATAGAAAAACAATATAGCAAATCTGAAATTCCAGAGTTTGGGTATGGAAATGATAACTGAAGATTTTGGGGACAAACCTCAGGGTTTTGTCCTGAATTCTTCTTAAAGGGAAGCAGAAATTCTTAGAAATTTCTTTAATTAGACCAGATTTTCATTTAGTAAAACAAGAATCAAGTAATCAGCAGCTTTATTCTTAAGCCATACATGAACATAAAAGTGCCTGTAATACCTTCAAGATTATTAAAGTCACAAGTGAATTTGTAAAAATCTGACATTATAATGATTACAGTAGTACTATTAATTACCTCTGTTATCATCAGCATTGAACTTCAGACCCTACATGGTGCATTTGAATGACTGAGCTTTCAGTCATTTCTTGCTGAGAGTCTAGATGAACAAAAAAGTCATTTCCTCACTAAAGAGAATGTCAGTTTTGGGACACCAACTTCCACCTCATCTCCCATAAGGATAGAAACACTGATATTTAAGGGAATAAAAACTAAACAGAAACTGATCTATACAAAATGCATCAGCACTACAATAGCCATTTCTTTTATTTTGCACAAAACAATGATGTTTTCTTCCTATCTTCTCAGCCATATCTGTACAATGTAATAGGAAAGATAATTTACTTGGGTGGTAATGTTTTGATTCTGGTTTATGTAACAACTTTAGATGAAAATTTAAGCACATCCTCACAATCCTGTAAAGTTAACATCTGTGTGGAAGTGTTACATGACAATTTTTTTCTTACATATTGGTTTTAGGCTTTATAGTACCAGAAAAAAGAAAGGGGAAAATGATTTGTACATGTGTGGAATATTAAAGATGTTTAGAAGTCTGAACATTGCTTGCAATACGTTTATTCAAATTCAAGTATTTTACAATTCTGACTATAGAACAACAAAATTTATATCAACTTTCCATAAGGATGGTGTTAGGGTTGTACGAAGGAGAAAAGAAATCTTAATATGCTTGGTTTGTAGTATTCTCAGGAAGCAATTAATGCTAATAGACCAGCAGGCTGGAAGCTGGAACATTATAAATTCCATCCTGGGCTCCAGATTGCAGAGGTAAATTTTGAAATGACTTATACTTTTTAAAGTGATTTTTCTTAAAACTGAGATATCCAAAGCAGTCAGTTTAAATACAATCAATATGATCAGTATAATCAGGACAAACTTACGGCCTGCACTGGGAAATATCTGTTGATAGACAAGAGAGGCTTCCTGGGAAAGAGCAGAAGGATTTTTGTCTGGTTTTGCACTGTATCTTTTACCTTTACTTGGAACATGAGTTGCAATGACCACAGTAGTCCATCACATATTTATAAATAGTGTGTGTAGCTCCATTGCTACATACATTACTCCATTAATACACTTTCCTTCCAAACTTGGATGTATTATTCAGTTTATCACAGCCTTACACCCTACCACGGTGAGCTAAGCAGTCTCTGCCACTGCAGCGATGTGGTTTTTATACCCAAAACCAAGATGCCCAAAGATACTTTCTTTTGGACCAGGAGTGTATAGACAAATACCAGCCACAGTGCTAAACCTCTGTGATCATAAAATACAATTGTCAGCAGCAGTTGCTAAGTGACAGTGCTTCCTTTGTGATACAAATAATGTCCTAAAAAATTTACAGGGCCTCTTTAGTGCTTTATTTTTTACCTTGAAAGAGATGATCTTACTAACAGTGACATGCCAAGGGCTAAGGACTTGTATCTGAATTGTAGACTGCAGTGCCATGTCATGATGCTGCTGAGTTAGGCTTAAACTAGCTGGGGATATGGTAATGGAGCTGGCATTTGAGGGAGCTCCTGGGTTCTCAACTGTGCAGGGAAGCATTAGTCAAACAAGGGAGAGGTCTAGAAGGCATTTTTGTATCCCTTCAACAAATAGTTGGAAGCAAGTCTGCCACGTGAAAATCTCTGATGACAATGATACCCTTTAATGAGGATAAAATTATTACCAAAGGCAAAAATGAGAATACATTTTGGAAGATTAACACTAGGAAAGGAAATAAAAAAATGTTTTAGAAAGTCTCAGTTTTGCTTATAGGCTTTAGGCAAGGGCATTTACTGCCCTACAGCCTCAGAGGTCATGTGCTCGTATTTTTTTCCGCAAAATTATCAGTCATTTTATATTCCCTTGTGCCAACTTGTTATTTTCTGCGATTGTCTCCAGCCCATCAAAAAATCTTATTGTTAGAGCTGCATGAGAATATCAAATTAGATTCAAAAGGTGAGGAATAGAAACAGTCTTTGGCGAGATGCAATGATTTTTAAGCCAAAGGTGAGATCATGCCTGCATGAGTTCACAATGGGGAGATTAGCTTTACAACACATAAAAAAAAAGGGATTTTAGAATTTTTAAACTGCCACAAAACCTGCATTTGAGACTTACTTTACATCTTCATTACATCACTTGGACATTAAAGGAAGCCTGGGCAAAATTCTGAGAAGCCGACTGCACTTCCAGTTAATAAGGACAGGAACCAGTCCAAGGACAAATCTAAATCATGTTGCAGCAAATTACACAGGGAGATTCTTTGGTGTCTGAGGTGTGCACACATACACTGAGAGCTATGGCACACTCTCCTCCTCCCTATCCTCAGTTCTGCCCCTTCATGGATACTCACACACACTGAGAGCTATGGCACACTCTCCTCCTCCCTATCCTCAGTTCTGCCCCTTCATGGATACTCACACACACTGAGAGCTATGGCACACTCTCCTCCTCCCTATCCTCAGTTCTGCCCCTTCATGGATACTCACACACACTGAGAGCTATGGCACACTCTCCTCCTCCCTATCCTCAGTTCTGCCCCTTCATGGATACTCACACACACTGAGAGCTATGGCACACTCTCCTCTGCCCTCTCCTCCTTTCTGCCACTCCATGGATGCTCACACACACACTGAGAGTTATGGCACATTCTCTTCCTCCCTATCCTCAGTTCTGCCACTTCATGGATACTCACACACACTGAGAGCTATGGCACGTTTCCCTCTGCCCTGCTCTCCTTTCTGCCCCTCCATGGATGCTCACACACACACTGAGAGCTATGGCACATTCTCCTCCTCCCTATCCTCAGTTCTGCCCCTCCATGGATGCTCACACAGAGTCACTGCCATGCCCCTGCTGGTCCCCACCCCATGTTTCCTCACGGCTGCTCCAGCCCTTTCTCCCTCTCTGTTCTTGAGCTTTGGAGGTACAAAAGGAGAGCCAGCCCCAAGGAGACTCTCCCTCACGTGTGTCACTGGGACTACAAATCCCTAAGGACTGATCAGTGAGTGGGGAGGAGAACTCACAACACTGACTCCTCACAGATGTACAGACTGAGAGTAATTCTGACCTACACTTGCTGCCTTTCTCTCCAAGCCCTTACACACCTCATGCAGCTGTACTGAGGACACCCATATAGCTCCAAAACCTACACACAGCATTATATTTTATGTTTCAGTACTTTTCTCACTATTTTAGAGAGCATAATCCACATGAGCAACTTGGAGCTAAGACTATGAAAAGCCCTCTCCAACATGAATAATATTTTCTCTCTCAATGGCAGTCCTGTGAAGGCCAGACCATAGTGAGATCTCTGTGCCAGGTGTCTCCACCACGTATCAAATCCTTCTGTCCCATATCATTTTACACCACATGAAAAACATTGATTTAAAAACTCAGGAGCCCATCATGATGACTTCACGGTTATGATCTTTATTAAGTCACTTTCTGACATTGTCCCTTTCTGGAATGACATTGATCTTTTTTCTGAGAATCTGTGAATTAATATTATACACATGAGGCTGACTCATCAGTCTTAGAAGCAATATGAGAGTGGCTGTAGGCAAGGCAAGAGAGTTATCTTTGTCCAAAAATAAGGTAAACAGGGAAAAAAAAACCAAACAAACTTTCTATGGATGCAGTTCCGGAAGCTTTTTAAAAGACTGAATGCCACAAGTCTCCTGAGGAATGTTTCCATTTTCTTCTTAGTGAATTGCTTTTTTAATTATGAAAACATAGCTTTAGTCTTATTTTTACACCAGAAATACTTCAAAGAACCAAAAAAAAAAAGATGTCCTTGCAGATAGTGGTGAGGCTGCCATGGGCAAGCCAGGCTATGGAGCACTGACCTTGGCTTTCCACCCATGCCCAGTGACAGGATGACCTGCAAGGGTCCCCCCAGACCTGGAAGAAAGACTGAATTTGCTGGCATACACCAGTCTTGACTTGGGTGGAGGAAAAAACAAAATCTTTTTTCAGGGAGAAACAATTCAAGGTAATACTCAATTTTTTAAAAAATATTTTTTGGAGAAAAACATTCAGAGTTGTTAATTTTCTCAAAGGATTTCATTTGGATTTATTTTGGTTATTCACGCTTAGAATTAAGACCACATATATACTCTTTAGTAGGTGATAACCTTCAAGTTATGGAAATAAAAACATGCCTGCAGAGAACATCTTAATAGTCATGATATGGAATTTTACATTTCAGGTTTGGGTCTGTCCAGAAATCCCTAAACATTCCTTTTACAACCACGTTTCCTTTTTTCAAATTGTCAAAACCGAAAAGAGCTGAAAAATCTCCTTATCCACTTCAATGGAAATATTATGAAAATCAAGTTGCTTCTGTCCTGGCATTCTTTCTAATAACAATGTAAGCTGATTCATCTTTAAGGCTAAAGTATTATTCCTGAGAAGTTTCATCTAGTATGTTCAGGAAGAAAAAAGTAAAAACTGAGACCTAAGATTCAATATTTTTTGCATAAAAAGCAAGAAGTAATAGTGATGAGACCATGTCGGCTGAAAGATATGAAAAGAAATGAGAATATTTTTTACTATAAAATCTTAATTTCAGCAGTGATGAAGCATTTTGAGGAATTGATATCCATAATCAGCCACAAAATATAAGCATTGAAGCTCCAGCTGACCTGATTCTGGGAACTCAACACACTGCACAGGGAATTATCCAGACTGCTGCCCATTTTTCTCTTTTGCACAGATATATGAGGTGGTTTAGCTGAGTAATAGGCAAGGAAGGATGTCTTCTTCTAAAAATGGAAATTTCAAAATAATTATTTCCACTTAATAATGCAGGCAGGCAGAGCACTACACAGAGCAGAAAGCTGGTGGGTACTTTAAAAGCTCTTGGTCTGCTATTTTCAGAGGACAACATGCCCCTGCACAGTAATACCCAGCAATGACCTCCAGTGCTTTTGAAAATGTAAGGTGGATGGCAATTATAGTAATGTCCTGAATTGTCTTTATTTTGTAGCTATATGACATAGTAAAGACAAAACTTGTAGGTACAGATAATATCCCTTATAGTACTACTTAGTATAACTAAAAAAACAGCTGAATTTTCAGCCAATACAGAAAAGACAATTTTACAGAAAAGTGAATTAGAAGTAATCACCAATTGCCCAGAAACATTTTTCAGACATAGCCTTAAAAATAAACGGTAGGAATTAGAGTTTTTCGAGTAATTCTTCAGAAATTGAAGAAATTTCTCATCATTATTTATGACTGATATGCCCCAGAGATTCCATCTGTCATCTTTTACCAACTACCAAGAATGTGAACATTATTGATACAAGCCTCTGTTCTTCTCAGTCACATCTGTTGCAGTTTGCATTATGAAGTAACATTTTTTTTAAGATTAGACTTTAATGGTGATATTCAACATTATTCCATCAGAAATGAAAACAAAGGGATAAAATATATTTTAAATAATGTATTATATTTCATTAGATTAAAAACTGTGTTTTACTTCAAGCAATATGTGTTCTGTTCATAATAAATATCAAAAATTTATTTAATCCCTGTCAGTTATTTGGATATTCAGAATGTATAAGGAGCAGGAAGGGGACAGGGTATTTGTTGGTTTTTTTCATTAAAAAAGAAAATTACCAGATTTATTGCCCAAAAGAAATATTACAGCAAACTAATAAATACAGCCTTGTGTTTCTGCTAAATACTAAAACTTGTATTTTATTTCTTTGGTAATTTAATAGATTAAATGGAAATAATATTGTGGTGTGCTACCAAGTAGAAAATTTCAGTGAAAAATTGCATTTCCACTGAAAACAAGAAGAGATTTTCCAGTGTAATGAATGTGGCAAAGTAACCTACTCAGCTACAGGGAGACACTGACAGATTTCTCAGAGTCACTTTTCTTTCTGGACCATAAGTCCAGTGAAACTGTTTTCTTATTCAGTACCTGCCTGAATGTCCTTAGTTTATGCTTACTCCCCAGTCAGATTTCATTTCCAAGAGTTCAATATGTTTTTAAGGTATGTAATCAAAAGGCAAAGATATGTGTTGTGAAATTAAGGTACTCGAAATTGGCTGTGGGCCTGGCCTTTTGAATACATCATGTATGTATTAAGAGTTTTCACTGTAATTCAGAGTAAATAACAGTGTCAGAAAGAATGAGATGGAATCAGCCACAGTGGGCATAAACTCTAGAAATAACTTCAGCTTATTCATTACTCTTTCATATCACATCCCAATCCAGATATACTTCCATTTAGCTTTGGTCAGAGCAGCATTTTTTTCACATTCTTGATGGAATCTGGTTTATTGCAGCACTTGACCTCTCTTCCTTCTCAGGAGATGCTTAATTCTTGATATAAGGATGGAAATGTTTACCCACTTGGGGCACACAAAACCGACTTCTATTACAAAATGTGATTTATAAAATGAGAAGCCTGGTTAAATGGGAGATTTTAGGGGCAGGGGGGTAGGCAGGTGAAGTTTGGATGTGGCAAAGCTATTAAAGCAGTGTTAGCAACAGCATGCCCCACAAAAACCCCTGACAGATTGAAAGACTATATGCTGTGATCTTTCATGAATGTATTCAGATATTCTTCTGATGAAAATTCACTATAAAATACATTTAAGCAGCATGTTTTATATGCAATTCTGAATGCTTTTCTAAATTAGGCCATTTTCCCCCCAGTTTCCTAAGATGGTATTTAATTATGTGAAATGTTTCCCATTTATTTACTAAAAGCTCATAGCTGCAGTGGGATGGTGGGATTTGCTGCTGCTCCCAATCCAATTGTTCATTCAACACACTGAGAGCCAGATTCTGCCTGCCACTCACACAGGGGTGGGATGGAGAGTGGAGATGTGAGCAGAGAAAGAAGGGCTACCCAGTCAGACTCACTTTGTAGGAAACAAGAAACTTAAACACAGGAAGAAAGTATTTAATTCTGCTCCCCAAACTCTCAGGTCAGTGAAATGAGTGGCAGATGAGGAGAGGCCAGATCACCATGGCTGAGCAGCAGCAGGCAAATCAAAAACTTTGAGAAGGAAGCTGGGCAAGGTGACCACTACAGATCTCTTCCATCATGAATAATCCTTCTGTTCAACACTCCTCTATCTTTTTCTGGGAGGGCTCAGTTACAAACTGCTTTTTTTTTTTTTTCATGAAAACACACCAAGTACTGCAATGCACAACAGTGTGGGAACAACACCTGCTCCCCTCTCCAGCAGATGTGGCTGCAGACATAATTTGCACTGTGTGTTTATCTCATTCTTTCAGTTATGAGCATGTCCAAGGGATGTCAAGTAGGTAAGCAACCTCCAACATCTACTACTGGCACCTGTGGTTGCTTTTGTCCTGCCACTGCTATAGATTTTTAGCCACTGTAGACACTCCATTAAAATATTCCTTTCCCTTGTAAGAAAATAATACTTGGATCTAGGGGAAAAAAAAAGAAAAAAGAAGAAAAGCATGCTTATTTAACTTGGGCTTCCTTGCATTTGGTGTGGTACAATTGCACTGGAAGATCAATTTCACCTTCAATTTTACTGATCTTTGGACTGGTTCCTGCATATCCTACATGCACAAAACACGAGAGAACGTTTACACCACTGTGGAACCTGTAGCAAGCTGACAGTGCACATACAAACTACTGACACTTCAATAAAAGTATTAGTTTGCAAAACAGACAGGACAAAAAGAGCTGTCCTTAACAACAATTTGCCCCAGCACAAATATGCACGATTGGAATGAGTTAAAAATGAATGATCAGGTCATTTTGATGCCTGTGATGCATTACATGACCTCACATGTCTGTAGCCAAAGCTTAAGGTCTTCAGGTTGCTGCTAGTATTTACAAGCAGCAAATATTAGTGTCTGTGCACTGGATCACTGAAAGCATGGTGTGCCTCAGGACTGGGTGTGTGAAGCACTCAGCAGGGCAGGCGCTGACACCACCTCACATGATTAAGAGGCAGGGAAGAGAAGTCATTTGCCATCTAGGCACATTTAAGGCTTGCTTACTGTCAGCCTTAAGCTTCAAATGATTTTATTAAGCTTTCCTCTTTGCAAAAAATATTTTTACTTTTGGGATTAAAGGAGCACTATCTCCTTTACATTACATTCTTACAGCTTTAAGTTGTCCTTCATGTGTCTTTAAATGTGTTCAGCCTCTCACAAATGAGATGCTTGTACAATTGTCCACATCCTGATCTATCCAACATCCAAGTATAACCCAACCCAGCCCAGGATGGGCTCAGCACTTCTGTCACAGCTACACTGGGTTCACCTGTGGGTTCTGCTACACAAAACCCACACCCCTGAGAGAGCTGCTCCTACCCAGGGATCCGAAGATGATCTGAAGCCTATGGACACAATTAATGCATTGAAATTTGGATTTGCAAATTTCTGCAAGGGGAAAATATTGCCTTTAATTGTTCCCAGTGTGTCTGGCTAAAGAATGATTATCTCTTTTTCTTCCTGTTGGGCATTTGTTTTAGCTGAAGATGGTGAAAGTCATTATAGCAGTTAATTGTTAAACAAAGACAGGCACAGGCCCTCCACTGGGCTGAGCAGCACACAATGTTTAGCACTCCCTGCATCAGGAACACAGCAGAAAGAAACTGGGGAAAAAATTCCATCAGCAGTGAAAAAAAGAGATTACAAAGTCAATGAAACCAGAAAATGTGGGGTTTGAAAGAAAAGACATAAGACAATATGAAGGCACCTCTGTATCCAATGGCCTATCTTGTAGCCAAGCTCAAAATTGCATGAGGAAAGAAAGGTAGTGATCTTGAGGGTTTTTATTTTCAACACAATACAAAAGAAAGCCACAAGTGATGCTTAGACCACTTGGAATTATTCTCAGCTTTGGAAATCAGAGTCTGAATCCATAGGATGAACTGTCTGAACTTTAAAAAAATCAAACACATAAGACAAACATAATTTCTTCTCTTATAAATGAAAAAATAAAAATGTCATTGGAAATGTCCTCGTTATGCTCAAAGAAAACTTTCCCCATAATCTTTTATCCTAAATAAACTGAGTGTTACTACCATTATTATTGAGGAATTACTAAAAACAAAAATAAAATCAAATCATATGCTTGAATCTGTAAGATGCGTATATTGCGCACTCCTGGTATCTTTATTTTTTTAAGAACATTATATATGCTGCTTGTTATTTCATTTCTTCAAGTTAATTAACTGACTCAATCTCTGTGCTTTGGTCAGACTACATAAAACACTAACGAACTGGAGCTTCACAAAGGGAACTGGATGAATCACCAATTCAGCCTTACTGCAATACAGATGAATTTTGGCCACACACATAAAAAGTGACTATTTCAGAGAGATAGACAAACTTCAGTGATAGAAACCTGCTATGAATATATATATACTTTTTCTTTTAACTGTTTCTTGAGTATTCTGTATTAATTTTATTAATGTATATGGAAAAAACCAGTGACCATTTATCAGTTAGTTTCTCAGTAACTGTAACACAAAGGAAGAGAATGCTGTAAACAAATTGCACCTAAACCCAAGCTTCTCTGCAGTTTGAGGGTGGTGTATAGCAGGGAAGCCTGGATTATAAAGAAGGACTGAAAACACAACACCTATTAGACAACTTGCAGTAATTCAGTGATGAGACTGAATTTCCCAAACTTGTAGAAGAGCATGTCACAAGCAAGAACTGTTAATAAAGAAGCACAAAACCTTTTACACTTGTTTGTTGTCCCACCTCCCTCATGTGAATAATGTCAGAGATTTCAAGCCCCAGTGTTGTGGGTTGTTTGAATTGTTTCCTTGTTCCAGTGTAGACATCAAGAAGAGAAAATCACAATACACCATTCCAGCTAACACTTCAATTTGGGTCACAGTCAGAAACTTCAAAAAGCGTTTGTGTCTTTGCACCATAAAACCCCATTATAAGGGCTCCCAGGTCATCCACATGCTTTTAAAAATCCCTTGGGTGAAATCTTAGTAACTCTGTTATTGACTGCAACGTGAACAGGATTCTACACCTTGTTGTACGGTGTCAGTTTTATCTTTGTTTTCATCCATAGCTTGACTGAAGAATGTCAATATTCCCCAAATTCTGACAGCTTCTTACTGACACTTCTATTGAATCTAAAGCTTTTTGAGTCTGAGTACCTGAACTGCCAAGTGAAGGGAAAAAACAAAACAAAACAAAACAAAACAAAACAAAAAAACAGAAAAGCCCAAACAAGAAAAAAGGGCTTTTATTCAGCTGGAGAAAATAGTTGGCTTTGTTCAGTATACGAAGACCACCACAGGTCAGACGATTCTTGTTTCTCCTGCTTTATCTCATTTTACAATAATATGGTTTCAGATAAAAGGTATAGATTGTTTTGCCAGATGTGAAAAGGAAGAAAAGATATCTTTGGAAACAATAAGCTCATTGCATTATTTCGATAGGAGTAAGGAAAGCAGATTTTACCTACAAAAAAGAGCTGGATCCAATACATTCCAATATATGGAAGATTTCAGGGCACATTAAGTTCTCAGACTTAAAAGACTGATGATATAGTATTGGAGATAAAACTGAATTGGGAGAAATCCAGCATTTCATCTAAGTTCACTCACACCTATTTGTACTTGTGGGCCTCTTTTGGTCTCTCATAAATCTCTCAGAGACAGGCATTGAGTGTGATGCTTTTAGAACACATGCATCTGGAACATTAAACTGACATAGCACTATCATGAGGAAAAATAAATAAATGACTGGTCAAAAGGAATGATTTAACTTGAACAACAGACAACCTCGCTTCCTAGGCAAGCTCTTGGAGTTATAGGTCAGAGTCTTAGGGGAAAACCTCTATTTCTCTTCAGTGTTAGGATAGGAGTGGCTTTTCTTTGTTAAAATATTTCTTCTCATTACATTTAAGAAAAAGAGGAGAACAAGAAAAAAAGGAAATAGGGTTGTTGACCTTGGACTTTCCAATTATTTTTTAAGAACTCAAGAAATCTCAGAGACTTGAGGGTAACACCTTCTTTTATTCTTCCTTCAGCAGAGACAGATAAAAGCGTGCACAATTTATGAATATTTGGAGAAGAGAATTTGATTTGTAACTTCGTTGCAGTTCTCTAACAAGGCAAATCTGTTGAATCCCTGCCTGTTCAAAACAGCTCAGAAGGGCATATAATTTTCAACAGTGTAATTACTTGGATAAAATGGTCTTCCTGTGAGATAAATCAGAGGGAGACAGTTTGGTCCATAAGCAACTCACCAATGAGAGTCACTCTTCCAGAGGATGTGGTGTGAAAGAACCCTTTCCTGGAAGGAGCAAGGTTTTATCAGCATTAGCAAAGGAATTTGCAAGCTTCCATATCTCAGAGTGAGAGGAAATTAACAGTTCTACTCATGATTAAGACAGTCTGTTTTACAAGACTAGTAAAATGTGGTTGGGTACTCAAACAGATTGAATGTCAGCCATTTGTTTTATTTTCCAACAGCCAAGAAAGAAAATTCATCTTTCTCAAAGTCAAGTTATAAAACACACTAGACATAAAACTGATTCAGAACCATTGTCTCAGAATCTGGATCAGCTTAAAGCCACTGTACTTGTATTTTTAGCCAGGAAAATCAGATTTTTTTATTTAATCCTCCCTAGGAATTTGTGGGCTAATAAAAGGCTTCCTCCCACTTTTATACCAACAATTTACAGAGAGCCAGAAATTAAACAGTGTTTCTTCCATGGACTGTAATAGAAGATAAGATATTTCAATGCCATGTTTTCTCATGCACAGTACCCTCCATCTCTGATATCCTCAAGTTTCTTTAAAACACTACTTCATTAAATAGCTCTGAGAGAACATCCACCCTTACATAGCTCACATGGTCAGACAATCTTCTCAGAACCAGCAGCAGAGCATGCGTGAGGCACAGCTGATTTTGGAAGAGAGGAGAAATTCATTGTTGGAATCGGAAAAAAATTATGGAGAGAATGAAGTATTAGGAAAAGAATTACTGAAGGAACTCCTGATGTGGAGGCTCTTTTTCACAAGTCTCTTTTTCTTTCTTGCACATGTACATAACTCACATGGCTGTTATCTCTGAATATCACTTTCAAATTCATAAAAACTAAAAAAACCCCCTTGCTTTTATGTTCACATTCCTGCTTATAGAAGGAGGTAAGTATTCAGCTGGTTCACTCATTTCGAGCCCCAAAGCAGAAATGCTTAAAATTTTGTTGCTCTCTAGCACAGAGGCTTTTCAGTAAAATATGTGGATTTTTTTTTTCCTTTTAATTTGAAGAAATATATAATGGAGGCTGCTGGCCTGACGCCTGTTCTATGATTTGCTGTGTGTCAGCTTTGGGCATGTTTGAGCTCCTCTTTCTACAACCCTTAATTCTTGCCGAGGATCTGAAAAGGTGGTACAAGGTTGCAACATGTAAGAGTAATTTCAAACCCTGACTGTAAAGCCAAATCCCATTTCCAGGAGCAGTTTGAACTGAAATCCCAATAAGCAGTGACAGATACAGGTGCTGACAATAACCATGGCTGCAGCAGGCTGCTCATTAAAGATCCTGACTCAAATAAACAGACCCCACCGGGCCTCATGGAAATCACTGTCTTCTGCCTCCATGTGCTCATTAGGCTCGTCCTCAGCTTGCTCAGGCTCGTTGTCACTTTGCAGAGCAGCTCCTCTCTCCATGATGCTGCAAAGGCTGTCGATCCCCCTTCTGTTCCAGGCACTGCTGCCTGTCTTGAAAGCATATTTGGGGACTTGGAAGCTCACTCTAAGAAGGGTGTGTCTGTGTAAATTTTTCATATTCCCCCAGCTGGCCTCAGTGCTATTGCAGAAGAGGCACTTTGGAGTGCAAGGACAGGGATTTCCATTTACCTCTCCTCTGCTGATTCTTTTGGCAAGGTTCAGTGCAGCAGCAAAATGACAAAAATTCTGCTTCAAAGATAACGAACATGAAGCAAAATGTGAAGTGAGGCACTTTCCCTGTTTATTACTCAGGATATGAAATAACCAAGAGCAATAACAAGTTCCCTTGATTTGTATGGCAGGAATGCTGCAAAATTTGGCCCGAAATTTCCTGTCTGGGTGAGGAAATGTATTTGTGAGTATGTTGAAATTTGATCTGAGACCAATGCACTGAGCTTGATCCAGAGCACTCTGAAATCAGTAGAAATGGAAACAATCCTGTGGCACTCGCTGAACTTTGGACCAAGTTTTTATGATCCATATTCTCTTTCCTCTGCTGTCCCTCCCCCTGCAAAGTCAAAATGACCCCTGTTCCAGAACATGCTTCAAACCCCGTTAAAACTGCAGATTTAATTTGACTGAACAATTCTGAGAGCATAAAAGCATCCACCTTTGCCTGAGCTACCCTTCTAATGTAGGTACCACACTTAGTACCTTGCAAAGCACTTTGTGGAGCTACAATAGCAGATGATAATTCCGGGGCCCTGCACACCATCGAGATAAAATTGGTGAATAATGCATGAGTATTTTGGGTATTCATTTGTATGCTTGATGGATATTTCAGTTTAGCTGTCAGATATGATAATTTAAGCTACAATTCTAGCCAAAAGACTATGTCCATTCTTTTTTTCATTATTAAACCAGAGACATAAACACATATAGGAGTAAATACTGTAGTAGAGAAAACCTACAGATACAGAGAAGTAACAGTCTAGAAAATAAACTTTCCATATAGCTTGTATGACAAGTATTTGCAACCAGTACTCAATCTGAAGTTTCAAATAAGTCATCTGAAGTGATTTCATACTCTCTCTATTTATTGCACTTTAAAAGTACAATTCATATTGTAGTAATGCGTTTGATACACATGTTTGTGTATCTGTTACTGAATGGAAAGTAAATAAAATAAAGAAATCAAAAAGTCAAAAAATGAAAAAAACAAAACGGTTTTTCTTCTGTCAGTTTCCTCAGATACATTTCAAAATGCTTTTTTTTGGCCTTTATAGGCTTAATTGGCTTCATTTATGCAATTTAAAACTTTAAAATCAAATTTACCTTACATATTCACACATCTAAAAAGAAATAATGGAATAAAATGAGAATCACAGGTAACTTGTCCTCTTTCAATCTTTTTACTCCTGCACTGTCACACATCCCTACCTTAATAAGGGTTTTCATGGTTGTATTTCTGCTTACACCCGTGCAATCACACTCAGAGAAATTTGTAGGCAAGCAGACACAAGAATTCTAATCTCCTAGATTAGAAATACAGTTCTTAAAATTCAGCCCTAAACCTACCACCATGCAGATTTCTCTGCAGTCTTTAGGTACAGCTACAGCAATCCAAAATTCCTGTTCTTCCTAATTCATGCTGACACCATTTTTGTCTTTGATCTTAGCATAGATTAATTCAAGGTTGGTCTACTCAGGAATTATTATTTTTTTAAATACATACGATATTCTCACTAATATTTTATATTTACTCCCTCACATGCATGTTTTGCCCATGAAGTTTTTTTACTTTAGCTTTTTGTAGATAAATGTTACAAATGCACAGAATACTTTACATTTCATGAAAAGGAGAGAAAATAAACACCCCCCTGTTTTGTTCTTGCAAGTCACCTTAATAGATTCACTGAGAAGGACAAGGCAGTCCATCTTGAAGGCTATAATGCTATTTCACTTTGACATCTGTTCTAAGGTAATGGTATCTATCATTAACAATGTCATTAGTGACCACTCTCAGTCCATTGTTCTCAGTGTCTCAGCTGGCTATAAAGATCTCATTTTAGACACTTAGCTCTGTGCATATGCCCTTTCATGACATGGTTCTGTGGGAAAAAAAAATGCTTTATGACTAGTCATACTATAATAATTCATTTCCATTTAAAAATACACCATGTGGGATTTCAAATGAGGGAGAAGGATAAAAAATTACAAGTTTTCTGACCATTCATCGATATAATACTCAACATTTTCTAATTAAGCTGTAGTGGCCAAGCATTAGATGTACAAAACAGGAAATCAAAGGGAATAACTGAAAAAGTGTAAGCTGTTTTAAGTGAAACTCTGTGTTTATCCTTCTCCATTAACTGTTTTTAAACATGCATAAGGTTTATTCACTAAAAATGAAAATCTTGGGTTATGCACACCACATCCCCCAAATATGCATCATCAGCTCTATACCATCACCCAGATTTTGCAGATATTACCCTATTATGATTCTTACATTACTCAATAACCAACTTCTGCTGCATTAGCTACGTGAATATATCCAAATAAGCCCTTATCATCATTAGCACAGCCTCCCATCCTCACAGAGATTTTAAGTGGAATCATCAAAGACAACGCTGCTCAGTATTTCACCTCCAGCTGGAAATTCTGAAACTAACCTAACTGAACATTCTGGAATTAAACCTATGTACCTTGATTCTTAGTGCTGTGGTTTTGATCTGGAAACATGTATGGAGGCCTCAAATCGTTCTATCAGCAGCCCAAACTGGAGATGCCAGAGGATCTCCCACCTGTCTTCTGGATGCTGCTACTTTTGCGAGCATAGCACCTCACCTTCCCATTCACTTCATTGCAATAATGTTGGGAAATGGTTTCAAAACAGCTTGCAAGAAGAAGTTCCTTTTTTTGTTATTCCTGTCTCCTGATGAAAGGTGGAGAGCCAAAGGTGGTCAGCCAAATTTGAAAGAGAAGATGAACGACATAGATGATGTGAGATCACCGCAAACAAATGAGGCATCAGCTGGAACACCTTACACTAGGAGCTGCTGATGACATAGAGCCAAAGTGAACATTTTGTATATTTATATTTTGACAGAGAAAATTTAGAAGGGTAGCAAAGGCTAATGAAAAAAATAAGCTGACTTGGCATGCAAGTCAGCTTCTTTTCCACAGATTACTGGAAATTTTAAAGCATACTTAGTCAAAACAGGAATAGGACCATATATCTTAAAACTAATAAAAGATGACAGCAAGTGTGATGATATTTGTATGCCAATATAGAATAATGGCCTTGATATTCTGAGCTCAAGGGATTTCCATGAAACATAAAAGCCATAAGGAGGAACTCCAGGCTACATCAGTATGAATTTTGCTTGTAGGTTCAATGGGAGTAGATTTTAGCCTGACAATATGAATTTAAAATGATGGAACTAGAAAATTACTGACACAAATCCATACACTTATCCTGGTAGTTACTTGGCCTGTTAGACATTGGTGGCCCAGTGAAGCTGTAATTTTGCTACGCCTCCATGCCTATAAGTATGTCTGTTCTGCTGTGGGCCTAAACTGGGGCTTATTAAAGCTTAACGGGACCTCTGCACTGACTTCATTGCACTTTGGACAAGGCACATTACACAGGAAATCTGAGTCAGCAACAGAATTTGAACAAAAACTATAAAACTGGTTGCTGTTTGGAGATAAAAAATTCTGCTATGTACTGCCTGTGTGCAGTCAAAACAGTTGCGCTGAGCTTTTCGACATCTCTTATCTTCAGTTTCTGATACTTGATTGTTGAAACCAGCTTGTGTGTGTGTATTCACGAAGCAGCACTTTTTTGTTTTCTTACATTAATATTGCTGCCAATATTTCAAAAAAATAATTAATGTGAAAGGGAGCATTTCAGAAATTATTCATGAAAAATAATATCAATCATCCAGTATTCTTTTTGCTAGCTCTGTTACTCTTCCTTCCAAACTTTACTTTCTGAAATTTCTTTCTTTCAAAGTATCTGAACCATCAGTTTGTTAATATCAATTGTTCCTACGGCAGCAGAGCACAATCCTGCAGATGGGTTATAAAGGAAACGAAGAGAGAAATTCATTATCTGCTGTGGTTTGCAGGTGCTCAGTTTAGAACCAGCACTGAGTTAATTTTGATGGATAAATGGGCCAGACAGCATTGACCAGATGGCTACTCAGAGATTTTGGGTGCATCTTGCTGTATCTTTTCTTTACAGTAAGCACAGCAAGAACACAGCAAAGCCTTTAAATTCTGAGAACCTAAATTTTATGAGAGCACAAATTACAACATAGAAACAGAAAAAAATGGGGTGAGGTAAATTAAAAGTCTGTGTTGAAAAAAAATTCTTTGCCCTGATGTAGTTTACACAGCAGGTCCCTGATACTCTTTTTTTCATTCAACATCTTAGATTAACTTCCTGGATTGCAACAAGTTCTGCAAAATCCCGTCTGTTTTTTTAAGAGGGGTTTTATTTTTTCTGTCACCTCTGAGATCAGCTAAATGCCTGTGCCTTGTTTTTCTCAGTGGTCTCCTTGCCACTTTTCACTGTCCTTTAGCTGCTCTTTGCTTTCCTGCTTATTCCTTCAAGCTTCCCAGGCACATGAAGTTGCACCTGGCACACAAGGAAACAAGAAGTGTACTCAACATCCCAGGTGTTAACATGACTCTTTCAATATGCAACTCTCTGCAAAGGCTCAGCTCTTAGGATTTTGAAAATGGAACTTATCATATGCTTCATTCAGTAGCAATTTGGAGAGAGAGTTGAAAAATTCCACTGAATTTGGCTGGAGCAGTTGTTTGTCAGCTTGAACTCACACTAAAATGAAAAGAATAGCAAATTTGGAAAGACAGAAAGTATAGCTCATGTTTCCAGAGCCTCCTTGCAATTTCACTGCTGGGGACAGACAGGCACGGGAGAAGAATGTGTTCTGGGCTTTTGTTGCTCTCAGTTTTCTTGCTTTTGAGTGTTTGGATCTTGGTACCACAGTTTCTCACATAGCTTCAAGAAAACAATGTATATTTTTAGATTGTTTACATAGTTCTTCTCTGGGAGGAGAACTACGATTGATGGTGATGTCCACCATCCAGGTCAAAGATGCGGCGATCTGTGTAACCAATCTCTTGCCTGTTGTACAAATGTATATAAATGAAGTCAGATAATTAGAATTAGAAGTTTTCCCTGACTTCTGCTGTGCCTGCCTCGTCTTTTGTGCGTCTGAAATAGCGACAGGGTTTCAAGATGAGCACAATCCTAGCAGCACTTGTGGGCACATGCAGTTGGTCCTGGCCTCCTCCAGGCAGGATGTGCTCCTGGAGCAGCCACAAGAGCAGGCTCTATGGCCAGCCTTCATCAGGGCAATTAATAGAGCAAAATTTATTCCTTTCCACTCACCCAATCTGTAAAGCCCTTATTTTTAAGAATTTCAGAAGAGAGGAGCAAGTGGTATCCTGATCCTGGTTTCTGACAACTGATGGTTCATTAATTAGAAATTCAGGACCTGCACGCCTAAAGCACCACAAAGAAAGGCAGTCATGCTAATACGTGCATGTGGCTGAGGAGCTCTGCACCCTCACACAGACATATCAACACAAGCATGTTAGCATTTTTCTTGCTCTAGTTTTGATCCATTTGAGAGCAAGAAATTATCCTAAGAGTACAGGAAATTTGTGTTTAGATGAATAGTTTCAAAGTTTGGATATGCTAGATAACATTGTGGACATGTTCAGTTGCTTATTCAAACTTTTTGTTGGTTATCCAAGTTTTCCCTCTGAACCAGGGCTGATTGCATACTTCAAAATGGTGTTTGCAAACATTCTTCAGCATTCTGAGCAGCTGCTCCATTCATTCATGTTTTTGCTGCTTTTTATTTACTATTCATGAACATCTGGACTATTAAGAGTCTGTTTGCATAAATGGCTGAAGAATTGCTGTTCCCTGTATTAATACCTGTATAGCTCTCACGAAGAGTTAAGCGTTCACAGAAAAACAAAATTTATAAGAATTTGGTGTAGTAATAGGATTTTTTTTGCTGAATATTTTACTTGTCCAACAGGGAAGCAAAAATAAAAGCACATGGTTTGAGCGGCAAATAGGAAATAATGAATGTTTCATGGATATCACATAGGTTAAAGTTTATTAGCAAAAGGTTTTAATCAAATACTAAGAACAAATTAGCCATTCTAATAAGCAGCAGAAAAAGAGTTAAATCTTGGGACTGTTCATTTATGGGGAATATATTTCATATTTCTGTTATGATAAACTTTTGAGGTCTGCCTACTGCTAGCTAACTGTGAACTTTGGTGTCTTTGAAGTATTGATAACTTCCCTCTGGGATTTATTTGTGTCTGTTCCAGGGTTTATATCCTGATGGGTGCCAGATGACAGACTCCTCCGCATTCAGTAGGTACTTTGAGAATAAGATGTCTTTTACTACTTCCTTTTCTTTTCTCTCCGACTCATCATTTTCCACCCTGCCTCTAAGCAGCTGTCATATGTTCCTCCCAGCTTTGTAAGCAATAAGGAGGAACGTGGGCGAGTTTACAAGATTTGCACACCCATAACTTTCAGGTTCTTCTACCTAATGTCTTCTGTTTTCTTGGGGTTTTAAAATTATTTTTCTGTACTTTTTCTTCAACTTTCCTCTACTGTAGCATGAAAGTACACAAAACCTATTCTATATTGCTTTTTGAAACTGGGGACATTTAAACTGTTCTTAACATATGGCGGACACTCCTGGTATAATTAGCTATGTCTTACCTATGGTTCATGAAAAAAGGTGAATAATGAAACTGCTTAAGAGGAACATGCCCATAAACCTAAGGATTTAACCTCAGCTTTCTCCAGCTGAAGCAAATGTCTGTATCACTGACCTATAGTCAATGTCCTTTTTCTGATAATATTAACATTTCTAATATTAGTATTTAAAAAAAACAAACCCTCCAAAAATCTTATCCAGGATACACAGCTGAGGCAGAAAGAGACAGAGAAAGGAGTCTCAGCCATCTTCCTTCCATCCAAACAATTTAACGCCTGGAATTGCAATTAAACCACTCCCCAGAAAGGCGATGGCCAGACTGTGGTTGAAGTTCCTCAGGTGAATTTGCCAGACTCAGCACACCCATCCCAACAGACTGAGACATCCCGGTTCAAAGTCACTGGAGAGACCAGGACATTTCACTTCTGGGTCCCGTGGCTGAATATGGCCTGATCTCATGCAAGTCACCAGTGTTTACACACAGCACCTGGAAATCCCTGGAAAGTGAGGGTTGTGGGCCCTCTGTTAAGTTTTTCCGAAGTTAAATATTTAATAAAGTTACTGTGAGAGTCATTTCCAGCACAGTGCTGTGCTGAGAGGTTTGTTGTGCTGCCCAGAGCCATGGTAACCAGGTACTGTCATGTACAGCGAGAACTTGCATATGAAATTAAACATTCAAGCTCTCCTTGCACTACTGTGTGCAGTTTTTTTGGCATCAGACATTCCCATTACTCTTGGGAGGGTAATATTTTCAGAAGAGACCCTCAAGCATAGTTCTGATTGGGAATAGGAGTCAGAATAATATAAAATTTGGAATTACTAAATTTGTACCTCTATCGAAATGTGCTGTTGATTCAACTCCTGTTCATTCAGCAATATGCAGCTTAATTTGAAATAATTATTTTCTAACACTTCGAAAAACATAATTGAGATAGAAGCAGGAAGCATCCGAGTCTTGCAGATAATAATAACAGTAATAACTAAAATACTAAAGAAATGCTTTGTATGTGAACATTTTTATATCCTAATCTCCCTTTGGCAATCTGTAGGTTTTCGTATTTAGCAAACATTCAGATTCTCAAGATCCTTTGAAACATTTCCTCTGATGGCAAATTTTAACACATTTTATGCTAGGTTATACTTATAGTATATCAGGTTATTGCATTTAGAACCTACAGAGCCATAATGCATATAGTTACAGCCTCTGTAGACAAATTGTATTTCCAAATTCAGATAATCTTAGGTTCAAATTGTCTACACTTATTACTTCGTTTTGGAAGAAAATGTAACTTAAAAGGAATAACTTTTTATACCACAAAANAATATTAATATTAATTTAATATTTTTTAATATTAATCTGTTATTATGCAGTGTGAAATAGGCCAAAGAGCTGGAAACAACCACTACTTTTAATTTCTGTTAATAAGCATTAGGTTTTTTCTAATTAATTTTTTAATGTTATTTTTAATTATCACACTGGGAGACAAATGTTGACAGCTATTCTGCTGTCTACTCAAAGCTAGGGAAATCATTAATCAAACCTGCAGCTAAACATTAATATGCACTGTTAATATTTGGGATGATGACAATTTTAGGAAGGAACTTCTCTTTGGAGAAATCAGAACACCTCTGAAACACTAACACAAGCAAGACCAAAAGACTTCATAGTTCAGTATAATATTTAGTATATTATTGCGTGCACTGAGCTTGCTTACTGTAATACTAGCTC